>OZ010572.1:492081-664581 GCA_963932145.1 Acanthosepion lycidas
AAGTATTAATTGAGTATGGACATTGTATCAAAATGACTATCACTTATCATCATTATAAGTTAATATATCAGCACTTCTTCATCAGACTGCATTTGTTTTCGTCTCCCTTTCTACAAATACTTGTATAGTTTCTTTCACGTTAATTCCCATGGCGTTATTATCTCATGTCGTAATCAGACAATAAATATTCTAATAAAGAATAATTAAACGTGTTTGTTTTTTCAGGTATTTCAAAATTAACTTAATTTCAATCGAGTCATCTTGCAATTATTAACTTAATCCAGCGTTATTTGTATTTTCTGGGTGCATCACAAATGTTGCCTTGCTATAGATTAACTTAACTAGAGTAAATAACGACTTATATCTGAATTTCAGTTGCTTTTTATCACAACTTATAAAAGTTAAAGATAATATTACTACTCATACTCTTAATGTATACAAACAAAACGTGGGAATAGATAATGTCTATATATTTTTTATTTTGCAACCTTTCGTAGTTCAGGAGGTAGAGCAGCTGTCACAAAATATATAATATTGATTTCGTTGTTTAGAAAATATTGGATTTCTAAAAAATATCTTTATTCCATATAATAAAAGTTTTTAAATGCGAAGCATAAATCTTTACTATTATGTTAATAATGAAATATAATGAATCGAAACGTATCTCTCAATTTTTCCCGTTTCTCTCTCTTAACACTTTTACTCTCATAACACTTTAGTATTCGTTTTTTTTCCAGAATTTGTTAGATATTCTCTACTGGTGTTTAAGTCAATATTTGGGTCCAGATAAAAGCTAAGATTTTGCTGATTTCCAAAACAGACGCTTTCCACTTAGAAAATTAGCGAAATATAATTGAGAGAGAGCGAAATATAATTGAGAAATATAAAAGAGAGAGATAGTTTTATTTATGCCGTTATTTAAGCTGTGGACGTTGATTGCAAATCCAAATCAACCGATTAAAAGAAGACTGCCCATCACTTGTGAACAGCAATAATCTATGAACCTGCGTAAATGTTTGTGAAAATATGCACATGTAAGGACTACACAGAAGGAAATAAATATTTTCGGGGTGGGGAATCCGAAAATTATTCCACAAATATATAGATATTCTTTAATAATTAACAACTGTTTTTGTTTCTCGAGACTTTGTGGTACACGTGCAATATGTCTGCACAATATGAGAACGTCTGCATTTGTGTATGTGAGAGAGAGAGAAAAATTGAGAGAGAAAGGAGGTATTTCATTATTGCCGCCATTGCCCGTGCGCACGTGCAACACGATCCCCTTCATCAGCGGGTGTGCCTGTCACGAGGTTTTATTTCTTGTAAACTGCTGGGCGTTTTTATAATTTTTAATAGTCGACTATTTTCGTCATCAGTTCCGCTTAAAATAATAGAAAAGGAAAAAAAAAACGGGGTGGCAGGTGAATTGTCGCTCCCCTACCTTACAAAACATTGCTTCTTTCTTTCGTTAAAAAGGGCAAAAACATCTAATGAAAAACCGGTAAAGAGCAGTCAGGAAATGTAGGGGACGGGGTGCGTGCTAACAGGAGTCGACAAACTGCCCACTCCTTTTCTAGCGTTGTCTGCTTTACTTCGTTTGAGGTTTCTAAATCTGAAAATGGCAGTGGCGACAGAAAGCAAAAGCGGAAGTAGCCATGCGTTACATTTTACCAACGTTTCTTTCTCTTTTTCACTTTCCAATACAATCCTTTCTTCTGTTGCCTCATAAATATATAATATGAGACATTGCGCCTGTATGCACGCGCCATTATACTCGTGCGTGTTTGTAGGCAAATAATATGCAGGTTCATTTTGATTTCATTACTTATATTCATTCTTGAGTACCTAAAAATGGGTTTACATAAATGAGTTAAACGAACTACATTCTTACAAAAAGAATTTCATAATAAAGAGGCTGAAAGAAATAATTTTTTGGAAACTTGGAGGAAAAGATTCAGGTTTGTTTGGGTTTATTTTGTTTTACGGCATATAAACCTCAATGGGTTAGTCAAGATTTTTAGAACACCTTCATATGAAAAGAATATGTATTCTTTGTAAGAAATCAGTTCGTAGGAGATCAGGTTTCATTAACGTATTTTTACAAAGAGGTTTTTTGTCGAGAGTCCAGAAATTCTTTGTGCATTGTTGCTAAAATATTATTTTCAAAAATGTATTGCTGGTATTTTTACTATAAAAATGTATTTTCATACTTTCATAGTGTTTTGGCCCCAGTTTGGGGTTTAAATGTTTGCCTAAAAGGTGATACCATCCCGGGTCAGAGTGGACCTCAGAACAACAGGAATTAAGAAGGAGTTCTACGCTCCTCAAAACTTCCCGCCCAGAGGCCTTGCTGCCGGGTGTAGTTTATCGTCATACCCAGGACGAAAGAAAAAAGATTCGAAAAATATCTTATACTAAAAAAAATACATATTTGAATTTTATTCCGAGTACTTTCGACAATGTTATTTGCTTCCCTCCCCCTCCCAAATTTTGAAAAAGCTAGACATTTTGGTAGTTTAATCATTTTGTCCATTAATCTCCGCTTACCAAGCCTTAAAAAAGACGCATTAAAAATATTCCTTAGTAATAAAGTAGTTTGATTTTTCCATCTCTTTTCTTCATTTAGATAATTAACGAAACTTATACTCAGTTGAGACGTTATTAGGTACTTCCTGTTTGTTCTCCTAAAATTCTTAAATTTCTTGTAAAAATCTTATAGTTAAAAAAGAAGAGCCTTAATCTTTACATCTTCTCAAATGGATCCCAATTTACCAATTGTATTTATCTTTCATTTGAGTGTATATATACAGGTGAGATGATCACCCTTGACGTGTAAATTAATCTTGGAGAAGGCAAACTGATATATAACCAAATGGAGGGATAGAGCACGTTATCCATCTTAATGATATTCAGGAGAAAGCAACTCTGATAATCAGTCATTTTTCCTCGTGACAATTTAATTGAATACCGCATTGCTTGTCACGCAGATTACCAACAGACGCAACCCTCACTGAAAGACTAGGCCGAGATAAAAAAAAAAAAAAAAAAGCTGCTACTGGTAAGAAAAGGTCTATTCATCCACCTAATCTATCAACAGCTAAAATAAATGGGCTAAAATATCTATATAAAAACAAAAACAAAAAAATAGAAAAAAGACAAATCAACGTTCAGCTAGGATCAGATGATTTCAAGGTGAATTTCATTTAAGAACAATACAAAAATGCGAACCTTGATGTTGTCTGTATGCAAGAGGTGCTTCGACTTGGTAGTAACTCCATTTCACATTTGGGATACACCTTCTATTGGACTGGCCTAAAGGAGAAAAGACAACATGGAGTTGGAATAGCAATACGCAAATCATCTGATATTGTAACAGGCAATATCTTACACCAGTCACAAAGACTGATGACTGCCGACATAGTTGTCCGCGAGTACAGCAGTTTATGCGTCAACTGAAAAAAATTCTTGTTTCCAAAAAAGAGAACTTCTAAGTCTTGTGTACTACATGCAACAGAAAACTACGTATTAATTCCTATTTTAATGCTACCTATACTATTTTCGAACGCCAGTGTCCCTTTGATAGTAAGAAGACGCCACCTTTTGAAACAGAAAGCACAAATAGCAATGGGGAACTCTTGTTGAATATTGCTAATATATTCTATCCTAAAAACATGTTTTGAGAATCCCATGGAGCATCGTATCACATGACATACCCAGATAACGTAACCAAAAATATTGTCTTGAACTCTTGGCTTAGGCAATTTGTAACAGATATCGTATACGACTCGTTTTCAAATCTGACTACAGACCTTTTGTAATAAAAGTGACAACAAAAACAAAATAGCTCGCTTCCGCTCACATAAACTACAAAAGAGACCTAGATATAACAGAATTTCAGGTAGAATTCTGTGATAATCTAAAGTCTAAACTTATGTTCCTAAATCTCGACAAAAACAAAGAGGAATTAAATAATGTGAGACCATTCCAAGAATACCTAGACGGAAAAAGATGCCTCGGTAGGAAGAGAATCCTGATTTGAAAAGACTAATACAAAAAAGAAAAAACAGAAGAGGAAGTAAAATGGAAGAGAGAATACTAAACAACAAAATACTTTAAAAAAGGAAACTAGTTAATTCTTTGAGAAACCAAAGCAATCGGAAAATTGGAAACTAAATTAATTGAGCCAAACAGCATACACTATGTATTGAAACGTGAATAAAAGCGAAAATCATGATAACATCAAGCAATCGAAATCAACACAGAAAAGATGTTCTGGTTTCAAAAACCGCTTTGAGTCACATTTCAACTAGGACAACACTAAACTGAAGATGTCCGCGGAAATACAACATACACCAATATGCATCCAGCTTGACTCTAAACATAAAAAAATAATAAACCTAGTGGCAAGAAAGTTGACATGCTACAAAAGAAAAACTAAAGAATAATAACGCATCACTTGATATTGAGGCTGAACTTTTAAAAATAGCTTAACTTTTCCTCGAATTCAATTTAATGAAGAAAATCTGAAATCAAAAGGGCATCCCCACAAAAGTGGTGTATGTCATGCATTAATACACCATGGAAACAAAAATGCAGCCCTCAACTCTCTCACAAATACAGGGATATCTCAATTGAATCTATTGTGAAAGCACGAAAGAACATTTTATTAACAAGGCTGTCACCGTTCTATGAAAGTCAACTCACAATCCAGTTTGATTTTCATTCTTGTCAGGGATGTAACGGCGGCATATATTTCATCAAACGACCCCAGGAAATGGCACACCTCTCCAATAGAAAATTGTATTCCTGCTATGTTAACTTCACAGCAACTTATGACCATGTCAATAGACTTCCTCTACTCATCCACTAGAAACTGCTTTCCAAGTTCTGACTAAACTGAATGCCTACATCGGATAGTCAATGTCGTACATATTACGCGAAGACCCCAATACCGAAACATTTCAAACTTCATCAGGAATACAAGAAAGAGAAAATGAGATTTCCAATCTATTTAATCTATTTTCTAGACTGTCTTGCACATGTACATGCACAGATGTGAACTACTCATTTAAGCATTCATTCTATGAAAAAAACAACAACATTAAACTAAAAACTCACCATGTTCTTAAATAGCCTCATCAGATTTATAATTTAATGTATGGAACCAAAATCATTCAGAAATATCTAAACTGTCAGCTGTATATAAATGCTTCCACAGATCAATGGTTAAAAATGGCTTCGAACAAATGAAACCTGTGGGTCTTAGTGAGTACCATCCTTTTGCTAACCTTGTGAGTAGGTGCTACAGAATCATAATCTATACCGAAAAACAGAAAACACATCACTTGAGGACTTTAAACAGCAGTAACAACTAAAATGGATAGCATGTGTAACTTGAAAAAAAATAATGACATTTTCACCGCAAGTCGATAAAAAACACAAACATTTATGGGGTTACTGAGAGTGAAAGAAACGAAGAGAACAGTAAAAGAACAAGATTCAAATAGAGAGATGATAACGATTGACACTCCATTTAAATCTAGTTGAGATGTTGACGTTCCACACTGCTTGAAACAAAAGGTTAGAAATGAAGAAAATTGGAGATTTGTTGAAAAATCTTTTGGCAACAAAAATTTGAAATCTTTCTACAATATGGAAAACAGGATTGATGATGCTAGACAAGCGTACATTTTACACAAACTAATTTCACTAAAGACCATGATATTTTTATAATCAGTACAAAATTCAAACCACTTAAGTTTGAAGTATAATTTAATATAATTCAAGTTATATTGATTGCTAATATGCATACGAGAGGGTCATGAAAAGTTTTATTTTTTAAATTCTGATATTTAATCATTTAATTTGAAAATTGGTCGGACTGAGAACCTATCAACACTCCTACTCTCATTTATATAGAGAGATTCACCCCTGTAGTTCACTGCTACTGAGAAGCAGGAATTTTTTCTTCTGATGATGGCCATGCTGGCCGAAACAAGTCGAGGTGTGTGTGTTTTAAAAATAGGAAAAAATGTTTTAAAAATTCCGACAAAGTTTTAAAAATTTTGATAATTCATGAAAGTTTTTGAAAATTTTGACAGTTCATGAAAATAGATTTGTTTAGAAATATATCCGGTAATGCATTTCGCCATTTAAGGCTTTATCAGATCTGAAAGCAAACGAATGAAATACGCGCATGTGTATTTGTGTGCATGAATGAATAATGAAATCTTTGTACTTTTTCCCTAAGCTGACATTTTTGCTTGTATTTTCTACTAGTATGTTTCGGATGGAGTTTGGTAAGTTTGTGTGTATGCTTAAATGGTTTCTGATGGAGCTGTGGTCCGAAAGGCGTAATGCAAGTCGTCTGGAGAGGCATGCAGTAGCATGACCGATGTAATTATTTATAAGCTCGGTTTGATCAGGAACACAGTTCCTTTAGAGGCATTTGAACTCGTAAATAATTTTAGTTATTTTGTAGTTTTGATTTTGCAGGTGTGTTTTTATTTTTTAGGATAAGGTTAGATTCATTTTGTTTATAGATACAGAATTACAGAACATTCGATCAGTCTCTGTACATTCTGTGTCCTGGAAAGAAAACATTTGTTCGAACACAAGAAAAATGAAATAAAAAGCTTAATCGCACTACCTTATCTGTCATCTTTAATGAAATATATATATATATATATATATATATATATATATATATATATATATATATATATATAGAGAGAGAGAGAGAGAGAGAGAGATAGAGATAAAGAGAGAGAGAATTTTCGTCAGATCGACTTTTTGAGTAATTATTATGCAAGCAAAAAAATAGGTGATTAATTAGTGTACATAAAATATTTTATTTCATATAAATTAGAATGTGCAAGTTGTTTTATACGTATGTATATAGGTGTAAATATACCTATACAGATTAGATTTTAAAATGAACAGTTTCTGTTTTGAAAATATCTAACAGTGACTTTTAATATGAAACCTAGAAAACAATATTTCATTTACAGCGGGAAAATAGATAGATAGATAGATAGATAGATAGATAGATAGATAGATAGATAGATAATTTCAACTTTTAATTATTCAAATATATTATACACGACAGTAAAATGTATAAATACTTGCACTGGTTATGTATGTATGGTTATGCGAAAGAGTGAGTGAAAGAGAAACATGTTGATAACTATTTAAAAATAGAGAGAGATTGAGAGACGCAAATTATCATTTACTAAAAAATAGAATTCTCCATGAATTCTTTTACTTCAATTTTTCTTTTAATCTAAATTTAGTTCCCTTCCTTTCAATCTAAATCTAATTTCCAAAAGTGATTACAGAAATCATAATTCGGCCGCAAACCCATATTTATTTGATACATTGTCTTCACAGAGTATATATGTACTTTCAAAATTCATTCAAAATATTTAATAGAATTATTTCAGAAAGACTTTTAATCATAATAGGCATTTCAGCTTATATATCCATTTTTATTAGAAATATTTGCAGTAACTTATTTGGCTGCGTAATATTTCATTATACAACTTGTAGGTGATCATTATGTCATAAATAAATATATATAATATTATACTTAATGATATTCATTTTTTCATTTCGCATATATAATGACTGTTGTAAGAAAGATATAAGTTTAAAAAGAATTTGTTTTTATATTGTACAGGTGTTGAGTGATGGGAACGCAAATTTGAAAATTAGGAAAAGTTAAAAAAGATCACATAATAATTTTAAAAATAAAATGTAAACATTGGTAAGATAATAGCAATAAATCAGAACTGATTTTAAATTTTACAAAAATTTAAAATTTAAGAAAAATTAAATGGATATTATGCAAAAAATGCACTGACTAGTAAATCTACATGAAAATAAGACTGAAAAGAAAACTGTATGAGTAAATTAAATTTTAATAAATACACACGCATCAAAGCAAACTAAATTGGATATTAAACTAATTTGGGTACATATATAATTAACACATTGAAAATTCCATTGTTTCAAATTATCAGTCATCGTGATGAAGAATAAAAATTGTTAATAATTATAAAGATTTAAATTTTAGCTTTATTCTTTGTCCAGTTGAACGAATTAATAGATTTCATAAATATCTATAGCGTAATATCGGAATTTGTTATGAAACCCGAAACTCAGTGGCATTATTAGAAAACAACCGATAGCATTTCGTTATGAAGGAAAAACGAAATAAAATAATAATTAGATAGAACATGATTTAATCTAAAATATCAACTTACCAATACAATTATTTCATCATTTTTCTTGAAAAATAAGAATTTAATGAAAAACTTAAGTCATTGTTACATTGACAATAATCATCTGTAAAAGAAGCGATCAAATGACGGCACTAGATGTTTATTAAATCTCTAAATTTAATAAACATCTAGTCTTAAAAAGGTCAGATGAATTGGAAAACTGTATTGTGACTGCCTTCTTACTTTGAACCTCAACAATCAAAATCTCCTTCTTCACTATCACCTGAATTTGACCACCGGCTTCTGGTATCAGTGAGAAATACACAAATATTTCAACCACGGGGCAGACCCATGAATAACGATTTTAATATATAACATTAAGAGGAGAATAATGAATTGATATATTTTAATGAATGTTGATTTTAATTAGATCTATTTTTTTCCGACTTATATGAGAGGACAAGTGAGACTATTCTCCACAGAAATCTGTTGTATTCCCTTGGCATATTGTGTTTGTTATTTCTTTTTCACTTCTTCCAGGTTCATTTTCATTTTCACATTAACCATCTCAATTTTTAAAACCTTACTGTGATTCACTCGCACAAGTTCCTTTAATTTTTATCACTCATTTTTGACAATATTTATTTCCTGTTATCTTGATCTAACATGATAACGTGAACCCTGAAGTCGCATGATTCTTTGGAACTTGGAGATTGCACAAACGTTAGTTCAGAATAGTTTTCAAATGAATAATCTACCGTTCGGATCACACATTGGAAGGGAAAGGTAATTAAAAGATAGATAAATTTCAAAACATCATTCGCGGAACGCAAAAATTATCTATATGAAAATGTAACGACCATAATTAAAGCACGTGGATTCTTCTAAAAAACAATGACAGACTCACTGAAAACAGAAAACTGAAAGAAAATCCAAAGATTCATCCATTCTTTTACACTGTATTTGAAAGGTAAAAAGAAACTGTTTGCACGTTGACACATTTTAAATTTATAAAAGGTTATTTAACGGAAGTAGAATGAATCTTATTGACTTAATCGGATGAAAAACTTTGTTTATATTGGGATACAAAATTCAAAATCTATTCAAAGTTACTCTTGGTTTCAATATAAAAGAAGATAATTACTGTAAGTTTTTGGGTAAATATAATTTTTGAGTGACACACCAAGAAACTTCACCTTTATATCCCGCAAAGCTGTCTATTGCTCACCTTACCAAAATTATTTTGAAAGAGACTGAATGAAATAAATGATCCCGAAACTATCTATATATTCATGCAATAGATCCAAGTTTAAAAGAAGTGTATATGAAAATGGAAGGATGAATTTAAGCCAAAAAAAGAGTACCGAGAAAAATTGAATCTGATGCAAATAATATTATCGAGCCAGTAGAAAATTTAACAAAATCAACAATTGAAAATCTAACGAAGGATGCAGAATGTCCAGCAGTCCATATAAACATATAAAACAATAAAATAATAATTTATATAGATATATGGGATAGCGTGTTGATCAAATATATATTCACGTGGTTAATAGCTTAAGAGGTTATTTATAAATAGGAGTCTGTACCACTTATTTTATTTGCATAATAAAACCTGCCTTCCCCAATTAAAGCTATTATCTATATTTTTAATAAAGATAAATATTACATGTTTAAAATATTATTAACATCGATTGGATACCATCGATTTTATATATATGTATATTGATGATTCCCCCTGTTCTCTCTCTCTCTCTCTCTCTCTCTCTCTCTCTCTCTCTACGACTCGGAGTTTCATGCAAAACGAAATCTTCAGGTGCTGGACAGACCGTTACGTAATTTGAATTTAAAAAATATATATCTGTTTAGCGCAGTGCTGGTGCAGTTAAGAATTATATATATTGGGATTATAGTCTTTAAAAATTATATTCTTTTAAATTAAAAAATTCTCAAAACATTATATTTGGCAATTAAAATAAGCGATATTAGCATATGAACGTAAAAGATTTGTATTTATTTATAATTATTACTTTTATTTAATTTTAGAGTACTATATCATCAATTATTTAATTAAAGGGAGTTTACTTAATCTTATTAAAAGTAGTAATATTAAAAAAAATTAATTATTAGCAATAAATTATAATATATAATCAACCGTAAAATACCCTAAAAAAATGTTTAGTATTAAAAATTAATCGGGATTACGTGTTTATGTACATATTTGTTTTGATGCCTACATGTAACCATCAGTTCATTTCTCTTGTTTAATTATCCCAGGTTATTTAGGTGTTTTAAGACAATCATTTTTTTCAACCAAACAGGTTACATTTATTTCCTTTACCATTATACGGTTTTTTCCTTGCTAATACTCCAGTATTTTTCAATTACCAGAAATAATAGGAGATGTAGGGCTGTTTATCTATTTAATATTAGTCATTCAGTGATTGTGGAACCAAAATAAAATCTAGCATTGCTGCCGGAACGTTGACTCGCTCGATATACAATATTATCGTCATGCATTAACCGTTTAATGGTTAGATCGTATTCTTTCGGCAGTTGCATTTATTTTTAGAAACATTTACGTTGTCTTTGTTGGAAAGATGTTTATTTAATATGATGTTGTTATGCTGGTATATAGATCTATCGATATTACTAATGCAGCTATAACTGATTTTAACATTATTTTTCTTAAAAATCTTTTTTAACGTTGGTGAATGGTTAAAATGCTGATGAATTGATTTTAGGATTTTTTTCCCGACATTAGTTTGGACATTACGGTTAAAAGGTAGATTAAACCATATGATGATTTGTTTACAAGCGTTTTTTCTTATCATCTTTTTTATTCCAAATACTCTAAATTTACTTTATGATTGCTTAGTTCCAAAGCCTTTATATTAGGTTGGTGCAAAAATAATTTCGTTTTCTCACATAGTAACATATGTTAGAAAACGAAATTATTTTTGCACCAACCTAATACATTATCAATTATTGAATAATCTAACTTGGACTGATTTATGCAAATTGTCTAGATTTTGTGGTGATGGTTTGAATCTTTATTAACGTGTCTATGGTTATATAATTCTTTTGTAAATGGTTTATGGTAACCATTATTCAGGTCTAATTCTACATCTAGAAAGTTGATCGCTTTGGCATTGGTAGTGGTGGTAATATTTAGATCGTGATCCTTAAATAAATTAATATATTTTTTTCTCAATCGGTCTATATTACGAAGGCTAGTTTTACGTAGGAGAATTACACCGTCATCTCTATATGTCGAGCATAAATATAAGGCGCCACAACAGAATTCCAACAATATTACATACTTCTGCTGATTTATACGCAGCCATAGCAACATTAAACTCTGAGTTATTTCTCTTGGTCCACTGACAATCATTGTGGAATAGTATAGGTGTCTGTGTCTGCTTTATAATATTTATTTCGCGATCCCTAATAAGGCATTAATTTTTAGCTAGCTTTATAGCCGCTATTAGTAGATTCTAGGTGATGGTCGTATAAAAGTTGCAAATATCGAACTGAATGAATGTACATTAATTCTTCCTTTTTATGTTATTAAACCATTCTATGGCCTCCGCTGTTTTCTGCCACTGGTTGATTCCTGGAGTATTTTTGTTGTAATTTCATGTCATTTCAAGGATGTTATTGCTGATTTTACCGATATTATTTTTTGTTGGTTTGAGTAATCGGTATTGAAGGTTTTCTTTAGAAAATTAGCCCTATGTTCTTTAACTGTGATGAATGCTTGTTGTTTGTGTAATTTGTAGATTCTATCATCGGTTTTTAGTTCAGTGGCTACTTTTTGTCTTCGTTATTTATGTTATTTTCCCCAGTTACTGGGTGTCTTTTTATAAAATTTATTGACTTCCCTGTTAATAGCTGTATAGTATATATTTGCATCGACTTTGTAATGGTTACGCATTTTATCTGCCTTAATGATTATTTTATCGGATCTATTAATCATAGAAATATCCTTTAGCTTTTTTTTTGCTGTAGATCGTTGGTAGATTTAGCGAATTTAATTTTTTCTATTAACGAAAATAGAACTTTCTCAAAATCCAATAAATGTTCATTGCATGGTGGTGTTTTGGGGACTTATACCATAGAGATCAGCATCTTTGAATTGCTGTACACGTTTCTGTGTTTAGAGAAGAAGAGTTTCTACTTCATCCGTTTTATGACACACTGTGGTAAACAGATATATATATTTTAAAATTTAATTTATGTAACGGTCAATACCGGAAAATTGAGGTTTTCATGAAACTCCCAGTCGTGCAAAGGATAAGGGATAATATGTATATTTAATATCTACTTAATCGGTCTATTGTATTACAGCGTCATTTTTTATGAACACCAGCACTTTACGTACAATTCATACATATATATATATATATATATATATATATATATATATATATATATATATATACAGTGTAACCCGGATATAAGAGACACATATATAAGAGAAACCCGGATATAAGAGAGATTGTATCTGGTCCCAAATTAGAGCCATACTTACCTAAACAAAATAGACCAAACCAGGATATAAGATAAACCCGAATATAAGAGACTTCCCCGGTCCCGACAACTCTCTTATATCCGGGTTACACTGAATATATATATATATATATATATATATATATATATATATATATATACAGTGTAACCCGGATATATATATATATATATATATATATATATATATATATATGTATATATATATATGGGACGGAATCCGACTTGTTTAAAAAGTGTTTATCAATCTAACATGTTTTATTTTATTAAAGCATCATCAGAGAATAAAATATGTAAAAAAAAGATGAAAGAAATTCTGGTATTTTACTTTGGTTTTGTTTGATTTTCAGTGGTTAATCAGGTTTTGCCTGAAACTTTAGATGGATGCGTAGTCTCTCATTGAGCTCAGAACGCCACAAATAATACTAGCGTTGGTTTAAAAGTCGATTGCACCGAAAAAATAATTGACCAAAGTAAAAATAACAGCATAGCCTTCTTATTTTTTCCATATATCATTTAAGATTTAATAAAAGTGGAAAATGTTAGATTGACAAACATTTACTATTGGTTATTTATCTTATCCTTCATATACATATATATTGGATAAAAATATAGTTATAAGGTATCTCATAATTATGGGTTAAAATGCTCAATATAAGGGATAGAGCGTATATAAATATAAAATATTAAAGTGGACATTGAGGTCAACACCCAGCGGCGATTATCTGTTTCATGCTCAAACGTAATCTTCAGGCTGTATATATATATATATAGAGAGAGAGAGATAGATAGATAGATAGATAGATAGATAGATAGATAGATAGATATACTAAGAATAATTACACATTTGTTCCTCAGCACTCTGTGCTAATCTGAGTTTTATGCTGCGTTATATATCAGTCACTGATGGACGGAGACTACAGGAGCAGCCGAAAGTTTAGTGATTTCCAAAATATTTATTGCGCTCCTACATCATATATATATGTGTGTGTGTAGAAAGAGACGAGAGACAGAGAAAAGGAGAAAGAAAGACGAGTGTGTGTTGGAAAGTGATATATGTAAGATGTTTTGAGTATGTTAATGTATATATACACGTATACTTAGATATCTAATGGACAAGACACACACGCACAGATGGGATGCTCTGGAGAGTTTCCTTAATACTTTTTGTTATAATATTCGTTTATTTTTTAAATTTATCTTTTTTTAGTTTGAAAAAATAGATTCATCTTAATTTTCTTAAGATGCTAAAAATCTTTGTGATAACCATATTTGAACATTAGTTACAGTTTATAGGACATACGGGTAGCAAAACGATAATCTGCGCGAAATGTGGCATCGACAAGCCGAGTTCAAAATTTGAAACCGACCATTCTGAATACCAAACCGTAGAGAAGGCAACGAGAAACCACTTATGGTAATTAGCAGATATAATTGACAACGATCTGAAGAGATATGGCATTAAAATAGTTTCAATCAATACAAATAAAACAATGAAAATTAGTTAATTAAAAAATAACTTTGGTGTTTGCTTAATTCATTGCATTTAAATAAAGAAAATTGGTTGAATTATGTATGTAAACAGTTATTGGTTTATTAAATTTGGGATTTTGGATGGGCATCCAGTAATTTGTAAGAAAATCAAAAGTATGCATTAACGAATAATATGTGCAACATTTTCGTTCAGAATAGATTTTTACATGTCACACATTTGATTATATTTGAATATAATTTCAAATTTCTGTAAAATTTCATATGATTTTAATTTGATTTATTTCTTTTTTAATTAAACTAACATGAAATATTAAATAATTTTTCTTTTTTTTGAATAAAAATAACCTGAAATAGAGCAATATCGAGCATTTAATGTGTATCTGTCTCTTGAGGTTGTCACAACTTTTCATCTTTTTCTAAATTTTAAAATCGATGAATACATTTATATTGAATTGATTTGTTGTTAAGCTTACAAAATTAGTCATTGTGTATATTCGTAAATATTTTGTGAACACAAGGTGAAATTTATATCAAACCATTATACCATTTCTAATGATTTCAATTTACCATTATAAAATGTATAATTAATAAAGTTGTAGTCGAAGTAGTAGATGTACGATTAAATATTTATTGTTCTCAATCTAGTCTTGATAAAAAAAATATTTCGTCCTTATTTTGCTAGGCTGGTTAAAAAAGTTTCGAAACGGTTTTTAAAACAATAACTTTTTACGCTAATTAATTCTTTTTTATTTTTGTAAATGAAATTTACAACATAGGAGTAATTTCAATGAGGAAAGTTAAAAAGATCAATTTTCTGCAAACAACATGCTGAATTATTTGAAATAAATTTAATTAATTGTCATTATTGTTAATTAGTTTACTCGTGCATTTAAACAATGTATTTTGAAATTACATTTTACAATATAATATCATGAAATTCGTATTGTCCTGAATTTTCTTTTTACGTTCAATATTTTCGGAATAAACCATAGGTAAAATGAAATAAAGATAACAACAACGCCACTGCTATTCCTTTGCAATAAATGAAAACAGTTGTTAATATTTACAGTTTTAAAAATATCTTACTTTAAAAGATTATTAAGAATCAATAGATATTTAAGAGCCCCTTTAAGACTATTTTTAGTATTAACATGTGACATTTCTACTGCATTCCTAGAATCACTACACTTTTAGATGTGCAAATTGTCCATGTTGGTGTCGTGGGTGCTTCTGAAGGCTACTAAAATATATGAATGCACAATTCCATTTACATATGTAGATTATTGAGTTTTAATTTTAGTTGTATCGCAACTCCCAGACGTCCTAGATTACATTAGTTTCTTTATTCTTTATTTTCTATCTTACCTTCTTATTAACGATCGTGGAATAACGACCTCAAATTGTGATAAAAAAGCAACTGAAATTAAGATAAAATAGAGTACATTCCAATAATCAATATGCTGAATGTTTTAATATTTTCCGTGACCAGTTTTAGGCAGCATCAAATGCAACAAACCTAGAATTTTTAAAATAGATAAATATATCCCTTTAAGTTGGGCATTTCGGATGCTAACGGCATTTTTTACGTATTCCTCAACATTAATTAACACAATAATCACAAAACGTAATGACAAAAATAGGTTTGTTGATAATTTAAATTAACTGATATATTGAGTTATGAATGACTATTAATATTTCGATGTCTATTCGTACCAACGTCAGAATACGTACGATGCTCATTTGAATAAAAATTCCAATATTATTACCGATTCATGTACATGTCTTTTTTTTATTAATGGTATATCGATTAGCTGTAAACCTTATATCAAAAATGATCTTCATTCTTTTTGGTAATTATAAATTAATATTTTTGCAAAGAGTATATTAATTTATATGGGAACAAAATGGGACAAAATCAGAGCCAATAAAACCATAAGGAGACTTAGTGTCACATTATATCTAATGAAAGTCACTATACGAGTAAAAAATTGCAAAGAAAATAATAATAATAATAATAATAATAATAATAATAATAATAATAATAATATCAGGAAAAACAACTAATCTGAAGAGCAATTGAAAGCGGTTAGAACGGGAAATTCGAGAAAGAATAAAAGTCATCCAGACGAAAGAATTACTAAAATCAACTATATTGGAAAAATAAAAGGATCATACTTGGGAGAAGGAAAAAGTGTTTGAACATCAATGTTCTAAAACACTATAGACAAAATTACATGAATCACTTAATTCAAGTGAAAATTAAGAATCAGATATTTCAAGTGAAAATTAAGTATCAGATCACGGCGTTGATTGCTACGACGGGGATATTGAAAAACAAAAGTGATAGAGATTTGAACATATATTTCATATTTTTCTTGTTTATTTATGTCTGTTTTCTATAAGATTTATCGCAAATCCTCATTTAATGTTTTGCTTACTTTCACAATAGTTCTATGCTTATGCCGATTAAAAAATATTCAACTCACTTGCTTCCTATATCTATTCGGCTTGGATAATAACAATGTTTTTTTTTAGGAACATACAACAAACACTGTCAGATTGACTTTTCAAGTGATTATTATACAAACAAAAATAAGTGATTGATTTATGTACATAAAATATAATCTTACTTATTTTATATAAATTACATTGTACAAGTTGCGTCATGTATATGTACATAGGTATATGTATGTCGATCAGATTTTAAAATGAACAGTTCCTATTTAAAAAAAAAAAAAAACACATCTACCAGTGACTTTTAATAAGAGACATGGCAAATAATATTTCATTTGCAGCTGAAAAAATTTCAGCCTTTTTGAAAATATTTAAAAAGTGAACTCCTATACACAGAAGTATATTCGATGTGGTGCTGAAATGTTAAACGCTTAAAAATGATCTGATTTTGACCATGTGGCTTTACATACATACATGTATACACACACACACACACACACACACACACACACATATATATATATATATATATATATATATAATAAGACACTTTAAATATGTCTAAATCTATGCCTATCTATCTTTCTGTCTATTTATGTATATCTATTTATCTGTCTGCTGAAGATACATACATACATACATACATACATACATACATACATACATATATATATATGTATATGTAATATTTATATTTAATATATTTATTTTACAACGTTTTATTTGTTTCTTTTAGACTTTTCGTTTATAAAAATTTGAAAATGAAATACGTTTATTACAAACGTTAAAATAAAACAAAAAGAAAACTAAAGTTAATATCGCCATGTTAATTTGAATCACATATTTCAACGCCTGACTTCTGGCTGGAATGTAGAATCAGAGTGTGTGTTATTTAATGTTTTATTTATATTTATTTTTTTTTTAAATGACATTGACTTATCCGTACATAAACAAATATAAACATGTTCGCAATTTTATGACAAGTTGGTAAGTTTACATATTTGAATAAAAGATGACAGTTAAATGTTAGAAACTTCATTCATATAGAAATTTATCTACGTTTACGTCAAGTTCGATGATTATAAATAATTATCATCATTAGAATTACAATTATTATAATTATAAATATCTTAATTATCAATAATTTTATTTTTTATTATTAATCAATCTAAATAAAGAACACAGTGCTTAACTATTTCTCTAAATATTTCTCCAGTGAAATAAAAACTGACTTATAAAAGAATTCAGTTAACATGTAAACATTGTTGGTCCATATCTTTAAATGTATTTTAAATGCAACTTATTGTTTGCCGAGTTTAATTTTACCAAAATATATTTCAGAATCCAATAATTCAAAATAGAATTTGAATAATAATAATAATAATAATAATAATAATAATAATAATAATAGTAATAGTAATAGTAGTAGTAGTAATAATAATAATAATAATAATAATAATAATAGTTTAGGTAAAAGACAAAATTTCAATAAAATTTTCTGAGAAAATGTGCAGTCTTGGAATGATTAAAATGTTATTAAAATATGTGTTCCTTTATTCAAAATAAAACTTACCGTATAGATTCATTCGTAATATAATCTAACATTCTAGTATTTAGTGAACCACATAGGCATACACACACACACACACACACATAAATATATATGAAAATTCTAAGTAATGTTAATTTTTTCCAACTATATTTACTGGTTTTCATATTTTCCAAATATTTAATATTATTGACCAGAGTAATAATTTTCAAATGCTACAAAGCTATTTTCATTTAGATAAAGTTAACAATTTTGCCATAATTTTGAAAAATTAATTTTTGGAATAGTTGTCAAAATTAAATTCCATTTAATTTCTGTATTCATCATGAAGTTTTAATCATTTTGGCCGGCCTAGGTTTAGCTTAATTGCAAACCATCATAATTTAGTGAAATTTAAGAAAATAAGAAAAAACAGGAATTAATGAATTTTAGTGATAAAGCTAAATATATTGTTTAGAATGCACACAATTTTAAATACCCTACTGCAATATCTGTCAAGATGCATAAATTCTTATAGGCATTCTTTTGATCGTTAGAGTTATATTTTATAAAATGGCTGTTTTTAGTTTTAAGGTTGTTAAAAGTATGTCCTTTTTAACCAGCGAATAACTGACAACTGGTCCTCCATGATTATAGGAAGAATGATGAAAGAGATCACTTTAATATACCCTACGAAATGGTGTCACTTTAATATCTTCCTTAGAACCAATTTCTCTCTAAGTGATTCGAAATCAGGCAAAATTATTGATAGTTCAGTTTATAATTCTCTTTGTAAGGATTTACATTTGTTTGAGAATTTTATCTACAACTCATATTAGAGGATTCTTATTTATTTACATTGAGCATAAGTTTTCTTTATTTTATATTTTTCTTGGCGGAAATCGATTAACAGACGTTAGGATTACGCGGTTTAAATGGAGATAATTAGCTATGATGGTGTCATTGGATTGACTTCATTCAACAATATTTTTAGATTTACTATTTTATAAATCATAAATTGAAAAATAACATTCGTTTACTTTTAAGCCTTTCGTAAATTTTGCATGAAAAGAAAAACGTACTGAATTTTCCCACGTGTATTTAGTATCTGTTAGATTTGTGGGGAGAACAAATAACATCAAGTTGGCTTAATTTTGCAACTTTTTTCCCGTTTCCTCTTCTCCTTTAATCATTATTATTATTATTATTATTATTATTATTATTATTATTATTATTATTATTATTATTATTATTATTATTATTATTTTCTTTGATTTCTGGCGTTTACACATTTCTTTCCGGGTCCTGCCCAGGGACCTAAGGCTAGAAATGGCAGCATAACACTTTCCACTGACAAAAAAAAAAGAAAAAAAAAAGATACATAGATAAAGCCCTTCGTAAAGTGTGGGCTGTACTTGTCAGAACAATTTTTTGTATCTCCTTGAGGCATGAACTTCCAGGAATCCCTTCAATTAGTCTACTGCAATCTTTTCCAAACAGTCCTAGGGCTCCAACTACAACAGGGATTGTAGATGTTCCCATATGCCACATTTTCTAGATTTCCTTGTATTTTGACAGCTTTTTGAATATTATTATTATTATTATTATTATTATTATTTGCAGTTTGATACGATATTCTACCAAGTCTGTTATCTGAAACCTAACGTGAAGGAAGATTTTTCTTAGAATACTTATTGAGAATATTATATTGCATCTTTCGTATCTCAGATAGTGAGCGGCTCCCTGGAATTTGTTAATGTATGGATCAATATGTACGTCAATTAATGTATGTATCAATATTATTTAGCCATTCCTAATGCTCCTATTATTATTGTAATTGTAGTTATCTTGAAATGCCACTAGTTATTATTATTATTATTATTATTATTATTATTATTATTATTATTATTATAGCAAATTTATTCTCCATAAAGTAATCCTAAAAAGTATATTTTAAGTAATGATCTATTTTTATATCATTCCATTTAGTGTATTTATCTACGTAACTATATACATACGTACACACACGAGCAGACACATATACATATATACATACATGCACAGGTACGCACAGGCATATGTATATATATATATATATATATATATATATATATATATATATATATGTGTGTGTGTGTGTGTGTGTGCATACATATGTGCGTGTGTGTAAAGGTGCATCAATTAGCCGAATTTTTACTGCAATGCCCGACCTATTGACAAGATTATATTGAAAAATAAATATATATACAGGCATATATGTATGTATGTGTGTATGTGTGTGTGTGTGTGTGTGCGCGCGCGCGTGCGCGTGTGTGTGTGTGTGTGTGTTGGATAGATGAGTTAAATAATTGCATCGTGTGAAAATCTAAGCAAGATCTTTCTACCAACCTTCAAAATAACCAATCAAAATCTTAACTTTTTCTTGCCTTCGAATGCATAACCTGTTTGCGGTTCTGTGTGTAAAATTCATAATTGTTTTGATAATGTTGATGTAATAGAAATTTATTTTAATTTATGGTTATATTGGTGATAATCAATTAATTAATAATTTGCGTTAATTAAGGCCCACGTTTATGTTTCTAACTTTTTCCATGAAATGAAACGTAGGTCTAAAAACGATGATGGACATTTCGGGCTAACGAAGGTTACTAAAAAAATACCAGCAGGGACGTTAAACAAGTTTAAGGTCCCGTTTACTTAAAAGAAGTAATACAAAGAAAATAATAATTTTTTCGTACTCTAATAACTTCGAATTAAATACATTAAGTACTTTGAAAAGATAATAAGAAAAATTAGCTAATTCAACACTAACGTTTATTTAAACTTAATACATGCAATATTTTACAAAGCAAGTAAGATATTTAAACAAAAGTTTACGCAAGAGAAAATATCAAATATATGCAGTCTCTTTTTACTGTCATGCACAGATTATTCAAAAGACCAATAATTGAATTCAGTCAAATAAGTCACCTTTGATAGAAAGGAAAATGCGAGTATTGTCAAATTATGACAAAATGTTATTCTAAACAAAGCACGTGACTCATACAAATATTTTGTTCTATTTAGATAAAATTTGAAATGTATCGCTCAGGTGTGTGTGCTGGGAATGTGGAAAAATCAGGTCTTTAAAATAATCTTAAATGTCCAACTAATTGTGACTTTTCGTAAGTACGTATCAAAGATTTATCTTGACGCAAGGAAGTGAAAAAGCAACGTTCACTGATTAACACAAAAAAATACTTGCACGACATTTTTTAATAGCAAAATTTTGAATAAGTTGCGTAATTGAATTACTCGAAGTACATAGATGGAATTTTATTGGAACTCTTCGTAAGTTTTCATCAATGCAAGAATTTGAAACTTATTTTTTTCATGGTTAACAAATTATGTATACACATACACACACGAACACACACACACACACACGAACACACACACACGAACACACACACATATATATATATGAGAAATGATTGATTTAACATACTCATATATAAATTTGATGTCATATTAGCGAATTCAAATAGTGACGATAAATAGTACTCAAGAAATTGAGAATATATTTAATTGGGTGGTTTAAACCAGATAATTTTTTCCTATTCATTGAAATGATCCTTAATGTAAAATTTACAGGTCTTTTCTTTTACATAAGAGCGTCAGAAATGGGTCAATCTTGTCCACGTTTATACAAGTATCTTTCTTTTTTATTTTGACTGTTTTCATTTTAAATGCACTATAAATTTCAATTTTACACGGAAAAGGTTTCTTGAAAACGATTATTTCTCTTTCGGAAATGTGATACTATTTGAATGCATTACTTCAAATTTTAATTAATTATGTCGAAATCTTTTGAATGGTTAATTTAAAAAGTGTGAAAAATGTTTACGAAAATTTTTAATCAGGCTAATAATGCCACCTGCAATAATGAAAATGTTTTAGTATGTTGATATATTTTTAAAAATTTAGGATTTTAGATTTTAAAATAATCAAAGTTACTTTTCTTAGTGCAGTTTAGTGTTTTTATAACACAGAAGTCCTAAATAATTCATAAATTTAAGAACACGAAGAAAACAACTAGTACAACTCTAATTTGTGACATAATCTATCTATAATGAAATATAAAAACATGAATTTATGTATCGGTCACGCATCCTTATTTCCTGCATTTAAGATGAGTTAGTTTGTTTAGGAACAGGAGGCATTACTCGACACTAACAAGTGAACAGTTCTGTGTTAGCAATATAACAACGGATTATCTCATTAGTACGTAGGAGAAACCAGGCTGATAATAAATTACATTTATTTCTCTTGTTTTACAAGTTTTGGATATTTTTACTTTTAATGATTTAAAAATGAAAATTCTTTCTTCAGTATAACAGAGTTAACTTAGAAAAGCAATCCAATACAAATTCAAAATACTTAAATACTTTTGTCAATTGCTGATGCTACATCTAATCTAGTTATTTTAAGAAGTGAAGACATTTTTAGAGACAGCACGGAAACAAAATAGATACCTGTATTAAGTGGATCAAGAAATGTACTGTATCATATGGTGAGATTATTTTTATTATGAATTGTGAGCTTTTCATGAAATTCGAATTTCAAAGGTCATCATTTATCACAAATGAAAAATCGAATTTTGATCCGTTGTTTGATTTCAAAGCACGAATTAAATGTATGTCAAAGACAAGAATCAGCCGTGGTAAACGAACAAAGATAAGCTTATTGCAAACGTTTAGAAGCCCCATTCACAAATCACGAAAAGACTTTTTTCAATCTAAAAGTACTGCATATCGTGTACAAAACTTGCTATATAAAAATGTATATGGCTTAAGTTGAAAAGTTATTATTTACAAGGAAATTATTTGTTTTTAATCCCTACTTTGGAAGACACTGATACATCAAGAATTTTGCACAGATCATCCTTAATTTCTTGTCTCTATTAATGCTTTCAGATTTTCTGGTATCAGTGCAATATTTCTTTTTTCTGGTATTAGTGCAATATTTCTTTTTATAATGTTTCATAGATTCTACACAGACTGCGATCCGATGAGTTGGACGGCCATTCCAAGAACTCGATATCATGACTTGGGTACCACCCTGTATAAAAATGGTACTGTATAAATTGCTGTGAATGTATAAAAATATTTCAAATTGGCCAACATCTTATTGATACTAAGAGATTATTATTATTAGTAGTAGTAGCAGTAGTAGTAGTAGTTGTTGTTGTTGTTGTTGCTGTTGATGTTGTTGTGTTACTAGAAGTAGTTTTTGCTTTTCACGTAAAATACTTTGGTTTTATGAGTGGCTGTGTGAAAAGAAGACGATGTTTTCCTTTAGACTAAAAATACCTGTTCTATTCAGAAAATTACTGGATATAATATTCTATTGAGAAAAGCTAAAGAGTCATTAGGAATATCAGAAACAAATGAGTCTTATTTAATTGTCAAACTATCATGATGATATTTCAATTTGAAATGATCCTAAGTATTTCTATCCTTGATATTAATTATCGATTTTTTCATAAAACTATTGCAATATTTTCATCTCTAAAGTGAATAAGGTTGAATAGAAAACGGAATTTTTCACCGAAAAGCGCTCCCCATAAAGTGACATGCAACTACTTGATATCCCGATTCCCTAAAAGTGGTTCCTTTAGGTTGAAACAGTTTTTCATAATAAAATTCTTTATATGAAATAACTTTTATGCATTTTGAACGGAGCTTGAAAAGGATAGTGTCAATCAGAGAGGAGAAGAAAAAGCAAAGAGGAGTAAATAAAAAAATTAGAGGGAGAGACAAAAAACAAAGAAAAGGAGAACAAATAAGAAGGTGAAGAAAAGAGAGAAGGGAGAGAAAAAGGAGAAAGAAAAAGGGAAAAAGAGAGAAAGATTGGGAAAATATGAGAGAAATGAAAGAGAAGAAAAACAAGAAAGAAAAATAGTAAAGCGGCGGGGGGAGAGCTAAAACAAGATAAAAATGTAAGAGAAAAGGTAGAGAAAATCGAGAGAAGGAGTATAAAATGAGAAGATGAGAGAGAAAAGGATAGACGAAAAAGAAAGAAAGGGGAAAAGGAATGCAACTGTATGAAACAAAGAGAAAGAACAAAAACGAGAAAGAGGGAAAAACGCATATTGTTTATCTTGACTTTGTATTTTTAAGTCATCGATGGATCAAAATAAGACTGAATTTGAGTTTCAAAGCAATTTTAATTCCATATTTAATAAATGGTTTTATTTCTAGATATTTCATACTGTGTCGTACCAGATAATTCTCGCCAGAATCCTTCTTGAACGTTTATAAATCTACCATTCGTCCGTGCATTGAATATTACTGCCAGATTCGGTCTGGTGCCTCAGCTATATATCTCGAGATTCTCGACAAAATCCACAAAAAAAGTGTTATCGGCTCTGACATGAGATCTCGACTTCAGTCACTTTCCCTGTGTCTTTTTTATAAATATTTTCTTGACAACTGTTCTAATGAACGGGTAACCTAAAACACATGAATTTAAGCGTACTACTAAATTAACACTAGGTATTCATTGTCTTACTGTTGAAATAGATGTAACCGTAAGTACAATTCTAATAGTTTATTCTCTCGTCCGTGAAACTCCCTCCCGTTTCTGCTCCCTGCCACCTACAATCTTCTAAAAATTAAATGCAACACCAATCGCTATCTTCCGTCATTTTCTGAATCCTGTTCTTTTATTGTCCTTCTTCCTCACTAAAGTTTTCTGATTTCCTTTCATGTTCAGCAGTCCCTTGATTCTTGAAAAATATCTTCAGATTGTTTCTCTCCAAAGGCTTGTCTGAAAGCGATTGTGGAAGAAAGTACATCTATAATGTACATCTCAAGGAGGCATAGAGAAAAGGGAGAGTCTAATATTTCTCTCTGTCTATCTGTCTGTTTGTTTCTGTCTGTATATTTACACACATGTGTGTGTGTGCATGTGTACGTGTGTGTGTGTGTGCATGTGTACGTGTGTGTGTGTGTGTGTGTGTCTCCATATATCCGAGTTTACTGAGGACACGTAAATGCAGTGACCAGATATTCAGTTCCTTATTATCTCAGGATTGGGAGATAAGATCTAAGTATCAACACGGAAAGCAGTAACATATGAATATAATTTTACTGATTTTTTACATTGGGTCTATTTTGTATACATTTTATGTTTTACATTGACCATTGGCTTTATAACTTCATTTCTTGTCTATCTAATACAATATATATATATATATATATATATATATATATATATATATATATATATATATATATATATATATATATATATGCATGCATGCATGTATGTATGTATGTATGTCTGCATGCCCAGTTACTCGCTTCCAACCACTCCCGTCTGCTAGGACGACTAGCCAATCCCTGCTGTAAAGGCCTGCTCATGCACATATATATTTGTTTAACACACACAGAGCTTACCTGTTTTTTATACTGTAACTGTACTGAATGTACTTTAGTTACATTTTCTACGGGTAAGCGTATAAATTATAGTGATAAGCAGTTTGAACCCTAGGTTACGAGCACACACACACAAACACGCACATACACATATACTTTTAAATTTGCAATATTTATAATGGAAGAGTATTCAACATCGGAGCGTTTCTAAATCTATACAGTCTACTCTTCATATACTACATTCTGATACTGTATTTACCTTAATACCACATCAGGGTAGTAGAATTTGGCATGCATCCAATATAGCGTGAGGTTCCCAACCGTGCAAATATGGATATATATATATATATATATATATATATGCAAGCAGATATACAAATTCCAAAAGGGCAATAGAGAGCATTTAAACAAGTATATATACGAGTTGCGATTATATGCAATCGTTATATCTGAAACAGATCTACTTAGTGACTGAAATCAATGGTAAACGTTCGAGTTTAAATCGAAATATGGATATTTAAAAATGATGATTTTTTGAAAGCAGGCATCAGGCTCATCTTATTTTGTCTTATATTATTATATATACGCCGTAAAATAGAAAAAATATTTCTGATACAATGAGATATTATACTAACATCTTGAAATTTCAGGAAATTTCAGCTTTAATTGATGTTTATCATTACCAGCTTTTTTTATGTAAATGTTCATGCTGCATAATTTTACATAAGTCAACTTCATAACATTAAGTAAATTCAACATTTATGCAATGATTAACGAGACATTCTGACAAACCATAAAGAGTGATTTTAAGCATTCTCGATGGTTTTATAAAATTATATATAATCTACGCTTTGTTAATATCTATATCTAATAGATCACAAATAATCGACTTCGTGTATTTTGAGAAATTCTCGTCTTTTTTTACCTTTCTGGAAAGGAAAGTTGTTATAATATAGGATAAAATATAGTTCTTGATATGATCTATTTTATCAGTTTAGCAGATATATATCTATGATTTTTTTCATTTATATTTAGTAATTTGGCTAACTTACGCACAGACACACGGGCACAGATATGCACGCATACACACATACTGTAGTCAAAAATATCACTTGTATTCATCGTGTTTAGAAATTTATATGAATGAACATGGAAATACTAACAAAAAAACTAACATGATTTAAGTTTCAATCGAATATTAATGATCTCCAAGTATGTTTTCAGGAGTTACGCTTCTGATATTCTAAAAAATAATGTCTATGACATGATTTTTGTTAGATTATGTGAATCTTACCCCAAAATCAAGTACAGTTACTTGATTATTAACGGCTTAAACAAAAACGAAAGATTTAATGCTAAGTGTTTTGTTTTAAATCTCGATTTTTGCTGTTTCATTATATTTACGACAATTTTCAAACTCATGTTCAAATTTAAAGGCATTTTAAAAAATTTTACCTACACACTATTAAAAGAAATGTGTACTAATTAAAAAATATTGACAGTAATTATACAATATTTAATGGACACAGCAGTATCAATGGAATTCAGTTATAAATAGTTTTTTAAGTTTGGTTCAAAATAAAAATTATCAGAATTCTTTTTAACAATATTTTTCTAACATTTTCAAAGTTTTTCAAATTTTTATAATATTATTTCTTGATTTACTGAATTCCAAGACAACTAATTTTATTTTTAAAGAGAAAACACTTCCAGTAGACAATAAAAAAACGATTGAAATTTTATTTTAATATTCCTTTAGATTGAAAAAAGGTTTACAAAAATTTTCTTGATGGTATCTGTATTACTTATTATTATTATTATTATTATTATTATTATTATTATTATTATTATTATTATTTCCATTGATTTTTGTTGTATACTCATTTTATTACGGGCCCCAACTATAGACCTATGGTCAGAAACGGCATCATGACATTTTCACTGAACATTTAAAAAAAAAAGAAAATCAACCTAAGATCACACATATTTTCTCTTGAAATACTACGAGAAATCACTTCACTGAGTCTAAGAGAAGCTTTTCCATTCAAACCGAGAGCTCCAACAAACTCCAATTATTGATGTCTTCATATGCTACATTTTTTAGATTTCCACTTCAAAACACTTTTAATTTGAAAGTGTTTTGAAGATCTTTAAATATTCATTGCAGACTGCAGGAACTGACATGTCAATAAGGAAGCACATCCTGTTTTTGTGGTCTTTGATCATTATGTCCGAGAGATTAGCTTTGATCGTTCTGTATGTATGGTAAAGTTCCATTATTATTATTTTTATTTTCTTTGCTTTCTGGCGTTTACACATTTCTTTCCGGGTCCCACCCAGGGACCTAAGGTTAGAAATGGCATCATGACACTTTTCACTGACAAAAAGAAAAAAAAAAGTTACATAGATAGAGCCCTTCGTAAAGTGTGGGCTGTACTTGTCAGAACAATTTTTTGTATCTCCTTGAGGCATGGATTATTATTATTATTATTATTGTTGTTATTATTATTATTATTATTAACAACGATTTTTGCGCTCAATAAACGAAATTTTTAATCTTTCTTTGGATGCGGCGCTAAAATTTTATAGTGAATCCACAATGTCACTCAAAATACATTTTTACTTTAAGCACGAATAAATTCATGTATTTTACGAAGACGGATAATCTGTAACATTCCAAACAATGAAGTAAACTATTTAAGAATTTATCGGAATGTTTCTCTAGCTAGAATCAATCTATATTTGAATATCCAGAATGAATAAAATCCACGAGAATTCAACAAATGACATGAGAAATTCTAGCAGATTTTTGTAGGACTCATTAAGATAAAATTTCCAAATACCGAAAGATTTTCTCGAGCAAATTTTTTAAACTTCTAATTTTTTAAGAATGATCTCAACTGAAGAGTCTAAAAGCTTGTCGAGAAACAGGGAGTAAGAAAATTAAAGATCAAATAAAACACTTACCCGGCCAACCGGCTTTCCATTGGTGAGCATGAGATTTCGTCGTTTTCATCCAAGGAAATTGAAGTGGAGCTGGTTGCTGCTGTTGGCGTCCATTGGAACTAATGGTACTAGAATTGGCGGTAGAATTTTGGTTATTGCATGGGGGAGATGATGTCTGATGATGATGATGAGGATGGTGGTGGTGATGATGTAACAAGGACTGGGAATGAGCTGGAGGTGGCTGCTGTTGTGAATGAGGGTGGAGGGATGCTTGTTGCGAATGGTGAGGGTGATGTGGATGATGTTGCTGCTGTTGGTGAGGGTGGTGATGTGGATGAGATGGATGATGTGGATGAAGGTGAGCAAGCGACGCATTCAAATGTCCACTGCCTGGTGCAACTACAACAGCAGAAGACTGAATGTGTGCAGGGTTCGAGTTCAGAGGGTTCTGTGTTGGACTGCTCGATTGATGTTGATGGTGATGTTGGGTGTTGGGTTGATGAGGATTGTGCAATTGTCCCATCGCGTTACTTGCATGAGCTTGTTGCTGTGCACCTTGTTGAGCCCTGCATACTCCAGACCCACTAACTGCATTGGCAGCCGCACCTGCCCCTAAACCTGCGGGACTGTTCGCAGAGGTGGAAACGCTAGAGGCGGCGGCTGCGGCGGCTGCTGCCGCTGCAGCGGCTGCAGCAACAGCTGCAGCTGCTGCTTCACCCCTGGGGGTTGAAGAAGTGGCTGAAGCGATGGCAGCCGCTGATACTGTACCAGTTCCTGTCGGTCCGGATGTCGGCGAAGCTGCGGAAGATGATGAATTTGCCGAAGCTGTTGAGGATGAAACAGATGAAGAATTTGACGGAGCCAATTCATCAGGGTGATGGAGATGTAGCGACTGTGGGGGCTGCTGTGAAATTTGCCCACTCGGCTGAGCTTGGTTTGAAGGTTGCTGCTGTTGTTCCACCACAGCCATATTATGACCACCGTAGCCAGTTGAGCCACCCTGGGGTGAACTACGGGCGTAAATGCAGGCCGGTGGAGGCCCTTGGGGTTGAGGAGGTACATGACCAAAAGTGACCACAGGTAGTGCTACCACTGGGTCGACGTATGAACAACTACTGGTCTCTCGTTGGAACATGGATGATTGCTGTTGCTGCTGCTGCTGCTGTTGGGGTTGGGTCTGTTGGCTTTGCTGGTTGTGCGAGGATGTTGTCGGTGGTTGTTGGTGGGGGTGATGAAGTCTGTGGCCGTGGTGAGTAAGATGCGAAGGATGCGGGAAATAAACGCTGTTTGTCCCGTCCATTAGTCCTTAATCATCTGAAATAATAATCGGTAGAAAGAACGAGAAGAAAAGTGTGAGATTCGGCGCTCACGTGTGTTTGCGTTATTACGGGTTACTGGAAGGGGCAGTGTTGACTACTGAGAAATGGGAAGGAAATATTGGCCAACAGTTTAAAGATGGGAGAGTCACTAAAAGTTAATAGGGGGAGAGATCGACTTCGATATTAGTGATAGGGGTGCCGATAGAACAGAGAAAGAGAAGGAGGAAGAGAGAAATAGGGAGATGCCGAATGAGATCTGAATCTGAACGTTTGCCGAAGCCGCTATCTTAGGATTTAGTGTCATTCATCTTTGTCAATAGGACAGAAAAGAAGCAGCAGCAAGAGCAGCAGCAATTATTTTGATCGTAGTTGTAACTGCAAATTTGCTCCTGGTGGAGTTTGGTGGTGCTGGTGGTGGCGGCTTTGGTGGTGGTGGTGAGAGTGGCTGATATTATTATTATTATTATTATTATTATTATTATTATCCCAAACTGTAATAGCCGTGTTAATGTTGCAGCTATGAAAACACTAAATCTTCCACCGGCCGTTAAATGGGTTATGTAGAAGGAGGGAACTCGATTAAAAGTGGATTCTTGAAGGGCTTATCAGGTTTCCTTACACTCAGCTGCGTTATGTCTGGCCTAAAAGAATAAATATTTATCTGTTTGTTTTACCTGGGTGTCATCATGTGTGTTTGTGTGTTTGTGCATGAATGTGTGTGTATAGATAGATATAAATATAGACAGATATGCATACATCAGCCTTTGATCTGACCGAGTGTACGTACGCATGTGTAGATGAATGTAAGTTTTGTAGATGTTTGTGGTCACATGATCTATTGGCGTCAATTTTCTTTGATCAATAATGTTTTTAAAAGTCAGAGAAGGAAGAGGAGAATAAAAGGGAAGCCACAAGACATTTTAAGGAAGAAGGAGGATGAGGAGAGGGAGAAGAAGGGGGATAAAGGAGGAGCACTGTAATCCCGCCCATAGAATCCAGAGAAGATCGAGCTGATGGGATCATTTCGACCTCAGTGTTTTCACTTTCGCACTAACACAAACACAATATATATATATATATATATATATATATATATATAGAGAGAGAGAGAGAGAGAGAGAGAGAGAGAGAGAGAAAGAGAGAGATGCATAGATAGATAGTAAAAACAGAAATCCAGATTAGTATTTCATGCCTTATGTGATCATTTGATTATATACACACACATACATGTAGATATTTAGGCATATATATGTGTAGGCATAAGCATACAAAAATTAGTATTTATTTGTACAAGTAGTAGATGCATTGTTTCACACCGACACACGCACAAAACACACACGCACTATCACTATATATCTCTGCATTTCTCTCTTAGTTATACATATGTGTGTGTCTAAATCTATGGATTAAATCCAACAAAATGGTTAAATAAGGAACAAGTAGGGAAAATGGAGCAGTGTGGAGATGTTTCGATTTTTTAAATTAAAACAATCAACGTAGAATGAAAAAAAATTCTTTATTTCATCCGATATATATTACAAAATAAAATATATTTTTAAGGTATGCTATATTTATAGATAAAAGTGGTCAATATTAGGAATAGAGAGATGTGTAAATATGTGGACACTGAGATCAATACTGAGTGGCGATAGTCTGTTTCATGCTTGAAAACAATCGTCAGGCCATGAAACTATATGTGGTTTCGCCCCAATATTTTACATGCAATAATTGTAGTAGTTGTTCAATATCTGGAAGTTATTTTAACATTTTTCAGAATGATAAATAAATAAATATTAGAAATGAGGGCGTTATATGTTTAGACGAACAATTATTGAAATTTTCAAATTGTTCAGGAAGAATGAAGGTTTGTGGACATTTTTACAACAAAGATAATTGAGTTATCAGTTTCATAGATACGTTAACTAATGCTCATTATTTTAAAAATCTTTTTATGGAGTATTTAATTATTTGTCAGGTTGGTATTGACAAATATATATTAATTTTGGTGCGATATATACATATATATATATATATATATATATATATATATATATATATATATATATATATATATATAAACATGCACACATTCGCATAAATACACACACTATATATATATGTATAGAGAGAGAGAGAGAGAGAAATACGTTATAAAATCACTACAAAAATAGCCATTTTGTTTCAACATTATCAAGTGATGATGTTGAATGTAAAATAAATGGTTTTAAAAGTTTTAAATTAACGATCCTTCGCAAGGGGAAAACGCTGTTACAAAAGCTAGAATGACCAATCAAAACACAAGTATAGGAGAATTCAAAAAACTTTTAAGACCTTTAAAGTTTGGGTTATACTAAAATAGAATTTATTCTAACCAATAAGTATTAAATTATATGATAAAATTTGATATTAAAATTAAAAGTAAAAAATTAACAATTTTAAAATATAAATTAAATCTCTATTAAGTTTAAAATTATAAAATTACTGAGGAGAAAAGAAAAAATACATATGTTATTCAATTTATTTATTGATTGAAATTACGTTAGAATAGATGCTAATATCGGCTGGTCTTCCCAACAAAATCTATACACTTTAATTCCAAGTGTGTGAGTGGAGTGCTAACCTCTCACGTAAAACAATAAAAACACACTCAGATTATAATACATAAGCACACAGATATATTTAGATATATACACACAAAAAAGTGACGAGACAGGAAACATCTCCACGGCCCTTTATAAAAAAACAAAAACCGAACACATACATACATACACAATTAAATGTGCATGCATTTTCTATACACATAGACACCGATAGATACATGTACACACATTCACATATATTGACCTAGACAATCTGATACAACAACCAAGAAATATTCAAGACTGAAAGTGTTATTAAACGAATGCTAACCACTTATTAAAATATAACTTATACGGGCAAATATACATAGATAAAAATGGTTAAATAGAACAGAGAAACAAAGAATAGGGAAAGAAAGGGCATTAAAACAGATATATATGTTTAAAAATAACATTATCTAATATATAAAAAACGAAAATTCCAAGCACACAAGCATCTATAAAAATATATATTTTATCATATAAGTCGATATACGCCTTATTATACATTAGGTGAAAGAAAATAAGATAATAAGAACTACCTACAGATATAAATGTACAGTCACACATATATACACATACACACATACACACAAATATATGTCTACACATGCCTATATATATAAATATATATATAAATATATGTATATATACACATACAGAAGCAAGTATAAATATATCAACCCACACAGCGACGTAAAAAATAAACAAACCAAATATAAATATATATACATACATGCACATATATACAAATACACATATACATACATATACACATACACATGCATATATGTTATGATTCGGTTCCTTGTACCACGGTGATAGTCCAAGGTAGAACGAATAAAGAACACAGGTATGGAATAAACACACATATATTACAAACAGGAATATATACAGAGAAGTAGAACTGTTAGTATGAACAATCAGGTTTAGTAGAGAGAACAATGTAGTCACGACCAGTATCACTATTTCAATGACTTGCAGTAATTGTCTGAACGCGACTCTGTTTCGGACTGCCTCTGACTCGACTCTTGACTCAACTTGAACTACTGACTCCACTTGAACTACTGACGCCTTGCCTACTCCTGAGGCGCAGTATTTATTAAGTATGGAATAGTCCATTATTATTATTATGGGTAAGGCCCCATAATAATATACATACATATAGATACATAAACATATACATGCATACATATGCGTATATAAACTAAACACACAAACATATATATATATACTAACACATATACAAACACACGCATATATATAAAAAACATACAAACGTAAATTCACCTATATAGAAATATATACGCACATACACATCCATACATATATACATATATATATACATATATATATATAGACATACACATATATACATATATACATACACACATAAAAATAGGAATATATATACAGAAACCTACATATATTTTAACATTATCTTATTTACGATATAAGATATAGTAAAAGTTCATAATAATTTTTTAAAAAGTAACCACACAGAGTTGTTGATTAAGTCTATAAGCAATTAAGAAATCCCTATCAAACAAAAGTAGATTTTAGATATATTCCAAGACATTAATATATACATACATATACATATACTAGGACATACGAACATACATCCACATGTACAAATATATAATCATGTATTAATACCCGTATCGACATATCCACATATACAGATATATAAGTACATTCCCATCCACGCATATACACATAAATACACACACATATACATATACATATATATACATATACACAGATAAACACAAATACATATACACATACACACACACATATATATATATATATATATATATATACACACTCACATATACATATATATACATATATATATACACACACAAATATACATACATATACATATATACGTATATAGACTTACACACGCGGCAGTAGACACAAACCAAAGTTTACATACTTACACATACACACAAACAAGCTCACATACGATAGGTATCAACACACACACATACATATACACACATATATATATAAATATATACATACATATACATACCTATAATAACAAGTACAGATATAAACATACATACACATAAATACACAGGCATTCAATCATATACATACATAAACGTACATACATATACATACATAAACATATATCCATACACACACACACATATGCATATATCCTAACATACATACATAAACATATTCTTACATACAGAAATATACGATATATAAATATAGGTACACAATATAACTCGACATATATATACATATACACCAATATTTTTTAACCTCTTTTCTTCTCCTTTTTACCTTCTTACTTTATATATATATATATATATATATATATATATATATGAACCTACTAACATATATATACACTTATATACTCACATACACATCCAGCCGTACAAACACACATACATACACACAAATACATACTCACATATATAGACACGAATAACACTATGTAGGTACACAATATACATTCATATCGTCAGGATGACCATCAGGTTATAAAAGTAATAATCTATTAAACTTACAGCGATATATCATTATCATTGAAAGTATACGACCTCTATAATAAGTTAAATTTATAACGGTGTTTACAATTAACTATCAGTTCATATCTTTGATTTAAGAGATCAGTCTTATTTTAAATCTAATTATTTCAAATTTTTCGTTAAGACATAGGTAACATGGGGCATATAGGGAATTACATGTCCGGGCTTTCTTAATCATTTTCCATTTAGGTGTTTTATTCTTTTCTTTTAGACTCCAAAAATTCTTGGATAATGAAGTCATGTACTTATAATTACTGTTATTAAAAGATTGCATATGCCCCCGCCAACGTTCCTTGAATGGTTTCATGGTGCTACCAATGTAAAAAAAAAAAATTATATTTGGATTTTCTAGTGTTGAGATTGTACTAAGATAAACTACAGAACTAGTCATACAATTATTTTTAATGGACAATTATTAGAATTCCTACAATTACATAAGTTGTTATTCGTGTTATTGTACTTAGTATTGCTGTTTGCAACCTGCTGAGTAATCAAGATTTTTAAACCCTATACTTGTTAAAGACTCTGTTGTTATGTTTTTTAATTATTTTCTCTAGGTTATCTGCACAATTATAGCTTAATTTAAGGGTATTAGGATTAAATATTTTACTAAGTGTGTTAATTTCGGGGTTGGGGAAATGTTTCTTGATTAGTTTTAGAAATATACGTCCTAATTTAGTTTTAATCATTATATTGAAAGGGGGAGTAAACCAGATGATCTTTCTAGATCTTCTTTTCTTATTATGTTTGCAATTAACAGGGTTTTTATATTGAATTGTGGTATCTTTGTATCCAGTATTTTTGAGTGCAGAATTATAAAAATCCCGATGTTTATTAAAAACATCTTTGTTAGAAGAGTTAGTTCTAATCCTAAATCCAATGGAAGTGGGTATGTGTTTGATAACTGAAGGGGGATGGTTGGAATTTGGATGCACGTATATTGATTTGGAATTAACCTTCACATATGGTTGGAAAGTGTTGCTAGCAAGGTCTAGGGTGACGTCTAGAAAATCTACTTGTTTAACATTAGTTGTAACTATTGTCCTTAAACCTAAATCCTTAAATACCCTATGGGTCATTTTCCTAATACGGTCTACCTTAATTTTAGTGGAGTTTTTAACAACTAATAAGCCATCAAGGTCTCTATACAATCCTACACTATCAGAATCTAGACGATCGAAGGCACTTAAATTGTACACAAAATAATCCAACCAGGTCAGAAGCTTTCGCAGAATCCAAAGAACCCATTGAAATGTCAAAAATATCGTTGCAAGACTTTTTGGTCCAATGTTCATCCTTGTAGATCAGAACAGAATTTCGGCATTTCATCATAATATCCACTTCATTCTCAGAAATATTAAAGTATTCCCGAACAAAATCCAAGGCCAAAGTGAACAGATTCTTCAATATAAAGGGATAATAGTCGATAATATCGAACTGTATGAAAGTACAGTTGTCCTTGTATCGGATGTTATTAAACCAGTTGATAACATCAGCTGTATTAATCCACTGTAATAGTCCAAGGGTGTTTTTATGAAGTGGTTGGTTCTTTCCAAGATAGTTTTACTGATTCTGCCGATTTCTGGTCTGGGGTTTATAAGCCTAGTAGATGGCTTAGTTCTGAATTCAGGTTTATGGTCTTTTAACAAGACATACGCTTCCTTTGTTTGTAGTTTACTGATAAAATATATGGAAAAGACGCATACATGGAATATTTGTTAATGTATATCTAGGTGTATGTGTGCATTTGGCTATTACAACGAACATATTCAAAAGTGCTTACATCGATAAAATGAAGTATGTTCGTGCGTGTGTGTGTTTATAAAGAGAGAGATAAATAGGAAGAATTCATTTAAACTTCATTTAAATTTATTCGAATAAATTTAACCGACAATGTTTATTTTTGTGAGTTCTCGTCAGCTTATGATTTGTCTTAAAACAAAATCATGAAAATCTTTCAAATTTCGTAATGTTTTTGGTTACATTACTTTCGACCATCGGTAGTTATTACTAAGAATGTTAATATATATTTTCAGTGCGCAATCAGTAAATTCAGAAAAGTTTAATTTCTATTTTGTCATTTTTCAGAAACTTTATTATTTTAAGTAACAAATTGAATTAGTATTCAGGACTTTTTGAAAATATAACGTAAACAACATAATATAGACAAAAATGTAAGATCCTTAACTTATTTTCTTGTAATCAGATACATATAAACAAGATGAAAAATCCATTATCTCGTAGGTACATAGTTAAGAATTATATTTTTAATGAATTTTTCACTTGATAATTTTAATAAATACTTAAGATTTATTAGTTATTATAAGCAATTTAAAATATCTTATTTAATCCTTACTAATAATACTGGACCTAAAACTCTCATTAATGTAAAAGCAATGTTGTTTACAGATTATTATGTCTATTGGAAAACTGCGTTAACAACAGTAATAGTCAAAAACACCATTAAATTCTTATATTGGTTGCACAACCACAACACTTTCTTGTATGTTAACATGTCATTTAATAAAACTTATAATCATATGGAGGAACACATCACACAAGTTTACAATATGACTATTAATATTAGACCAGTGCTTGTTGATGATACATAAATACTCAGGAAAGACACAAAATGCTTGAAGATATTCGTATTAAAAATAAACAACTAACAGTACATACTTGATAATTAGATGCTGTCACGTTATGCAACGCCTAAGAGACTAATTTTATTTTTAATTTCAAAACGTATATACCTTACATATAGTCACAAGCCACTGTACACATTTGCTTAATATATCATGTATATTTAACAAGTAAAATTCTAACATTTTTAAAATATCAGAATTTCCAGAACTGATTTATATATTAAGGTTCTTAACAATAATTTGCCATGGTCAAATATATCTGAACCAAAATCATATTCTTGATCCCGTTTCACGGTAACTGCAAAACATACATCGACTAGAAAATTTGCTAAAAATGAATAGACAAATTTTGTCAATCAAATATTGAACACACAAACACGCTCACACAAATATATATATATATATATATATATATATATATATATATATATATATATATATATATATATATATATATATAGATAGATAGATAGATAGATAGATAGATAGATAGATTGAAAAAAGAAATCAATACTGCATAGAGATTGTTAGTTTCACGCCTCGAAGCAATTTTCAGACCAACTAAAATGTAACTGGCTGAAGGTCATGCGGATCGACAACCACCTGATGACAACCCATAGGCATAAGGGACGAAACATTATGATAATAGCCACAAAGATGTGGGGATTAGTCCTTATGTAAATGATAAGAACTCCATTCCTTATTCAAGAATTTAAACAGAAACTTTACAAAATTCAAGTTTTTTCCGAGTGCTTTCGGCCGTCACGGTCATCATCAAGAAGTAATATATTCACTTTCTGGTGTTGTTAAGTTCTGAAACTGTTCTATACATTACATTACTTATATGAACATACATATTTCAATACGAAAATGCTAGGATGTAGCTAATAAACTGTTGTCGATAATATTGACATTTAATTTCTGATATCGATCAAGACATTCTAAAATTCTCAAGTCAGAAATAAAACAAAAATATAGAGTTTTTGGTGTTTTTCCACATTTTTAGAAAGTATGTGAACACACACACACAAACACACACATATATATATATGTATATATATATATATATATATATATATATATATATAAGTTCGGAAACATTATTAACTCAACAGCCAACATTACCAAATCAAAATTATTCAAAAATAGTCCTTAGCGTGATTTCTGTAAAGTTCTTTTTGACTGGTTTAATAATATCTTTTTTGTGTTAGATAAGCTTTTAAATAAGTCTAAGAAAAATGAAATCTTCAATGACGGTGGAAATCACATAATGCGTTGATTTTTTTACAAACTAACAATGATTCAAATCTCAGGGAAGATATCGGTGGTATTTTGTAATTCATAACGTCTAATCTTGTACGTTCGAATCTGTTTGTTCCACTTTTGCAAGCATAGTTTCCATGAACAAAAGAAGTCTTAGAAAGTTTTTTTAAATTATCAGATATTAGTTGATTTCTTGGGCAAGAGATAAAACTGTTTTCAAAATACCCTCTCTTCTATTTCTTCAGAGAGCTGCTACAAAATTTTGAATAATCTATGTTTCAAATCAGAATAGGATTTTTAATAACCAGCGATTTCTTAAAAAGAAATATTTATGCTGATTTATTTATAACAAAATCATTAAAATTTTGTCAATTTCTTAAAAGCAATTAATTATTTCTTGATTGATTGATTGATTCATTTATTATTATTAGTAGTAATAGTGCTAGTATTAGTACGTGTTACTGTTGTAATATTGAAATTAAAGAATTAAAAATATACCTATTTTTGATACATGGAAAAGGTAATCATTTATATTATTGGAGAAAAGTACGAATTTGGATGAATAAATCCACAGCCTGATACATGAATGCATTTTGATTCGAAAATTTATCTGGTAATATTCGATTTATGTCACTAATTTTCATTACTTTTAAGGGCTTTGACAAGAAAGAAGATGGCGTTGAAAAATAAATAATTGTTGTTATAAGCACTTTTTAGATAATTATACTGCGGATTTTTCATGTACATATATAATTCACACAGGCGGACTTCACAAATGTTAGGGTATAAAATATTTGCATAAATACATTCTTATTAGTTTGTAATGAAAACAACGTTTACCCTTAACATCAGTTACAAAAGCGACAAATTTACAAACGTAAATCCCACTTGTCATCATGAATATAAAAGAAAAAACTCTTGATAGAGTATAGAATTTTGGCAAATAAGTTACAGTATCATAAGTTCGATTCTCACTGTGTACTCCATTATCATATCCATTTACCAGAATAAGCTAAACGGTAAATATCAGTTCTCACTGGGCCAAGCAAAATATTGTGGCTTTGTGCAAATATCTTCTTTAAATAATATTGATGGCTACAAGCTTGTTTTTTCGAAACATTGTTAGTGTAGTGAATATTCAGCAGAAGCCTTAATAGAATTAGTACATACCTGTTAATAGAATGAGAGATTAATGCATTTAACGAAGGAAATACACCCAGCAATATTTACAATTGCAAACTCTTAGTCATATTTTGAAAAGCGTTTCATCAATATAGATTTTCACTCATACAATCCATTAGATGTCAATCAGGATAACTAGATATTCTCATATTTGAACTGTTGAATTAATTTTCATCGATGATGTTCCAAATATAAGTGACAGTCATCGTTTTTCATTATCAGTCTTCTATGATTATGAATTTTAATCATATATACAACAAAGTAGGATATATATTGCTAACAACTGATACATTTCATCTACAAAAATCAATAGAAATTTACATACAATTTAAATCGATTTCCGCCAAACACTTATTGCAATAATTTCTTTATTTCTAATATTTAATGAATGTAAGTTTATTTTTTCCCAACTGCAAGCTATAATTTGTTCAGAAGAATATCTATATTCTTGTTGGTTTCAATTGCCTCGTTTCGGACGATGCTTCTCCGGCCTTCTTTTTCATCTGAAAACTAGTAGTAAAACCAACAAAGGTAACTATTATTAGTCCGAAAAGCTTTAGAGATTACGTTACAAGTTCAGTCAGTATTTAAAACTTTGGCATTTACCTTCCGCCACTGAAATTTATGATTTTTTCAATACACACGTCGAGACTGGACTACATTTTCCTCTTAGAATTCTTCTTGCAGTTTATGTTTGTTTCTTTCTTGAATAAATGATTTCATTTACTTTATTGAAGACAAATGTAGGACAATATTCAATCAAATCTTCTTAATTTATATTCTTGCTGATTTATCTGAAAGTAAATCTCTGCAGGATTTTTTAAAAACTTGATATAACTAATAGTTTGATGGACAAAATGAAAATTAGAAAAACATTCATAGGATTTTCTCTGACCAGTATATATTTTACAATCTGAGCGAAGAAAAATATTTCATCTTCAGTTTTATATTGAGAATTATGAGTGATGACTATAACATCAACCAAAACATTGAATGTTTCCTTCTGTATGTTTCAGGAAGCTTAAACATTTTAATTTTCTTTGTTCTGCTATTGAGACATTAATAAATTTAAATAAGTTTCATCATTATTATCCTTCCAATGTTCAGCTTCCTATCATAATCATATTTTAATTATTGCAGGTATTGTATTTGTCTTTAAAAACCAAAATAGTTGAAAAAATGTTAAAAATTCAAATGAAATTCAAACAGTAATAATTATAATGTGTTCACATGTCAAAAATTCTCTTTAAAATTTAGTAGCTTTCTGAAAGGATTATTAGCTGTCGAACGAAGAATTCTCTATAAACCATGGGATTTCGTAGCATAAGCTTCCATTAGAGACTAAATTACTTATAAATTCAGAACAATCCGCTATTTAAGGAATTTCTGGAATATAGCAGTTACCTTCTAATTAAATTTATCTTCAACATGATGTTTGTCTGTGATTCTATAATCATTATCTAAATAAATCTACGTTAAACTGCGTTCGAGCAAAGAACAATTGAAACACCTACATCAGAATGATCTATCTAGAAGCAAATTAAATTAATTTTTTTTGTTTGTAAAGGAAAATTGTGATCAGAATATCAAATTACATTGCATTAGCAAAAACTGTACCTTGGACCTCTCTGTTAGATGTCCAGTATTCTAGTAATTGAATAACTTGAGCAGAGGCGAAAATCATGAAAAAGGATTTTTTGTATTGCTGAAACATTTCTTGCGTGAGAATTTCCCTGCAGTCCCTCATAAAAAAAGAAAATTTCAATGATATGGAAATAAATTTTAATTCACTTTGTGCCGTAATTGTAAAGATTCAGTTAAGAATTCATCATTGATATTCGTAACTGTTTTTTTAAAGGCATAAAAGTGGGTGCAACAATATGAAATTCTTAAATGAAAACTCATTGTCAATCTTTTGTATTGGAATCAAATAGATAAAAATGAATTCAGTTACAAAGTACAAAGTTCATTACAAATTATACTGAATCATGCTATTAAAAACTGTACAGATATTGTATCATGAAATAGAAATGGTATTCATAGGATTTACATGTGTTTTTGCATTTTTGCTACAAGATTTTGATGACAGTCAGCCATCTCCAGAGATATAAAAACACATACAAGTTTAAACCAGTCACATTTTTCAAGATGATTGAAAAAAATTAGGGCTGTAAACTTTATATCTCATCTGAAAACTAACTCCATATTTTGTTTTTTATATATATATATATATATATATATATAAATATATATATATATATATATATATATATATATATATATATATATATATATATATATATATATATATATATATATATATATATATATTTCAATATTCGAGAAAAAACAAGACTCGCGCCCTGACGATTGTGTCTGGTATGAAACAGCTTGTCGCCTCTGAGTGCTGACTTCAATGTTCACTTTTATATTTACATACGCTCTATCACTGATATTGAGCACTTTACCCCATAGAACTTAAAACTATCCATTTTAAAACACTATTTTTTCATATATACATCCTATTTATCTATCTATCTATAAAAACTTATTCGAAAAATCGCTTCTGAACGGTATGGTGCTATTGAGTTAAAATTTAATTTTATGATTAAATTTGAAATTTGTTTTGGTTGAAGCTCCTGTTCTGAAACATGGCAATTGCTGTGTAACGATGGAACCATATTTTTAAAGTAGAAAATAATTATAATATATATATATATATATATATATATATATATATATAATTCTGTATTTGGGCAGTGATTTCTTCTTTTTTACAAGTTTTATTAAAGAGGACTGACAAGGTACTGTGTTTAAGGGTTTTATTCGAATTTTCTTGTGTTCATATAAGGGATTTTCTTTCTGTACATACAAATTCTGATTGCATATATATATATATATATATATATATATATATATATATATATATATAATTATAATGGATCTAGATATGTTCAATCCTGCTAGAGGATACATTTTTTACTTAGATTTCTCCAATTTGCCAAAACAATAGACCTATTACGCGGCATCTATTTCAAATGAGATATATCTAGTATAATAACGTTTGAAGTAATAAAAAATATCTGATTTAAAATAAATCTATTAATTTTTTTAACATTATATATATACATATATATATATATATATATATATATATATATATATATATATATATATATATATATATATATATATTAGGTATAATTGTAATATAATAAATACTGTGTAATAGAAATATATACATTTCTATATTTCTTATTACTCTCTCTCTCTCTCTCTATATATATATATATATATGTGTGTGTGTGTGTGTGTATGTGTGTGTGTGTGGGCACGTGCCCGAGTTGTTGGAACCTTCGCATTCTGACCATTAAACCATGGTCGATTTGTTAGTAAGGAGACTTCCTGGTGTTATCGGACTGGAGGAATCGATCATCAGCGTGAAATTGGGTGTCGTTGATAGCTGTGCTTGCACGAAGTCACAAGTCATCGTGGCCGAGGGCTTGAGCGTGCTGGCCTTGTTTAAATTGTTGATCACGCTAGATAACACGCTCTTTTCCAGAAACAGTATAAACCACAGGTGGTCTCTATGGATGTTGAACAGACGCAAATGCGCCTGAGCAAGCATCTGCAATATGGATTGCTTAGCCGCTCTAGTAGACAGGTATCCTAGAATACGAAGGCCAGCTATGCTAGTACTACTACTAATAATAATACTATATGTAAAAATGAACACTTAGTTTCCTGATTATTTTCTTACATTTAAGCATGAAAGAGACTGTCACCGCTTGTTTTATATTTACAGACGATCTATCCCTGATAACACATACATATAGCATAACTATATATATATATATATATATATATATATATATATATATATATATATATATATATGTATATATATGTATGTATGTATGTATGTATGTATGTATGTATGAGTGAATATATGGTTGTGAGTGTGACGAATTTTTTACCAAACAAATGAATATAACATTTTATCAAAAAAGATATTTTAAAATATTTTTACAGACTTTTAAAAAACAACCGAATATATCCCAGAAAATTAAATCAGAGTACTTTTAAATAATATATTAATTATAAGACATAAATAAGATAATAAATTTATATATATATATATATATATATATATATATATATATTAATTTATATATATATATAAATTTATACATAGTATTTGATAAAGACTCTATTCCTATGTATATATTATATACATACATATATATACATATATATATATATATATATATATACATATATATATATATATATATATATATATATATATATAGAGAGAGAGAGAGAGAGAGTTTTTATCTAATACTATATAATTTAAACGTAATATAGCTTCATTAAAAATAATCATTGCTGTATATATGTTTGCACACAAATATACGTTTGTGCGTATGACTAAATATTTAATATGAACTGAACATTTTCTATAATTATTTATTTTATCAAATTTAATTAGTTTGCGATTTTTTTGTTAAAAATTCATATATTAATTTTTTTATTATAAATCATTTTTATAAAAATAAAAAACTTAAAATTTCTTTTACAAGTTAATAATGAATTTCATATTTACAAATAAAATTTCGTTATGAGTTTAATTTCTCCGAGTTTTTTTCATTTAAGATGGCTTAAAACGTTTCAAGCAAATTAAAATCAAATTAATTTTAAATATATTCATCATAAGATCTATAAAACATAAACATTAATACATATAAATATATGAATAGAGTTTTTACATACTGCTATATATTCTATAAGTCTGATGATGATTTTTATTTCACACATTTCTGACATGCATATGTAGGGAAATAATTTAGATAATTGCTTCAATTTTTTATTCGAAAGAAAATAAATATATATATATATATATATATATATATATATATATATATATATATATATATAGTGAACATTGAAGTGAGCACTCTGAGCCTCTGGGCGTTGACTTCAATGTTCATTTTTATATTTACATACGCTCTAGACAGTTGATAATCGGTAATTTGACTATTTTCAATAAATCTGTAAAAATTAAAGAAAAACTATTAGAATACAATTTAAATTCTATAACAAATTATTGTTAACGCAAGGTAGAATGTCTGTGATGCAATGTACAAGAATGAATAAGCCTAAAAATAGTACGAGTTCAAATTCCCCTTAAGGAAATGTATCCTAATCAAAGCGAACTCAAATAATTACATCGGTCACACTACTATCGCCTATCCAGACGACTTACATTACATCTATCCGACCACAATTCCATCAGAAGCCATTTAAACACACGCACAAACTTAGCATTCGATACATACTAGTAGAAAATACAAGCATAATAACCTCATCCACATGTAAAAAATTATTAGAATTAATGGAAGCCTTAATAATAAAAAAGAAAAAGGCAACACTCAATAATATTAACTACGAACACGGCCACAATGTGCTGACTGTGTTCGAAAAATAAAACATCACTATAACTCTAGATACATAAACACAAACCATGCATCCAGTTAAAAAAATAAAATCATCCTTGATAATGGCTAAAATTATAGCCGAAAACGCTCGGAATTACAGAACATTTGGACAGTTTCTACACACTTGTGCCCAGAAATGAAAAAACTTTTTCGAACACAAGAAAAATTAAATGAAAAGCTTAATCGCATTACTTTGTCGTCTTTAATGAAACATGTATAAAAGAGGGAGAGAGAGAGAGAGAGAAAGGGAGAGAGAGAAGAGGGGTTAAGTGAAAGCAAGAAAAGAGAGACTGAATTGATCAAAAATCAATAAAAAGATCAAAATCTAGTACCTATATTTGTCAAGTCACTAAAAATTTTAGCGAGTGACTTCGTATTAAGTATCATCAAAATATATGCAATTTTTCTGAAATAAAAAAAAGAGATAAACCACAATTTTTTAAATTATCAAATTTCAGGAAATTATCAAATTTAAATGAAATTTTCAATCCATATTCATTAAAGAATGAATTATATACTGCATGTGTTATTTTATTAGAATACTTAGAGGAAATATTTGGGAGATTCAGTTTCACACCTCCCTCCACATCTCGATATATCTATCTGCTTTTACGTTAGGAGGCTATTCAGGAATTTTTTTTACGTGAGAAGAATCTTTGAAAACATTGTCATTGAAGAAATATATAATATCAACTGTGAACATATTGAAAATTCGTCCCGAACCTTACCAAAAATAATTCAGTAAAATCAATTTTTTTGAAAATTGGTGCTTGCATCATTTAAAAGACATTTTCGTTCAGATCTGACCCGAAAAAATCTGCATTGAATACTTATTTTTGTTTAAAATTTATTTGTAATTTTTCAGTGCGATTTTAAAATTCATCAAGTTGCTGTTTGTAAGATGATTTTTATTAAATAAAGACATGTCAGAAGAATAGCAAATGTTAAGTTTAATGTTATTTTCAAGAGTGAATGTTTTTTAAAAGAATTTTATGTTTTTTTTTTCATTTTTACAACTTTTAGAATATTTTTGTATGGGAGTTTAAAAAATATTCGAAAACTAAAAACAGTTAATAATATGAATTCAATAAGTCTTTATCAATGTTTTATTTTTTGTAGCACTTCCTGTAGTCTAATACATTTTAAAATTAGAAGAATTGAAAAAGACCTGAAATGGTTCAATTAAATAGTTTAAAATATCAAACGTAATAAAATAAAATAAATGAATTAAGCTCAAAATTATGAATTAATTGCTTTTTAAAGTAGTATGAAATAAAATACATAGACGTTTTAAACAAACATAGATTAAAAAATGATATTCTTAAAAAAAGTAAAAGAATAAAAATTATATTCTTGAACTACTCTTTTTGATCCATTGCATTTTTTAAAATTGTACGCTCAAATTCAGGTGATATTAGAAGACAACACACGCTTTGTGGGTGACTGTAGAAGACTACTTCTGTTGATCTAAGATATTAATGACTGCACATGAGCTACAGTGCGTAATTAAACGTTAATTTCGCTATGTTTTAAGGGGAAAAAGTAAGCATCAATTTTAGAAAAAAACATTAATTTCTGCTTAAATTTACTACTTTAATTTAACAAGATAAGCACAGATATTGAATTTTTAAGATTTCAAATTTGTTGTTTTCCTTTTTCGTCTATGATGGAGGTTTTATGAGTGGTGAATGGTTCTCCCAATGTTTTAAAATGTCTAAAAACTTTATTTACATACGTAAATTATATTTTTATAGATTAGATTCATGGTATTTTCATTCTAAAAAGAAGGAAACTATATATAATTATATATATATATATATATATATATATAAGTGAACATTGAAGTCAATACTTAGAGGCTAGACACAGTCGTCAATCCACACACACACACACACACACACACACACACACACACATATATATATATATATATATATATGGTCGTGCTAAAATCTTTTCAGTCCGACTGGGAAGCCCTCCATGATCATGATGTTTTGTTATTTGATCTTTTAGTTTTCATCGTATCAGATGACTGCATTTGTTGTATATAAGACATGCTCGACATGACTGTTTCAAAAGCTGCTTCATACATTAAAGAAAAATGTCAAGAAATATGCACACATTATCGTTAATTAAACAGTAAACACTTTCACACTAGCGATAAGATTAACACTAACCTTGATAAGTTGATAGGAATGATAGGAAAATATGATTAATTGCAATTATCTATCTATATTTCTATCTATCTATCTATCTATCTATCTATCTATCTATCTATCTATCTATCTATCTATCTGTCTGTCTGTCTGTCTATCTATCTATCTATCTATCCACGTGTTTAGAAATTTAAAAGGTATCTGTGCACAGCTGGAGGCTCATAAACTAATTACTCACAAATTCATATGTTGTCCTTTTTGTATTACCCATTATTCTAGAGCACGTGTTGAAAAAAAAGTCGAATCAAGAACATATGAAAATCTGTCGCATGCAGATTTAAAAGTGAAAGCGAAGGGAAGAAAAGGTTATTTATGGGCGTGTTTTCTTTTATTATTCAATGTGCGCTTGAATTTCCTTTGCGTGTCTGAGCATGTGTGTGTAAGAGAGAAAGTATGTGTTTGTGTGCGTGTGTGTATGCTCGCGCTTGCTTAAACAAACGATAATTTATTCATAAATACATGAAATCAGTGGTCATCAGTTAAAGGCAAAATATTTAGAAGTCAACTGAGTGTATTTATCAACTCACCTAACTCGGAAAAGACGCGGAAGATTTGATTGTCGATTAGCATGGGACTAACTACAGTCCCTCCATCTAGATGGTCGCATATTTCACTCACAACTGTTCACCAGTGTCGTCGGATCCTATTTGTTAATGTTGTGGCATAACTAGCTCCTGAGGGAGGTTTTGTCTATCAATGTTCACTTCTACTACTGCCATCAACACTCGCTCGTGGTGCCTACTGCTTTAGTCAAAAATGGGTGGGATCGACACTTTCCAAATAACTGTCGAGATTACTTCTTGAGTGCTTTTTTCTCTCTCTTCCTTGTTATTGACCCATCTTCCCACCTCTTTTTATCACCTCTCGCCTCCCTCTATCTTTTTTGTCTCCTACTTGTCCTCTCTCTCTCTCTCTCTCTCTCTCTCTCTCTCTCTCTCTCTCTTTCATTCTCAGACGTACCCGGATGATTATCGAATTATACGTCTATCTAGAAGTCCATAAAAGATAGAATGAAGGAATCCATTTAAATCATTCAACAACAACAACAACAATAATAATAATAATATGAGAAACTTAACGATGGAAAATAAAATTTTAAAATCAAAAAATTAGGTATTTTTTTCAAATTTATCGTATACCTATATACGTGGAGGATAAGCACATATATACAACTTTTGGTAAACAAGAATGTATAAATGTAGTTGCAAAAAAGTGTGAACAGCTGTTTTAACGCACGCATACACATATACACACATGTATATAAGACAAAATATCTTGCCTTAAAAATAGATAGATGGATGTAACTACACCAATGTCCACAGCATGATAATGTATTTTAGTCAACAAAATAATGTCATTTCTTGTCTATGCACTTATCACAATTTTTCTCGATTAAACACATACATCAAACATGATGCAGTGATTTTTTTCCGATCTAAATTTACACACACACATACACACACACACATATATATATATATATATATATATATATATATAATCAGTGTGGATATATAAATCAACACTGCATGGTGACTGTTTTTACACGCCTTAAGCGATCATCAGAGTAGTTGTTTGAGCTCTGTATAGAGGAACCTGTTGGCTTGTGAGAAGTGAAAAAAGAGAAAAAAATTTAATTTTTATTTACTTTGAGAGTTAATGTTTTAGATTACTTATTTTATTCATTTATTTATTTCACTTAAAATTTAATTATATTATTCTGTTTTTATTTTATATTCTTTTCGGTTATAAAGTTTGGCATTTAAAATGAAAGTTGATTAGATTTAGGTTATGTGTTCTTGTTTAGTCTTTTGTGGTTGTAGATAATGTAGAGGGCGTTTAAAATGCTATAACTCCCACTATTTCTCTCTCTATATATATATTTCGTTTTTATTTCTAAACATCTTTTTTGTGCTGTATAAGTTAACTATCTAAATAATTTATTAAATACTCATAATTTATCTTTAAATAACTAGTTAAAATTATTAATCTCTTAAAATTGGGAGTTCAATAATAACTGACAAAATCGAGTTAGAACAGAACGTACTTTCTGTTTTATTCGCTATGAACCTCACTATTGTGGTCTTGTAGCAGTTGCTGCTAAACTCAATAAGAAGTTTTATATATTTGAATTAATATGAGAAAACATTTTCTAAGTTAGATACTATATATCTAGTTTTCTTTATTTAAACAAAAAGAATTCGTCTACAGGTAATGTCTATGGGACTAGTTTGCTAATTATTTAGGTGACCTTTGTGAAAATGTCTATAGATATGACCAACTGTTTATCATTTTTTGTAATATTTCATTCTAACATGATCTATATAGAAATATGATATCTCAGAATTTCTGAGATGAAGAAATACTGTATCTTTTCTTTTACTGCTATATATATATATATATATATATATATATATATATATATATATATATATATATATATATATATATATATATATATATATATATTGGACTTGTTTTCTTTTTTATTGGGAAGAAAATACAGAATGCTGAAAAAATACGTTCTATCAACATAATCAAAACCTGCATTCTTACCCTGGTATCGACTCATATATGAACACTATTTAAAGAATAATTGCTTTAAAACAAACCGTGTAAGTTTTTAAATTGTTTTGCAACCACAGCGAAAAAGGATTAAACATATATGGTGGAAAAATTGTATGTATCGCAAATTTGTGTCCTTTGGCAATTTATTTTATTTACCTTTTGATGTATGTTATTTTCTTGTGTTTACTGCGTCGTAAACTTCAGCTAAACAAGCCAACTTATTTGTTGTTTTGCTAGACATCTTTGACTATTTCGTTTCGCGCCAAATCTGACATCCGACTTCACTTTCTGAACCGGAAACTAACAGACGCGCCATTTATTATTTGTATTGCCCAGTTACCTGTATGAATAAGGACTGGCAACTTTACATCTATGAGCGCAGTTAATGCCAATTTAATGAACAAAATAAACTCGAGTCAAGTGCCGAATGTCACGAATATGCGTTATTTACAAATACTATAATGTTTTCTCCATCCAAGCGTGGCCATTGTTTGCATTTTATATATAAAAATTGTCCATTACATAAAGGCAGTGCAAAATATTTTCCTGTTATAGATGGCATTAGTAATAAGCAATTCATAGTTTTTATTTCCATGTATTTAATTAATTTTTGATTATTATAGACTATTGTGAATCAAGTATATAATGTATATATGCGTTTATGAATAGTAATTTATTGGTATCAGATTGAATGAATATTTTGAATGATAATTTATTCCTTCGTAAATTGATGTTGTCTAAAAATGTTTTACCACTTTCATTCACTTTGTTAAAAATTCATAGTTAGTTACCATAGACAGCTAACGTCATAATTTATGTCCTATAAATTGTCATAAGAGGGGTACTAAAAGGTTCTCGGTTCAACACATTTCCCAAAATCTACCCACTGACCAAACAACAGAATTCTTAGTCGGGCTGTGTACACGCATATTTGAAATACTGTGTATATTATGTTTTATTTTATTTTGAAGGAATTTCTTGATTTGACAATCTTGGAAACTTATGATTAATTTCGATGTTTGAAACGAATAACAAAAGATATCCACGGTACTAAACGATTTCGGCTTACAGATCTCAGCAATTTTTGATGGAATTCATTTTATTTGAACTATGGTCTTGAGAAATTAGAGCATCATTTTCAAGCATTAGATATTTCCGGATCAATGCATTGTGTATCCAAACAAGCAGTTTCATAAGGAATATCACATGAACTTAATGTTCAACTCTGACTAAGATCTAATGAATATATGTATTTATTTACACTATTTACATTTAGAAAATTATCTTCACATTTCTTGTTATCGTAACGTATCGGCTGTTGTACCACCCGGCTTTCATCAGGTGTATATCAATTCCGAAATGAACCTTGTCCTCGTTCTACTGCTCATGTCTATCAATATCTTGTGTAGTTCTTATTTTCATTACTGTTCAGTTATTGTTCGTTTTTTTTTTGTTTTTTTTTTTTTACTGAGTCCAAGTACACACTGCCTAGCCCAGAAATTTCCCGAGTCAAGTAGAGTAATGTCCCGTAGGACAAATTTCTAGGAAAAAATTGGCCTTAAACCTAAATTGACTGCCTGCTGATGAGTGCTGCTGGTGATTTTTGTCTTTTTCCTTTATTAGCAATACTCATATCGTATTTATTTTTTACTAAAGAGGTCCTCATAACCAATCATATGCGCTAAGTCTTACAGACATTTAACTCTCCATTGTTCTTGTCCAGTATTTCATTTCATTTCACAGGGGCTGATGGCTACTGTTTTTCGACCATATTCAATTTCATTATCTCACTCTTCACTACGACTTTTTGATATTTCTCCAGTCTTATTTTTTCTTTGTCACAACTACAAGGAATGGAATAAATATTCTTCTCCCCCGTGTTAGGCTTTAATTGGCAGAGATTTCCCCGTAGAATCGATCTGCTTCAGAATATTGTCCTGATGTTGTATTGACATCAGATAAGGCATTGACGTACGGCAGACAGACTATGGCAATTTTAGGTCCTCCGCCTTGACTCTTCTTTTTACACCTACAGACGCAGATGTTATGCTTGCAGCGTAGTTGTTATTCTGAAGGGTACACTTGTTGGTATGTGTTTGGTTGATTTTTTTGCTCGGTGTTGTAGGCATCGGACGATGTCTTTCTTCATACTGTATGGATAGTGGTAATTGGCTTGTGATATGCAGATGTCTTGAATCCATTCTCTGTGTGAGTACATCCAGGAAGGCTAACTGATTATTTTCTTCTTCCATTGTGAACTGGATCAAATGTATTATTGAGTTCACATGATCAAGCAGTATTTATACAGTTTCCTGGTGGGGACAGGTCCATGAAGTTGTCATCTACGTATTTCAGTTATACTGTTAACTTTACGAGTGGCATTCCTATAGCTATTTTCTCGAAGTATACCATGTATATGCACGTCATCACTGGTTGTAACGATGAACTCTTATCCAAACTCTCCTCCTGTTGGTATATGTCAAACTCTATTTGAAATAATGTTGTCGATACACAACGTCAATGTTTCTATCAGGGAATCTGCTGAAATGTTAGTACCTTCTCCCATGAAACATTTTATTGGCCCGAGCAGTGTGTACTTGGATATCAGTGGAAACAAGGCGTGTAATAATTGAGTAGTACTTGAAATGTATATTAGACACATATGTTAGAGATATTCTTAGACACGGGCAATGGAATGAAAACAGTCTACCTTGTAGATTAAATACAGGGTTCATTTCCGAATTCCAAGTAGGTTACCCAGATCGAAAATCTGATGAAAACCCGAGGCCACAACGGCCAGAATGTTGCGATACCAACAATAAAGATTAGGACAATATCCCGAATGAAAATGAAATTAGAAATTCAGGTAGAGATATATTAAAAACACTACACACGCACGCGCGGGCACACACACACACACACACACACACATAGGGATCAACACTATATATGACTATCAGTTCAATATACAGTGTATATATATATATATATATATATATATATATATATATATATATATATATATATATATATATATATGGAGAGAGAGAAGGGGGCTAGTAAAGGTTATATTTTTAAATTAACAAAATTTGTCATCTTGCGAAAGAAATATACCTCACATGCGCGAATAAAAATATTAAAAAAATTAAAATTTTCAGTCACACTGGTTTGTATATTAATATTTTTTTGTTTTATTTCAATTAGGTTCCTCGAACAGAAAAAAATCACTGCTTGTTAATAGCAGTGAGCTACAGGAGCGTATGCGTTCATCTATTGTGTTTGTTTTTGCCAGTATGCGTGTGTGTGTGTGTGTCTGTCTGCCTGTGTCTATGTGTATATGTATGTCTGTGGTCCGACTTATGTGTTCGGCCATTATGTGTGTATGGTGTGTGTTTAAGTGTGTGGAGTTATGTTTTGTTTAGTGCTGGTTTAAATTTGTCGATGAAGATTTTTTCTTCTGTTTATCGGTAAGAATAATTGTCTGTTTGATATAATGGCATAAATTTAAATTTACCTTCCTTGCAATTGTGGATGTGTTGTGACACAAAGAGTTTCCTATTGTCCGGTAATTTAATGTTGCTTTTATAAAAAGAAACTGTTGTTTAGTGCTTGGGTGATACCTATATAGGATGTATTGCATTTTGTGCACTTGAGTGCATAAGTCACATTTTTTGGAGTTGCAGTTTGAGTTTTTCTTTATTGTGAATGTTGTTGTGGAGTTTTCAAAAGTGTAGGAGTTTCCTTCTATAATGATGTCACGAACCCCACATCTTTTCTTGTTGCATTTTGTGACCCTGTGTATTGTGTATTTGCTAAATTTGGATGAGGTTAAAATGTGTTTTAGGTCTTTGTTTGGCGTCTGGTTTTAATTATTTTGGTTGTTTTTAGTATATCTTTCATTTTATCATTCATGTTATGTAGATCTAGATTTCTTGTAATTTCTGTAAATATTAGGTTGGTGCAAAAATAATATCGTCTTTTGACGTTAAAAAATACGTCAAAAAACGATATTATTTTTGCACCAACCTAATAGTTCTGGATTGTTCTTGCATGTTGAGACGTATGCTAGAATTTGTTCGTTGTTGCGTTTCTTTGGGTTTCGTAGTTGGTCTAAAGGTATTATTTTCTGCTAGTTCAAAATCTTTGTTTATTAGTGTTGTGGAATAGCATTGTTTTTTTAGAGTTTTATGTAATTCTTCTAGGCGATATTTTCGGGGGTGTTTGTCGGCCACTAAGTGCTGGGGAATAGGAGAAGAATTTTAGACAACTTTTTGATGATGAATCTTGAAATGAAGACATTGTTTTGGAGTCTGTAGTTTTGTGGTAGATATCTGTGATAATGTGGTTATTCTTATTTATGATAAATATATCTGAGAATGGCAGTTGGTTAAAATTATGTTCTTGATCGAATTTGACCTTCAGGTGTAAGTTTTGGAGTAAATTGTGTAATTGGTAAATATCACCCCATCAGGATTTCCAGAAAATGAAGCAAATATCTAAATATCGCTTACACGATTTAGTGAAGTGGATTTTTATATTTTCCCCATATAGTTGCTCTGTATTTTCACAGATACTTTCCTCTAAATAAGCTAAAATTAGGGTGATATATGTTGGTATCATTTTCGTTCTCATCGCGGTCCCTTGGGTCTGGATATAGTTTTTGTTGTCAAATTCAAAGTGTTGTTCAGGATTAGGTCTATACTATTGATAATGCATTCCTTGGTGAATATGTGATGTAGTATTTCTGAGTTTTTTTTAATCCAGAATGAGATTCCCTATTTACCTAATTCATGGGGTATGTTGATATGTAGGCTATTAATGTGAAAAAAATATAGAAATACAAAGTATAATATATATATTTTTTTAAAATTAAGTAAATAAATAAAAATCTATATTATAAACAAAAACATTTAAGGGTTCTCTTTTCTCTTTAAAATATACACCTTTCTCTCTTTGTAACAACTTTAATCTTTCCCTAATCTTGGTGAGTCTTTTTATTTGTATAGAAGTACGTGTGTGTGATTGCTTATGTATGCTTTAATTGTACGTACTTGTGTCTGATATAATTTTCTTTGGCTTGTGGTATTTTGTTGTTTTATTTATTTGTCTAGTCTTCTTCCTTTCTATCCTCATTTTATTTTTTATTTTAGTTTCTTTTTTCGTTATTTTTATTCCTTCTCTTCTTTTTCTCCTATCTCCTCTTTCGTTCGTATATTTGCGTGATTTACATGTCTGTGTATTATGACGTGATTATGTCTGTCTTCTCATTCAAAAATCGTCTTTCCTTGTTCACTAAATCTGCAGCCAAAACCCTATCAATTTAACTAATTTGTAGCAATAATGGGTACCTCTTGCATCAGCGCTGAATCGAAAGAAGATCTTAACATATAGCTAAGAACAATACATAAAACTGTAAGATATTTTCTCCGTTTTTCTTTGAATAATTTTTTTAATATTCTAAATTTAATGCATGGTAATATTAAATTTAATATTCGTGAATTTTATTTTTTTAACTGCATAGTAAATTAAAAGTTAATTAGCTATACTGATTCCCTATTATTAATATTAAAGCATTAATAAATTATATCTAGGGTCCGTCATCAAGTAATTTGAATTATCATATACTTGTATTTTGATTGGCCATCATAGTTTATGTAAGAATGTTCCTCCTACTAGTGGGGGGTAACTTTTTAAAACTCTTTATTTTGTAATCAACATCATTACTTGACATGACACCAGAAGTAAACAAAATGGCTATTTTTGTAATGACGTTATAACATGCTATAGCTATATTTTTAGAATATATATATATATATATATATATATATATATATATATATATATATATATATATATATATATATATGTGTGTGTGTGTGTGTGTGTGTGTGTACATACCATTATATATACACATAAAAAGATTATTTTCAGCCTGTTTCATAAATAGCAATTTTTTAAATTATTTGTTTGTCTGAAATAAGGTAATTTTTTAAAAAGTAATTATTGTATATATTTTTGTCAAGGGGAGAAAGACAATCTCGTATACAAAGAAGTACTGAACACGATGCAAAGAATTTAAGATGGAAACATAACTTGCCATGGATAGAAAAATGTTTATAGAACACCAGTGGCGTAGCTAGAGTAAACGTCACCCGGGGCGGTCCGCTCAAATGTCACCCCAATGACCCCGATTCACCCTATGCTGAATGGTTAGCTGTAGCTAAATTTTCATACATGCTCTACCTCTACTTTACTCTACTGACCTGTACGTTACTGTTTACATGTATGATCCAAGACAAAATCCAATACCACAAAATAATCAGTTCAAATCAAAATTTTTTTTAAATGCAACTGTTCACTTTCAGAACAACTAAATACAAAACACGGCAATACACAAAAGAATGACATTCGATACTATGATCTTAGAATGAATGTTTTCTTGTTTTCATTGTGGCAAACTGGTCAATGACATCGTCAAAATCTGTTTGTCTTGTAAGCTCGTTTTCAATGGACAGCACAGCCAGATCCGACAGTCTCGACTGGCTCATGGTTGACGTAATTTTCTGTTGCTAATTTTCCGGTGTCCAATTTTCCGTTGCATCATTTAATTATCAATGATGTTTGAAAGTATTTTTCTTGACAAAAATATTCTATTTAATTTTTAAGCATTTTTCGGAACATTGTAAATCAACTGCATTCTTTTAAAGGTTACCTAGAGAATTTATGCAAAGTTTATTTTTTTGTTTTTCTTTATACAAGTAAAATAAATTTACGTCGTATTTTGATGTTATTATGATTTTAGTTTTAGTGATAATTTATAAACAATAAATATTTATCCTTAGTACCAATAATGGAAAATTAAGTTAAAAATTTAAAACAATCGTTTTGGGAATAGGAAAATAGGCACAAATTTTTCCGATTCCGATACCGTTTCCGATACCCCCAAAAGTTCCGATTTTTCCGATTCTCGATTCTGATTCCGATTAATCATCCCAACAGTAGTAGATATATTCAAAAGTATATCGCTCACTCAGTGGAAAATTGTATCTCAGCGAATTGATATACAGGCAAGACTGAAATTTGTTGTTATTAATGATGCAGAGTTAAAACACCATATCATCCGATAAAATGTTACAACAATGTCTCTTGTTAGTAACCATGATTATAGCAACTAAAACACATGAAAGCTGAAAACATTGCTATATTTCCTACTCACAAATTTCCCGACAATTTATTAGAAAATTTCTGACGGGGTCATAAATTATTTCTGGGGGTCATATGCCCGTCTGCGAAACCCTGTGTCACCACCACTGTTTTCAGACTATTTTTGACACGTTAGCCTGGTTGAAAAATTTTGTTGGCACTTGGGCGGTCCGCCCCGTCGCCACCACCCTCACTCCACACTCGCCCCACCCCTCGCCCCCTCCTTAGCTACGCCACTGTAGAACAGTGGGAAAACGTACATGGTCAGATCGGGTTAGCTTCGTAAACATCAAAATTTTGCCTGGAAATATTGTTAACGAAATCGAAACAATTCAGTAGATAAATGTTGAAATCCACAAGACAAATATTTGTGACGTCCCCCCGGTGTCGCTGCGCCAAATGTGACGTCTGCCTAGCCGCGTTCGTCGTGCTATCTTGTCCTGTGACGACCAACTGGCTTGGTATTGGTCGCGGCACCAAATGTGACGTTCTAACCTTTTGGTGATTCGGATGGGAATCTGGTTAGATTCGATATCAGCCTTGTCGTTCCCAGCTCGCCTCCAACGTCTGGTTACCGAAGTAACTGTTTTGATTTCCAGTCTAACCTACCCACGTTGTGAATTGATCTTAGGCAGACGAAATCAATCAGTCGCCGGGCCGTAATGCAAGCCGAGTTCGATCAAGGGTAATACCGTACAAGTATATGTAAAAGAAAATAAAATAATAACTCGAAAAGTTCAAATGTGTTAAAAAAAAGGATAACAATATTTTATATTTGGTTGCTGAATACAGGACTGCGTCTTCTTCCCAGCCCGCTATATGGATTCGTGACACTTTGTGTTTGTTAGGTGAGTCTTAACATCTTAAGTTGTTTGTTCTTTAAGAAACTGGTTCATGGTGTATTTTCAGGCGATATTCGTAAAACTTGTTTCGGTGGTGTGAGTCTAAGTCGTTCTTCAAAAATAAATTGTTCTTGATTAAAAGTTGAGGTCTATAATGCGCGAATCTTAGTCAGCTTCTGCGAGGCGGGTCTTCAGAGCTCTCAGCTCACTGCAACTGCTTGCCTGTCTGTCTCCAACCCCAACTGCGAACTTGAACTCGAACTCGAACTGAACTGGTTTTCACTCGCTGCGACTCTGCTTATATGGACGCCGACCGAAACCGGGGTGGGCTTGTCGGGGTTTGAGGTTCCTTGATAATTCTAAACCCATAATCCATTTCTTTGTTTTCGGTCAGGAAAGTTTTACTATTTTTCATTTTTAGAAGTCTTTCGTCTTCCCACCTTCTTCTGTTCACATATTGGTATCTCACCATGCCCTCAGAGGGTGTCAACGCGTTTCCCCTCTCTCTCACAGTGGCATCTCACACCTATCCCTTCAGGGGGGCGCAACAGGCCTCCCCTCCTTCTTCACATGATTACCTCCGCCTAACGCTCATGCTACCATTCAGCCAATGGGCGCTCAAAAAAAAAATCTTGCTCAAAGAAAAAAAAATTATCTTCCCCTTTTTTTTTTCTTTTCTTTGTTTTCTTCGAGGAGACCTCACACCCTAGACTCTTATCTTAACCGAATCACCTGGAATTCGTCAATCAGATTTTCGCCAGCATCAAGTGGGTGGCCATTTGGACGTATTTGCATTCTTGGTACCAATTACTGATCCGATAAAATAGTTTCGCTATCATAGCCAGCCCTGACGATAAACATATGCTCCTCTCAATGATTTTCTGCATATAGACAATGGCTTAACCTTTCCTTCATGATGGTCAGCGGACACTTTTGTTTCAGCCACGTCTGGTACAGGCTCCCAGCAGTAGGGTAATATTTAATAATCGATTATATGTAGGTAGAGCTTAGCTATGGTTTGATGCAGTAACACTCACTCTCGATTGAAATGACTACATCAGTAATTTTTTTACGAGACTAGATTCCAATCCAGCGTTCTGCGACAAGTGCTTTATTTATATGAATGCGAAAAGAAAAATAGTGCGTATACACAAGAGAAACTGAGTTATTGAAAGACATTGTGGGAAAAAGTCTTCTGAAAATTAAATCCCACAAATATAAAAACGACTATTTCTTATCTTTAATTTTTCTCTATTTCGGAAGTCAATATCATAAGAATATTTACCACGAGAAGAATCCGGCTGATCTCTATGCATTCTTGTTGAATGCTTTGAAAAAATATTTGTCTACCAGTAGATAATCTGAAAAAAATGATCATTATATTTGATTTCAGAAATTTTCATTATAAAAAAAAAGAACGCAAATTAGGTTAATTCAGATGTAAATCTTTTGATTGTGGGTTCGTAGAAAATAATTTCCAGATCAAAGTTTACTCACTAAGCTGAACAGCAAATTTTCGGAAGCAAAGATTTATTAAACGGGCCATTAATTTGGATTTTAATTAAATCCATTAATCACAATAATTACAGTAATATTATTGAAAGCAGAAATTTCAATTAACGCATTATGAACTATTTTCTTATTAATTTGATGATATTTTTGAGTGATATCCTTGATGAATTGATTGTAAATTCTAGTAAAGAATGCTTCCTTCAAATCTCTCTTCAGAGTCGAAATACTATAAAGTATTTTTGTTCGAAAAAAGTGAATATTCACAAATATCTTTTATCAGTGTTTACCCGTTGAGAATATTTGTGGAAAAATGACTTGTTGAATTGAATGCATATTTTTATAGAAATAAACAATTAATTTTTCACTTGCGATCAAGTGCGTAAATGTATCAATAATTTTCATGATTGAAGAAAGCATTGGAAATGGAATTAATGCCTGATTATTTTATGGTTTCATACAGCAAAATACTAAGAAAAAATAGAACTCTCACAGAGTTTCAGAAAAATCGTTGATTTTATCGAAAAGATATTTCATGTCTAATAAATTTTGCTTTGGTACAGTTACAGCAGTATTGTAGGCAATGACAATTACAATTATGTTACTAATTTGTTTAATTACCGTGATAATAAGTTTTCTTATGACAGTAATGATATTTTGGATTGTAACGAACATTAGGTTTTACAAATCCAACGTCTTTTACCTCTTGATCAATGTCAGTGAAATATGAATCTAAAGAGAAACGATTCGAAGTGTTCAATATGAAATACTTGAAGTAAATTCTAGGAGTAAAATGGAAAATTTTGTAATCAATGACTAAGTTAAAGAACAAGATCCATTTCGAAGGAAATATATAAATGGTTCACTATATGGCAAGGTTCCTATTTGCATTCCAAATTCTTTAGTGGATCCCTCATTGGAAATAGAAACGAAAATACGAAAACCAACTGTCAACGAACTATATCAGAAAACATCAGTGAACAAGAAAAGAAGAACAAGAAGAATGATGATGATGATGATGATGATGATGATGATGATGTTGATTCCCTTGAGTTTTTTTTTGTATACATATTTCCTTCCTGGTCTTAACCAGAGACCGAAGGCCAGAAATAGGTTCATGACATTTTTTCCAATCACTTTTGCAAAAACATAAAACAAAAAACTAAAATCCGACTTATTTTACATAAATAAAGCTCTTCGTAATGCGTCAGCTGTTATTGTGAGTACAGGCATGGGCTACCAGGAATCCCTTCAATGAGTCTATTGAAACAGTTTCCAATCAATCCGACGACTCCAACTACAACTGGAATTATTGATGCCACATTTTTTAGATTATCACTTCAAGATACTTGTATTTTAATAGTTTTTTTGTTTTTTAAAGATGTTCAAAGATACACTACAAACTGCAGGGGCTGCAATGTCAATAAGAAGGCACATTCTGTTCTTGTTGTCTTTGTTTACGATGTCTGAGCCAATTACCTTTGAATTGTTTATGTACACAAAATTGTTACAGGTCTTATCTCTGTAAACAATTCTGGGGGATGTTTATACCAGTTTTCCCTTTCCGTAAAAGTTGCAGATTTTCCAGTGCAGATATTGGCTCACTCTATCATGTCGATTTTTATATTTAGTGGGGGTTAACTCCGTGCAAGATGGTCATTTTTTTCTGGATATTTATCATAAAATCTGTAATTCTGGCTAACACTTCAGTATGTCATTTCTAGTTAGCAAGCATTAGTCTTGTGCAGTTTCAACCTCACACTACGTAACCACTGATGGGTTCGGGGATTGTCTACATCAACTTATATGATACTGGCACCAGGAAGGGGGTTATCTTGCCAATCTTTCTGCATTTGGTACATTGCATTTGCTTTTGCTTCTTTTTAGGTGCTTTGCCGCTACAGTAGGTATATTATGGTTTATTTGCACTTCCTCACCCACTTGAAATTCCATTTTGAATTTGATGGCTTCTTCTATTACTGAATAAGGATTCTTATTTCTTTCATTTTCTTTAATACAGATCATCCAGTCTTCTGTAGTTTCCAAGTATCTCTGAAAACCGATTGTTGTGGTTTTGTAAAACAGTTCTAGTTGAACTAATCCTCTCCCTCCTTCGGATCTGGGAACATACAGACGGTCAACATCAGCCTTAGGTTGATGCATGTGGTGGTAAGTTAGAAGCTTTCTCATTTTGACACCCAAATCGCTTAATGTCAGTTATGGTTCAATTAAGTATGTTCAAACTGTATTGCACTACAGGAACATCCAAATTGTTCGTGGCTGATATTCTTTTTTATGAATACAAATACTATGCCTGTAGTATTATTTTCTAACTTTCTCCTTCATTTGGGTATGCTGCATTCCATCTCCTTCTCTGAATTCACGGTATTTATAGGCTTCTTCTTGTTCCAGTTCCCCAATCTTAGTGATAAAATCATGATCTATTGAGCGCGTCTCTATAATTCTCCCTTTCTTGAATGTTACTTTTGCTCATTTATCTAATCCGAAATGCATACTGATGTCATCGGTGAAACATTTTACAATACTGAGGATATGCTTCAACTCATTATCGTCTTTAGCAAAGAGTTTGATATCATTCATGTAGATTAGGTTTTAAACACTTATCTTTTTACTTTGTATCCATAGTTATTACTGTTTAGTTCATGGGGGATTAAGAATAGGCAGAGCGAAAGAAATATTTCTCGTCAGATATTCAAACAATTGAAAGTAGCTTTAGTGTGATTTAGGTACAATGTAGTTTTCCAGTTCCATATCATATTTAAGGCAATTTACTATCACCGAGAAGACTTTTTATATTTCCAAAAGCTTAAGGATCTAAGACTGTGACACACTATCAAAGGTTTTACTGTAATCTATCCTAATTATAATTATCATTATCTGTGTATGTTATGTTTCCTGCTTTGTATCCTGTTGAGCCGGGTCTAAACTATAGACCTTAGGCCCTAGCACATTTCTTAGTATATAGGATGGCCCTAGTAGCGGTGATCTTTTGGGCAAATTGTATGTTAATGTTACCTGGAACACTGTTAGTAATATTGTTCATTCCTTTTCTCACGATACCCAGAGCTCCAATTCCTATTGGTACTGTCTCAGTTTTCATTCACCACATCTTGTTCATCTCGCTCTCCAGATCCTAATATTTGGACAATTTCTCGATAATTTTCATGGAGGTGTTTTGCTCAGATGGTACTGCTATGTCAATAAACAATACTTACTTATTTTTGCTATGTCAATAAACAATACTTCCTTATCGTTATTTTGTGTAAATATTTCTGGTTGATGCTCATACTATCTCTCAATGGTTTCGAATTTGTGTTTCTTGCATATCTTTCAGTGTATATATATATATGTCGCTACCTTGTTATATCTGTGGGTATATTCATTTTTTGCTAGTTCCGGACATCCTGAGATAAGATGATGGACAGTTTCATCATATTTTCCGCAGAACCTGCATTTCGGGTTAGTTCCATCCTTTATTATGTGACAGTTATAGGATCTGGCTGCGAGGCTTTGACCCTGAGCTGCAATAATTAGGCCTTCTGCTTCAGCTTTCAACCCGGTAGTCCTCAGCCACTGACGCTTTTTCTGTTGGTCCACATCTGCTTCTTTCGTTCTTTTTATGTATATGCTATGCAACGCCTTGTCTTACCACATTTGTTTTTGTAATTTCATTTGACGAAGTTATTTTGATTTCTTTTTTACTCGTTTGGCGCAGATACTATTCGATTCGTTTTTGTTTGTAGGGTTTGACATATATTAAGCTGTTTGATTTCGGGTGGTGTATCTTTATTTGGGTAAGCATTTTTCTGGTGCTGGCGTCCATTCAACTTCCATTTAATAATGTTGAAGCTGTATGTTACTACGAGTGTAGCTAAGGTGTTGATAAACTTCATTTTATTGGTCTCATTAAGTTCGCTTTGTAGTATCAAACGCACTTTCCTATAATATTCGTTTTGGTTCTTTTACTTCATAATTGAATTTTGTATTCTGTCTTCTTCATTAATTCTTAAGTATTTGTATGTACCACCTTGTTCTAGTTCCTTAATCTTGTTGATATCAACGTCTGAATCTGTTGTTTTCGTTAGTTTACCGCCTTTGAAGGTGGTATATTTGTCGATTCCGAACTCCATCCTAATGTCTTCGCTGAAGGTTTCAACAATGATGAGTTGGTTTTTCTGTTGGTTGTCATCCTTGGCAAATGTTTTAAGATCATCAATATAGAATTATTATTATTATTATTATTATTATTATTATTATTATGATTATTATTCCTTTGATTTCTGGTGTGTACACATTTCTTTCCGGGTCCCGCCCAGAGATCTAAGGTCAGAAATGGCATCATAATATTTGCCACGGACCAATTAAACACACACACACGCACACACACACACACACACACACACACACACACACACACACACACACATATATATATATATATATATATATATATATATATATATATATATATATATATATTACATAGACAAAACCCTTCGTAAGGTGTGGGCTGTACTCGCGAGAACAATCTTTTGTATTTCTTTAATGCATGGGCTTCCAGGAATCCCTTCTACTGGAATCTTATCCAACCAATCCGAGGGCTCCAACTACAACAGGGATTGTTGATGTTCCCATATGCCACATTTTTTGAAATTGAAGGTCCTTGTATTTTGATAGCTCTTCAAAGTTACATAGCAGTGTGCAGGGATTGACATGTTAATAAAGAGGCAAATATCTGTATGTGGTCTTTAATAACAATGTCTGGGTGGTTAGCTTTGATTGTACTGTCAGTGTGTATTGTACAGTAACAGGTCCTATCTCCGTAACAGGGTCCGGGTGGTGTTCATACCAGTTTCTTTCAGTTTCCTTCCTGTAGAAGTTTCAGATTTTCCAGTGCAGTTACTGGCCCACTCTGCCGTGCCGAGTTTTATATTCAGTGGGTGCCAATACCGTGCAACCTGATACAAGATGATCAATTGTTTCTGGATATTTATCACAGAATCTGCATTTTGGGATGACACAATATTTTAGTATATGTGCTTGATAATTCCTAGTTAGCAAGCATTGGTCCTGCGCAGCAAGGATAAAACCTTCAGTTTCCGCTTTCAACCCTGCACTGCGTAGCCACTGATGGGTACGGGTTTTGTCTACGTCAGCTTGTTTGGTACGGGCAGAGTATTGGCCATGAAGTGGTTTATCTTGCCATCGCTTCTGTATCTGGTCGGTTGCATTCGTCTTTGCTGTCTTTTTTTAAGTATTTTGCAGTTTCAGCCGGTGTATTGTGCTATAGTAGCAACTCTACGCCCATTTGAATTCTCCATTTTGAATTTGTTGGCTTCTTTCATTACGTAGTAAAGACGCTTACTACTTTCATGTTCCTTGACGTATACAATCATCCAGTCTTCTGTAGTTTACAAGTATCTTTGGAGGCCAATTGTTGTAGTTTTGTAGGACAGTTCTAGTTGAACTAATCCTCTGCCTCCTTCGGATCTGGGCACATACAGACGATCAACATCAGCTTTGGGATGATGCATGCGATAGCAAGTGAGAAGCTTTCTCGTTTTGGCGTCCATTTGCTTAATTTCAGCTATGGTCCAGTTAAGGACATTAAAGCTGTATTGCACCACAGGGACAGCCAATGTGTTTATAGCTGATATTCTGTTTTTTTGGGTTTAGCTCAGTATTTAGTACCAGACGTATACGCCTGTAGTACTCTTTTCTTATTTTTTCCTTCATTTGGTGGTGTTGTATGCCATCTCCTTCGCTATTTCTTAGGTACTTATAAGCTTCATCATGCTCCAGTTCCCTAATCTTTGTGACAAAATCTAAATCTATTAAGGGTGTTTCTGTAATTCTACCTTTCTTGAATGTTACTTTTGCACATTTATCTAATCTGAAGTCCATACCTATGTTGTCACTGAAGTATTTTACAATATTGAGGAGGCCTTTCAACTCATTGTCGTCTTTGGCAAAGAGTTTGAGATCATCCATGTAGAGTAGGTTTATTATTATTATTATTAATATTATAATATTTATTAGTAATTAAAAGTGATAAAATTGTAGACTGATAAGACTAACGCAGACCAAAATAAAAAAAAAATACTACACAAAGATACGGAATATAAAGGTTATTCTTGCAGCCACAAATGTACTGATTCCAGAATTTAGTTTTTAGTTTTTGAATTTAAATAAAATGCGCTGAATAACGTCCTTGGGTTGAAACATGTCTTTCATCTTCTGTTGTATCAGTTTAACCGCTAATTATTTGCTGATTTTTTAGTAACCTTTCAAAATGGTAATAATTCATTAAAATGCATGCAATTAGTTTTATATCTATCTCTTAAAGCCTTTTGGTTTTTTCCTACTGTGCTTTCTATCCATTGGACACCACTCAGCAATCTTTAGCTCCATCTATTATTCTTCCATCTTGTTATATGTTCTGCATACCTCTCTTTTTTTTTAAATAACTTCTATGATATATCGTGAATTGCTCTGTTCTTTGATCCATGTTAACCTATTTATAATTCTTAGATTTAATCCCTAACATAGCTCTTTACATTGAACTTTGTGCGTTTTTAAGTTTTTCATGCGATTTTCTTCATTTTGTTATTTTTCATGTTTCGTACCTGTTCATCATAATTATAGCATTATACATTCATCATTACTTTACAATTTCAGCAGATTACCTTGTGTGATAATTGAATTCTCGGAATGTCCATGTAAAAGTAAAGTTTATTTTCTGATGAACAAGGTGGATTGCGCATTTTCGTAATGGATTTCTAAGTCAGGAATTCTCGAACATTTAAGGCATCATGCACAGGAGCATCGTTATGATGGAAAACCCATTGTTCAGGCCTGAGTTCGTATCTTTTCTCCCAAATAGATTCTCGTAACACTTTCAGCAACTGCAGATAAACATGCTGATTGATAGTTTATTTTATGTTAAGTATATGTTGTAAACTATCCAACTATGACCAATAATGATGCGTGCTTTTTCGGCTGAGGTTATTGCTTTGCTTTCCACTGTATACTTTGGTTATTTCTGGGTCGTATCACGTGTAAGAACCCTGTCACATATCTCAGCATCAAAAGACCAAATAAAAACCTGAAGTCGTCGTTGTTTTTGTTTTTTTTTTTCTCATTAATAAGATTTGTGGCATCATCTATGAAGAAACTTTTTTTTCATACTCAAATCTTCTGCACCGACTCTCTATTCATATTAAGTATTTGTTATCACACTTAACCAACAAGATCCATATTCTGTACACATGTGTATCTGTTCATTTGACTGCTGATTTCTTGCTTTGTCACGTACATTTTCTCGCTCGTTCTTGAACTGTCGACGCCACTCAAAACTATTGAATTCTTCATAAAAGAAAATATTTTGTTAATTGGGACTAACATTTTACGCACAATTTTACTAATCTTCGCACAAACTTGATGTTTATCCTCTGCTCTAGATTCCTTTCAACATTTTTCCGGCAACACTAAAATATGACCACATGCAAATTCCCCTATTGCTCGGGAATGAATTATTCAACTGGTCTGTGCCTACAGAAAGAAAAAAAAAGCTATATTTACGTCGTTTTATCTAATTGTCATGGTCTCACCTTACTGCACTCCATCCTCTTTATTTATGATATTTTTTCTGAAAATAATGTTCAGTTACAAATGAACATTATTTTTGTTTTATTTATGTTAATTTTTAAACTTATACTGAAACTTTTCCTACTAAGGTCATTTCACATTTACTGTAATTCTTCGGATTTTTCTGACATTAGTAAAAGTTCATCAGAGGATTTGGAGCAAGATCACATAGGAGTCATAGAGGAAAGGATGAAGAGAAGGATAGTGGATAGATCAAGGCAACTGGAGATATCGATTGACATTACATTTGAATAGTTAGAGATTATAGCTCTCAGGGAAACAGGAATAGGGAAGGGAGTTCCACAGGCGAGAGGTGCGAGATATGAAGCTATTGGAGTAGAAGAGACGGCTACATTTAATAGTTTCAACAGTGAAAGAGTGAGAGCGTGATACCAGCCTCGTAGGGCGCTTGAATTCATGAAGTCTGGAAACCAGCGAATGCAGCTCCTCGGAGCAATTACCATGAAAGTATTTGTAAAAAAGACAGAGAGAGGCAACGGTGCGTCTGTGAGAGAGCGACTGTAGACGAGATGCCAAAATAGGGCCAATTATATTGCATATCCGCTTCTGGATCTTATCAAGAACCCCAAGGCAAACAGAAGGGGCTCCAGACCATATATGGCAGCAATACTCCATGCAAGGGCGAATTGTTGATTTGTAGATCCGGGGAGAAAAATTCCTAGCGCGGCACAGGGAGCCAACTTTCCTTGCGGTGGATGAAGCAATTGACTCAATGTATTTGTTCCATCTCAGGTCAGCAGACAACGTGAGACCGAGCAGCCGCAGAGAGGTGCTCTCGAGAAGTTGAACATCAAACATTCTAATGGGGTGGGGGAGGCAAGGTAGGATCTCTGTGGTGATTAATAAAGAGCAGTTTTGTTTTTGAGCCATTAAAGTTGACCAGCCAATTCCTGACCCAGTTCACAACCGATTGGAGGTCCTTTTCGAGACGCACGGCCAGGTTAGTTTTGTCAGCAACACTAGATTTGTTTTTGAGGCAGGAATAAATTGTTCTGTAATCCGCGTAGACGCCAACTTAGGAATCTATGGCGTCAGGAAGGTCGTTGATGAAGATAAGGAATATACTAGGGTCCAGGATGGAGCCCTGAGGAAAACCTGCGTTCGTGGGATAGGAACTGGAGGAGAATCCGTTGAGAACGACCTTCAATTCACGGTTTGACAGGAATTGTATTAGGTCAAACAATCGACCTGTAATAGCATAACCCTGGAGCTTGCGAAGAAGGCCGGCATGCCAAACTCTATCAAACGCTTTGGAGATGTCTAGGGTCACGGTACGAGCTTCTCCATTATTTTGAAGAGCTTTGTAGACAGTTTCAATAATGACCGTAAGCACATCAGCTGTAGATCAGGCAAAGCGGAAGCCATATTGCTTGTCTGAGAGCAGATCATGGGATGTAAGGTGGTTAACCACTTCGGCGTTGATTAGGGCTTCGAAGACTTTGCCGAAGAGGGGTGGGAGACTGATAGGACGGTTATTAGAAGGGTCAGAGGGGTCGCCAGAGTTCTTAAAGACAGGAACAATCGATGAGGACTTCCAGCAGTCAGGAAAACAAGATTCTTTGAGGCAGTAGTTATATAGTTTAGAGAAGGCGGGCGCCAGTTCAGGCGCGCATTTCTTCAAGACAATGGTTGGTATCCCATCCCCACCACTAGCCTTGTTGGGGTCTAAATTGGAGATAATGCCCACTACCAAAGACGGGGTTATGTGTAACCCGCTCAATAGTGCCTCAGTTCTAAGAGGGAAGTCGGGTATGGGTACACTGGAAGAGTCGAACGTTGAGTTGAATGAAAATTTCCGAGCAAAGCATTCAGCCTTGTCGGCAGAGGTGGTCAGGACCTCGAACTGGTTGAACAAAGGAGGTATAGAGGGTTTGCTATTGTTCAGTACACTATTGCAGAGACGCCAATAATCTTTGGAGCTAAATTTGCGAGATGCAATACGCTCCTTCATCCGAGCAGTAAATAGTGACTTAGCTTCGTTGAGGACACGCTTGCACTCGTTACGGGCGGAGGCAAAGAGACGTCGATTGCAGTCAGACATGTCGCTACGAAATAGGTGAAAGAGGTGGTTCCTATGGGTAATGGCGGCTGAGAAAGCAGCTGAGAACCAGGGGGAGGATCGCGACTTGACCCTATATTTCCTTGAGGGGATGAAAGCGTCGATTCCAGCTTTAACCCAGGATGAGACCTAAGAAGCACATTCTTTGACGGGGAGTGTAAAGACAACATCCCAGGGGACATCGCGGAGGAAATAACAGAACTAGTTCCAGTCATCTCGTTGAGAGTACAACGACGTTGTAGTGGTAGGCGGTTCTTTGCAGGGGGTAGAGTTGAAGGAGATGTTAACAGATACTACAGCATGATCGGAGTTACCAAGAGGGCAGAGTTGCGTGGCGCTACAAGACTCGGGGATGGAGGTAAAACACAGATCGAGAAGAGAGGCCTTACCTTCCCGGATGGAGAACGATAAAGGAAGAAGAGATATCTTACAGCATTGAGAAGAGTTAGTCGGAGACACATGTACGACTGGTCTGGCGATTCGAGAGACAACTGGCCAGAGGGACCGTCTGGTCCTTGACGTAGCCACCAAGGCCGTTCTTGTGGGTTAGAGAGTCTTTTCTGAGGAGAGGAAGGTACCTGGGGATCGAGAGATCAGAGGAGGGGATAGACGAGACAAGGTTGGTCTCACAGAGAGCCAGTATATCCGGGCAGTTTGCAGTGAGGAAAGATTCGATACTGCAGAAGTTTGTTCTAATGCTACGGATGTTGGAGAACGAAATGTTGAGGGGTTTAGGTTATTTTGAACGGCTGGTTTAGGTTTACTTTTTCGGTCTTTGTAAGTCATAATGTGGAATTATGGTTGGAAGATGAGAAGTCCTGAAGTAAAAGAAGCAGACAGTTATCGACCGTGACTTGGGCAGAGAGGAGTTGGCACAGCCTGCATCATAATATAGCCTCAGGGTTGCCCACTGGAGGTGACTGCAGGGACACAAACACCCCGGTATTATACAACTGTTGATCAGAGCGGCCGCTAGGGTTAGGGTTAAGGCTCCTAACTACCAGTCGGAAACAGCAGCCAGTGAACTGTCAACCGTGTACCCTCAAGATGAACAGGTAATGCCACAGATTGCACACATCATGGGAGAAGCACATCAGCTCTAGTACAGAGGCCAGAGAGAGAGTACCGGGAACCCCTTCCTAAACAAGAAACAAGGTGTGAGCCTTTACTCATGTCCAAGAGGGAGGAGTGTTGACCTGGCAGTAGGAGAGCCTACCAACTCCTATTCTATATAATACATACAAGAACGACAAAAACAATGAGAAGGATAAGAGGGAGAGGTAGCTGGCAAAGTGTCCAGGCTGACACTTTCACAACACTAAGTTTTAACTTAGTATAAGTACCACTGTCATATTCTAAAAAAAGAAATTGAAGAAAATAAGGTTGTCCGGCTTTGTTGATATGTCATAAACGCCACATCACACATGGCAGCAAGTGTTTGTCCGCTTTCATTCTCATGATAACTAGTAAATGTACGGCTTACCTTAACTCCAAGCATCGATTTTCAACGAAACGCAAAGCTGGTGGGGAATCAACGGCCAATCCTCCCCCACTACCAACAGTGGGTTTGGGAGACTTGCTTTCAATAAAATTTTAAAAAAACGGGAGAAAGAAACAATTCCATGTTCGGACATTTTATCTAGCAAGAAATTTGGCCAACTAGATCATGAGAATACTGACGAGACACTTTCGCTTGTAGCCAAAGACATTCATTTTTTTTTTCGAACAGGGATTTCCAACTAAACCAACAAATAGGATTATAAGTTAGGTTAGAATGATTAGGACAAAAATAAATGTGTTACAATAGTCAGACTGACCAGTAGGGAAAAATAATTACAGACTGGATATATTGGAAAAAAGAGAGAGAGGGGGATAGACAGAGCCTTTTGGATGACTTTTCAGTAGAGCAAAATTATACTTACACATGGCAGCAAGTTTTTGTCCGCTTTCATTCTCATGATAACTAGTGAATATACGGCTTACCTTAACTCCAACGAAACGCAGAGCTGAGGGGGATCAACGGCCAATCCTCCCCCCACCCTACCAACAGTGGGTTTGGGAGACTTGCTTTCAATAAAATTTTAAAAAACGGGAGAAGGAAACGGCTAAAAAATTCCATTTTGGATGAGTTTTCGGTAGATCAGAATTATACTCACACATAGCAACAAGTGTTTAACTTGTCTCAAATCTGTCTTTTCAGAAAGCTGTTATATATATATATATATATATATATATATATATATATATATATATATATTAAGTTTCCTTTCGATCTTAAAGTTACCTGGAATACTACTTTATGATTTTGTAGGCAATTAACATTTACTTGTTAGTCTTATACATGTACTTGTCATTGTGGAAGTACAGGTCATCTTTCTGATGTGTTTTCTGTATGATTTGTAGCATGTTTTGCATGCGACTAGATCACATTACTGTGTTTCATAAATTTACGATTGGATTCATCTCGGGCCAACGTAGTGGGCACATCATTCACGGGAAATGTTGTAATGTAAGTAGACAATGCATGTCTTTTACCACAGACAATTCTAGCTAGACGCCTCTGGACACGATCATTATTATTGATGACAGCGCTGTCTACGAGCGGTTTATATTTTATACCAGATATTTACGTTACACTGGTTACACTGTAGAATGAGGGATGCCACTATTTCAGAAATGGAATTACCTTTCCTTTTGGTATCTACTATTAATCCCCATTTAAACACCAATCATTCAAGCCACCCTGCTAAGAGTACTCTCGTCGATGTTTTCATTGACTCATCAAATGTTAGAGTACAACCGATATTCTGGGATTCCCATGACATGAAGATACGGTGGTGGCACCTACTATTAATTTTACATACTGATAACCCACGACTTTTGGCACGTCAGTGTATATATATATATATATATAAACAATTTTTACCAGTTTGTTTCCTCTCTTTGGTTTCTCCGATATCAGCGTTGCGTGTCTACAATGATCTGGCCAGGTATAAAATCGAAGAAAATGCGCTATTGATTAGAATTTTTTCTGCTTGAGTGATGCTCTCCGTTTTTTTTTTTTTCGATTTTCGTCACTACTATTTGCTTTTTCTGCTCACCTTTCGGACTATACAGTAGATCGGCTCCGCTGAGACAGGCCAGGTGGCATAAACTGGTCCTTTTTCGATTAGCATACACTTGGTTGTCGTGCCGACCAGTTGATTGTAGCAATAATATAAAGATCCAAAGTGGACAGAGCTGACTGACCACGAAGAAGCCATGCCTTGTTAATCTGAGACGGGCAACAGTGTGCCAACAGCATCAAACAAAAACGGGGATGTCAACTTCTTTGCTTGATTGATCTAAAGTTGCCGAACACGGTTGAGGACTCTCATGATCACGATTATTATCTCTCTCTCTTCATAAACACACACCCACACACTCCTTTTTTCGGCCACCACGTTTCAGTTATTGTATACCTTGATCTTTCTAATATATTTTTAAGTTTTGTGGCACTGCTATTATTCCATGAAATATTTTAACTATTATCCTCATCTTAGTTGGTTTGATTAGCTATCAATGTTCCTATTGGTGTGTTATTCCTCTAGGACATGTTACCATGTTGCACCTATTATTCTTTGTCTGTTGTCGGGTATATATACATACATATATATATATATATATATATATATATATATATATATATATATATATATATATATATATATATATAATTGTCGTCCAAATTATGCAAAAATGAAAATAAAAATGACATCTCATTAACAGATATATTTATCAAAATTACGCAAAAATATCTTGAAATACAAAACAATAAATTTATTCAATAAAATTGACATTGGCTCCAACCACGGCCTCAAGAAGATTTCGGAATCTACCGCAACTCTTTTGGACTTATTAAAATAAATGTATTTACAATAGATATAACCTGCACTTACGAAGTTTTAGTTAAAGTTCTTAATATAATAGGTTTTTGAAATATAGGAGTGGATTTTGCATCTATTCCAATTATTTTGTCCAACCCATATATATATATATATATATATATATATATATATATATATATTCAAAAATTCATTGTTTAATGGATATAGTTTAACTTTTCACTCATAGTTTTCTAATTATCGAATAATTAATTGTACATAAAAATAAAAATTGTGGATAAAATGTCCAACATAAATGGTTATCATATTTTCGACCGTATAAGTGATTATCAAGAACTAAGTATGCCATAAAAGAGTTTGTCGGCTGCATCTTCGCATTTTTTGGTACGCAACATTTCAAATTCAAATATACGTGTATCATATAAGTGACGTTATGCGTAGAACAGTTTCTCAGTACTTGGCAACACTGGAAAAGGAAAAGTTTATTTAGCTTTAGGAGATTAGTTGGTGCTTTTGTTTATTTTGTTTGAAATTTAGCCTTGTTTTCTAAAAATAAAAAGTTTCTAGTTTTACATTGTGGTTGATCTCGTTTAAAATAACAAACTTATTACACTTCCGAATTACAATTGTAGGTTTGATTTAGTTAAGACTAAAAGTTGTATTCGTCTTCTGTAGCTATATCTACTGTTTATACTTTCGACCATAAGTAAGTTTCTATATTATTCTGTCATTTAACAACAGAAAATATGCAAACAGCACCACTCTATCAATGCATATGTGACAACTCAAAAAGCACCAGCTTATAACACTTCAGAATAATGTCACACAGATAAGTAAAAAGCTATAATTATCTTTCCAGAACATGATAAATATTAAACAAAAGATCTGAGCACATTTTTAAATGCAGACACGAAAACAAATTGTTTATGCGCTACCTGATACCACCTCAAGAGAAATATAAACTCCACCAAACATTCAATCATCTGGTGGTCATGACCGCATATGATATTCAAGATTGAAGCAACTATCGGCAAAGCAAAAAAAAAAAAAAAATAGATTGGAACTTCAACAAAATACCATCTTTTCAAAAGCAGAATTGAATCGTTTACGTCAAATTATAAATGTCATAAATTATGAACAGATCGAAAATCTACGAAATAAACTAAAATAACGGCTTTAGAACAAAAGTCACACAATTTTATTCTTTCTTTCCAACAAGGAAATGCCAGCTTAGCAGAAATATATTAACTATTTAATATCAAAACAGGGAGAGAGCGAGAGAGATGGGAAGATTTCGTTCTGATTCGAGGAATCCTATCTAACGCAGGCGAAACGTGTAGTCAACAAAATAATTTGGCTGATATATCAAATGTATATATACATACATATACATTAATGTATTTTAATTTGAGAATATTTTTTAATTTTATTACTCTATAGGAGTAATTGAGTTTTGCTTTGAAGTATTGATCTTTGATGTTGATGTTAGATGAAATATGATTTATCATGATAAAGAGAAATATGCTTGCTTGCCTAGAATTACATTTTCTTTACTTTCTCGCCCAGTGGACCTAAATTTCGCTGTTTAAATTTTTATATGTACATTCAAATACATATGTAGTAATTTAAATTATATATATATGTATATATATATATATATATATATATATATATATATATATATATATATATATATATATAGAGAGAGAGAGAGAGAGAGAGAGAGAGAGTGAGAAAGGTAATAATTATTTGGTATATAATCCAAGTAAATCCTATTAATATAAAATATTAAAACTGATCCACAAAAAGAGTTCAATGTATTTATTATAACAGAGCTTATAAATTACATAGATTAGAAATCCAAAATGACCTCATTCGAATAGCTATTTAGGCCCACAAGTTCTACTTATAAGCCTTGTCAACTCAGAGGTGTGAAGAAATAAGATAGCAGCTTAAAATTTAAACATTTAAAGAATAAGAGAGAAAGATGAAAAAGAAAAAGAAAAAAGAAAGAGAGAAGAATAAAAAGGAAGCTGCCGATGAGAATCTAGATATAAATTTAAACAAGATCCCAATATCATGGTAGGAGAAATGGGAGTGTCTGTTTCAAGAAGACAGTTAAAATAACCTTGACATATATTTTAAAACATTAACATCTCAACTTAAGTTGAAACAGAATCACAAAATTAAAGACACGAGTCCAAACGATTTTAAAAATTAAAATAGAACATAGTAAATATTAGTTCTAAATCAAAGAACAAAAATTATACTTTCTCGTTTTTTTAAAGAAAAAAGATTTACTTTATATAAGTGGTCCTTCAATTTGCTCTCTGTTAAAATTTAACTTCCAATTCTTACCACCTGTGATTGGATAGTTCGAAAACCTGAGTGGCAAGAACGTAATAAAAAAATATCTCGTTTATTGTTCGCTTTGAGATGGTGAAAGTTGGCAAAATAAAGCAAAGATTGGGAACGTGATAAGTGATTCCCTTGAGACCCTCTTGAAGATTACCAGATGTGACATGCATCTGAAAAATGCCAGAATGCATATCGGCCAAAATGTTATAATCAAATCAATAGAATTGAGGATACTAGTCAGAATATATCGCGAAATAATGCATTATCTCATCATCTCGGGAAATTATATTTGTTGTGAGAAAAGATATAATTTAATCCTAGGTGAAACAATTCTCATTTTGGAATGAGCGATTTTTTTTCGCTTTTCTTTCTTGTTTAGTTTCTTTTAAAAGAATATTGTCTTTCGCCATGAATTAATGGAATATTTATTTTGATTACTTGATGCTGATTAAGGAGCGAAGTAGAAATGATGGGTTACGGCCAATTCACCCAATATTCAAAGAGAGGCGTGTATACAAATAGTCATTTCTGATCAGAACAAACAGCTACTCATTCTGATTATCGTAATAATTTCAAAACAAACGTCGTGTTTTCTTATCACGTTGAAATGCCAATCCAAAAGAAAAGCTTTCAACAGATGTTCTGATCAGTATTCAGTAAGAAATACTTCAGTTTAGCGTAACATTTTTTATCTCTGGAAGCAAACTGAAATCCATTCATCTGATAACGAGATTAAAACTTTTTTTTAACTTGGTGTATTGTGATATTTAATAAACTTAACGTAGAACGGAATGATAATAGGAGGATTGGATTGTATGAGTCTTACAATTGCAGAGGGTCTTCAAAATCAGCGTTCGCTGCTTTGGATTTTCACTAATATCGAATTCAGAACTGTAAAGCACTCAGCGAGGATCAAATTCGTTACTGCGAGACTAATTAGCTGACTCAGGATTATTAGCAAGACACTATTATTGTATAATTGTAATTTCATAAACATTTAATTTACAATCACAGACGATATTCAGTCACCCCGAGGACGTCATGTGGCACAAGGCCTTTTTAACGTGGGATCTCCGAGCCCGTGGGCCCGGCCAAAAATATGCCCATTGAACCCGAATAAACGTGTTCAGGGTCGGTTTACCTCCCCGAAAGAGAGTCCGCCCTTCGGCGTAGCCTCCTTCGGGTTCCTCCAGCCTGAAGGCAGAGAGTTCAACCGACTGGGACCCTTTCAGAAAGAAACAAGTTTGCCACGTTTTTAGCAATCAACTACAACGGGTACGAGATATTTGCATAGTTTACATAGAATTACTGTATTATAAAGTTTTAGACACAGGTCACTCGCCTAAAATGGCTACACTAACTCGGAGTGAATTATTCCCGTCAATCAATGCTAATGTAGGAAATTATTTCCTTACTCAGTACAATTTATTATAAATTTGCGCCAGACAAATTTAGAAAATGAAAAGCGAGGAACTCCTAGAAAGATGGTTGGAAAATTTCACAATTAAATATTTTTATTTCATTAATACAATATATTTACAGTAACGTTTGTTTTTTCTATTTAGTAAAAATGTTTCCTTTCAGTTAAACGCATTTATATAAAAGGTTTCGCATAAATCTGAAACCCACATAACCATTTCTGACTTTATGAAACGAAGAAAAGGATTAGTGACAAAATAAGAATGTATTGTATAGAATTTACTAACACGGCTTTCTTGAATAAAGTTGGTTTTAATTTAAGTGATAAAACATCAGCTTAAAAAAATATAACACTTTCAGTATCTGTAGTAACATTATCTTCATCTTTTATGGCAGTTTGCGATAAAAGACAACTAAATTTAAAGATGAAAGAAATACTAATAAAAATAAATGGTTAACAAGGCGTTCTTTACTATTTTGTAAATGGAAGATAATAAAAATTGCCATCAAAACTAACAGAGAATGGGAAATCAATGATATGATGTCGAACGATCAGAGGAATATATAAGGTAAGTTTAGATGACTGAATGTCAACGCCAAAAGTTGTACAAACAATAGTGAAATTTTCATACAGAGACACATTTCACATCTTAAAAGTGATATACAAGTTCGAACCTAATATGAGGCTTATCCCGTGCTTTCACATTTGAGAAATGTAAATTGTAAGCCGAAAAAGATTTGCCATGTGAGCACTATGGAATGTGAAGAGAATTATCTGGAACGTGAAAAGTCGTCAAACAAGGCAATTCGTTACCGTTTGAAATAAATTTCAAAAATTCAAAAAAGTTGCTATCGGTAAAAATTGTTTTGAATAGTTGACCGTTTTTATTTGAAGGTCATTTTCGGCCGGTAAGGGAATTTGAGTAAAGCCAAAATGTAAACAATTTTATTTTAAATCAGTCATTTTGGAAGTCGAAAAACAAAATGAATTTCTTTAGAGATAAATTTTAAACACAAAAGTGTCTTAACTAAAAAAAATTTGTTTTGGTAAACGGCCGATTGTCGAAAGGAATGTTAAAAAAACGTTTATTTTCAAAGGTATTTTTGTTTTGAAATAGCTGACCGCTTTGTTTCAGTGTTGGTGTCATATCCCGGGGTTGGAGAAAATAATTAATTGATGAATAATTCATGATTTTTGAGGTGCAGTAAGACTCGGGAGAAATACATATAAACAGAGCGCTTAGTTGAGGCCAGTAGTTGGAACTAGAGCTGAGACGAGTTAGCAGCGGACGAAAGAGCTGCTGAAACCCACGTGACCTGTTGCCGAGAATTCCCAACGACTATCTCGTGTGAGTTTTTTTAACCCTCTCCAAGTTTTAAAAGCAAGAGACACCGTCACGACAGAGAGTTAAACGGGGAGGGTTAATTTTGTTGTATCAACTGGAAATTAACCTAGCAACCGTCTTCGGTATTTGTTATGATATTTGTATTTTCACCAGCGGAAGCATTCATTGTCTTTTTCATAGCAAGGTTCCGCCACAACTTAATTTAGCGCTTAAGTAAGATCAGATCAGATCAGATGAAGAACCGAAGCGGTCAGCATAAAAACATGAAACTGTGCACAAAAGAGAGGCATGTTACTAATTTTCCCCATGCGGTAAAAAAGACAAGTTTTTACATTCATAGTAAGTTTCTCAACGTTAACCCTAACACTAACTCTTCTGTCTAAACTGTGAATAAGGGCAGTGTTGGGCGGTGGGCAATGTGTTTCAGCAATGGCGAGGTGTGTTTGGTGTATATTTTTACGAGTGTGGCAACCATGCAGAAATGTATAGCCGAAGGTCGTGACTATGTAGGAAGTACATAGGAGACATTACTTTCTGTGATCTCTTAATTTATTTAATTTAGTTTATTCGAAACTATTTGGTGTGTGCAAAATTTTCCAGCGCTCTTTATTGAAAACTAGAGAATGAATACACGGTTGAAAACCAGTTTCTCGCTGCAAATTTTTGTACACATTTAATATTAGCAGGATTATTATAATACGGAACAGTTTACGACAGCCAGATTAATTTTTATCACAAAACACCCGATGTCTTTTACACCACAGGATGTCTATCGTGGCTTAATTGCTAGCAAGCTCATCTTTCAACTAAATTCACAAGTGTAATGTGTTTTACTCTGACTAACTGTCCCATTATTTTGGATTTAAATTTAGTATAATTTAAAGCATGCTTCGTGGCGAAATTAGTTGCTTATTTACTAGCGTTGCTGGAGATCAATATTCCAGCCTAGATAAAAGCCAGGATTTCGTATGTTTTTTTTTTAAAGCAAGAACAACAATATCCCTACGTGTATTTCTACTATATGACTTCATTACTTACAAAACTTAGTGAATATAATATGAATGGCAACAATAGATTCTAAAATTTATTAATTAATATTAATAAGATATTTATTTTCTCAGCTAAATTTTGAAATAAAGCCACAAGTATGAAGCACCAGTTTTCGATTGAAATGACTACACCAGGGATGATTTAGGAAAAAGGTGCTTCTTTTCATTCAATCCGTTTCAGTTTTAACCAAATTAAAATGAAGATCTAATATCGAAATGATTTTATTTCAGCAAATATTACACAACTATTATGACGAAAATATTACAAAGTTCTTAAATATTACTTTTACCAATCTTGCAAGAGTGATAATTGAGATAGATAGATAGATAGAAAGAAAAAGAGAGAGAAAGAGAGAGAGAGAAAAAGAGAGAGAGAGAGATTGATCGTTTGATCTGTATGCGCGCCTATCATTACCAAGCAATGTTTTTCATTTTTTTCAAAGCAAAGAACCCAAACACAAACGATTAAACTCATCTTCCTCTCTGCGCAGTCATCGTCAGTCATGCATTTACTTTCCCTATCTACGGAAAAGCCGAGTTGCATTTATATGTGAATAAATACACCGACGCACACATCTTCTCATCAACTGCACACAGAAAAAGAAAGAGGGAGATGGGCGCTTAGAAAAACAGTAGACATAAAAGAAAAAATACAAATTCTGGTCGGAAAATTCGGATAAGAAATCTTTTTATAAAAAGTAGAAAACGAAACATTGAATGAAGAAACGACAGGAAGGGAAGAGGGGGAGGTTACGTTGCTTTCATCGGTTTCTAAGGTAACTAGATCATTTATCATCTTTCATTTATTTATTTATATATTTTCTTTTTGTATCTTTATTTTGAAAGGTCTAGAGACAGCGACAGTAATGGCGGAGGCAGCGGTCGGGGCTTTTTTTTTCAGTTGCTTTAGAAAGAACAGGCAGCAGGAGATAAATGTAATATCTTTGCATAGTGACCACCATGTTGGCAGCTGAAGTTGCGGGCAGAGTGAAAGATTAATCTTTTTTTTTCTCTCTCTCTCTCTCTCTTCTGCTTCCTCATCTCCCCAGTACCCTTAATTTTGTACTAGGCTGACTGACAGTGAAAGAACTGAAGCAGTACACGGCTGCCTCTTCCCAATTGGCGATTCATTATATCTGATCATTATAACAGCTTATAGAAGGTACCTCCCTTTAAGGTAATTGTTAGCATTTATTCTAGCAAAGCATTTCTACTGAAGTAAACACAGTGCTATATTTTTAATTTTGTGCCAAAACCCTAAACTTATTCAATAACTATAACAGTTTATAAGCTTTTGGATATGTGCTGTTATAAATATTAAATGTAATACTGCTGTCTTTCGACCTAGTCCCTTGTAACTGATTAATAAGTATTAATTTTTATGGGGACCAAGCCCCCACTTCTCCCCCCACCACACCAAAAAAAGAAACTTTATTCTGTTCTTTTACAAGTTAATTTGCCCTATGATCAAATCACGTTGAAAACACCGGGTCTCCTTCGTGCACCGGAGCTAAATAACGTAAAATCCAGTCAGTACTTAGAGAGGCAACCACTTAGGAATACCGCGTACTGTAAGCAAGTCTCCTACAATCTTTAAGTAATCCCCCAAAGGAGTGGTAATCTATAAAAAAAAAAAACAAATCAACATTACAAGTTCATCTTGATATGATTTTAAAAATTGAAGCCTGTTACATTCATTGTTACTTTAACAGAAAATTTTTGCCGCATTTATATTTTAAAGGACTTATATATCACGTTTATTTGCTTTTTACATATTGAATTCATCTGTGAAATTAATATTTTTTGGTGAAAAAAAGGGAATAATCATTATCAAAATCTGAGAAAAAACGAAAATATAAAAATGACATGATTTTTATACGTCAAAATCTTTTCAACTCCTTTGAAAATAAGCATTTAAGTCATCAATGTTTGTCGGGCTCATTAGAATCTTTTAACAAAATATACTATTGGTATAACTTAGATGCTGAAATGATTCCTTTATTCTAACTAAGATATATAATTTTTTTTAAATCTCTGTGCATGAAATTAAAAATACACATTTTGATATTTTAATATTAATTGTTATAATTTTATGAAAATAAACATTTATTTAAAAATACTTTTTCAGATATGTAAAACGTGCGTGTCTACCGATATGGTGTGTGTTTGTTATATGTCTATGCGTTAGTGTGTTTATGTATCTTTCTATCTGTGATTTTTTAGTTTAATTTATTGTAAATATATGATCAGTACTATCCCATTTATACTCCTCACTTCAACCCTCAAGTCGACGAGTTAAGGTTGCCACTGGTCAGTCTAAATTTTATTTGCTCCTTTTCAATTGATGCATCCCGCTAAAAACTTATACGGAATAAATTATTTAAAATGGAAATTTGAAAACAGTAAGTTGAAATAAAAATGTGTTCTTTAAAAAAACAGGACACACAAGTCATTAGAGACTTTTAAAAGATTTTTTATATAATTAAAGCAAGAAATACATTGCCTATTGACTAAAAGTCTCTAATGACTTGTATGCCTCCAACCCGACTAACCATACTAATTTTATTTCATATTTCTTTTAATTACGTTTTTGTTTATTTTTTTTTCTTTCTTCTTTCTTTGTATTTTATTATGAACAATATCTATGAAATGTATTTCGGTCAATATTTTGTGGATTAATTTTAGATCCAGCTGCAGTCAAGAATGAAAACGACGCAACTGGAAAGATTTTTGTTGCTTTGAAATAGATATACTTCAATGTTGACTCACTCGGGCTGAGACCGAGAAGCCCGACCATCGGAGTAGTCTATGTTAAAACGCTCTCTTTTTATTGAGACTCCAACTAGTGGAAAAGAAAATATGCAACTACCTCAACCACCAATACTATAATTACATGTTTATTTTAGATTCAATTCTATTCTGCTTGAATATTCTTTACTAACAATATTTAGCACATTCGTGCATTTGTGAAATAATATTAAGCCCTAGGAAATTACGTAGACTTCAGTGCCTTAAGGGATGATGCATCTTTATCTTATGGTTCATGTGTTTGTCGGTATCTCGTTTAAACGTAACTTTCTAGCTTTTTCTGCTACCTGAGTTTATTCATTCTGTCATTCCTGGCTAAAATTAATTCTTTTTCGAAATCAGTCACCAAAAATATTCAGTAGTTGATAAGCTATATTGTTTACAGATTTTAACTAAATAAAATCTAAAAAACTTGCTATACAATTTTTTTATTTATTTATTTGTTAGTTGATCGGTTTTTCTGTCGTACTAAATGAAACAGAAAGATTGAAAATCGGTACAGAGATACAAAGTGGATTTTACTTTGTGTATTTATTATAAGTAGGCAAATACTTTTAATATCATTACTGGATTTGGTTTTCCTATCCTATATAACTCTATGAAATTTTGTATCCTTGCTATAACTCCCATAATATTCTCAGCATCTGTCTGTAGAACCACATGTTCGTTGTCGCAAGTTTCCTCTTTATTTATGGAAAATCATCCAGCATCCACTACTATATAGGGGAAGTGATGTTACATGGCATTTCATGACTCTTTTATTTGATTTGAACTCAATTTTCTTGTTTCTAAATACTTCATTTTGGCACTTGATATCTAAATTAGTATCTGTTCAATCATTGGGTGTGCGAATAACATAGTGGTTATGAGAAAAGCGAATTGACAAGTCAAGTTAAAATTCTGGCCTAATCTGTTGCATTAAATTTCGCATTAATGATCTTGGGAGGAGTATGAATCAATCACTTCTCCTTCCAGCTATAGGTGAAATATCAAATGTAAACTGAGCTCTTTAGCATTGCGTGCAACTAGTCAAGAAGAAGAACAACGTGAATTCAAAAATGCAACGGGGAATCACTGTATTTCCCAAGACGTCAGTACAATTTACAGATAAAAAAGAAAATAATATATGGCGAGTCATGATCGTCACCGTCCAGAACAACCGGGACATTAAAAATCACTACTGGTACTGTTTCTAATGATAATGATGCTGAAGACTCAGTTTTGTTGCCACGAGAAGGTACTGGGAACAAACAGGCAACTGATGATGATAATATGACTCTTATTTCTGCAGAATCTGATGTTTCAGTTTTTTGTTATATTGTTTAAAACTTGTTAAAAAAGTTGTAGAAGGTTGTCAGAAAAATATATTTCAATTGACGTATACATTCTTTCTTTTTTTCTTTTTATATTTTATATATTTATATAATTTAACCATGAATAAATACTCTTTTTACTCTTTTATTTAGTAAAATATTTGTAAAAATTGAACAAAATAAAATGTGTATGTACTCTCCGCTTATTATTAAAGTCATAATTTAATCGTAAAATTTGCTGATTTTCTGTTCATTTTAGTAAAGTGTTATATAGCATTATGAACTCGACCAATACTCACGATGAATGATCACAAAAGTGCAAAGCTATTTTGTATCTACATTATTTACATTGTTAGGACTGTTGTCCTCATCTTCATTATCATATTCACAACGTTTAGGTCGTTGTAAATTCCGGCCTTCTTCAGGTAATTGGAATTTCGAACTGAACCCTTTATTTCGTTCCCCCATCTCAGAAATATAGACAGATCTTATGTAATTGTTTATATTTGTCAAGACTGAAACGTCAGTTTCTATAAAAATGTCGACATTCTAATCCTGTCGCTTATGAAAATAGGTATTAATGATTAATAATCATTGTATTCACTGTCACAACTTAACTCCGACCTAAAAACCAAAAGTTCAAAAATGCTTTCGTTTCGTTTTCTGACATATTTTATGATTTTTTAGTTTTCCAAATTACTGTCTTAACCTTTGATATTTTTGACACAGCGTTTGGGCTATATATTCTTCAGTCTTCATGCATTGCCTGAAATTTTTTGTTGCCTTTAACACAATCATCTGGTCAATAAATTATCCGGTCTTCATAGATTGTCTAAAGTTCTGTGATAAGTATTTTCATTACACATACTTTTGATTTGTTGCCTCCACTCTCCAACCATTTTAAACAGTATATCTGTTTTTCTTTACAAATTACTTAGTAATTTTTCTTTGTCACTACTTTTAAATTTTATCAACAAGAAAATTAATGTCCAAGACAGTTTAAGAGGTAAGTGCTAAAAACCTTCTTTTTTAGCATTAGCATAAGAATAGCTGAATAATTTTTACTGCATTCTTAGCAAAGACTATTTTAATCTCAGTGTCCCATTCATTTATTATCATACTAATAGCAATATGACCTGACTTTCACTTAGCCTTCAAAAAGATTTTCACATTAACGTTCTCCTTCCAAAAGTACCGTAACTAGTAGGGTGTCACTACGGTACATTCCTTTCTACGATGCCAGGGGCTTTCACCAGATTATGAGCAACACTTCACCTATCGCATTCGGCCGATAAAAAAAGCTACAATTGCTACAATTAATGGTTTTTTCATTAACTTTGTGCAAATATTCGGGTATAGCCTAACAAATAAACTCTAGTTTTAATAAATTGATCCCAGATTTGTTTTTATGAACTTGTATTATCAGAAGAGAATTTAGTGCGAAAAGGCAAGAAAATTGATTGCTAGTGTCACATGACCAACTTTATGTCAATCTCTCACGCAGTTCCAAATCGTGGTCAATATACGGGAATGACCGAAAGGAGGCTATCGCATTTCCCTCGTCATATTGCAAGTGTCGAACAAAATCTATTTTACTCGAAGTTGATTTGTCTACGACTGGAAAATATTAAGTGAGCCATAAACTATATTTAGGCCGTCCATTTTCCATTATTTATCCGTGCAAAATAATGGAAATGAGCAATCATTAAAATCTATACTTTGCATCACAACCAATTCATTTTGCAAGGATATAAGGCTCAGAATATCAGAGTTCAACGTGAAATCGCAGCCAACGTAGAATTCTTTGCTTTTTTTTATCTGTAATAAGCATAAAAATAAAAGTTTTAATCCTGCTTTAATTCCGTCCCACTATTGTTCATATCTTGTCTCTAAAAGAGAAAAACTGGCAACGAGAAAAGCCTACATAACTTTCATTCATGTAGCGTGCATCGTTTTCAGTATATTTTTTGACAATATATTTTCATATAAAATTCTTAACATCATTATTCTTGCATTAAAGTACTTTCCTGACGTATTATAATGTTATACCATCAACTAAATTGCGTATACCTCATAAAAGAATAATTCCAGATTCATTTAATTCTTTAAAGAAATTTTTCATAAAATTGTTGACTGTGTAAAGAGTGTTGTTCGATATTTGATATGAAGGTCTAAAGGTAAGAGATTTATATGCTTTTTTTGTTTAGTCACGTCAAAGTAACTACTTACTAAATACTACGACATTTGTATCGGTTTAATACTCAGACGTGCCAAAAGTCATAAGATATCGTGGAGAATCCCGTCTAGTCTGGCGAAGTGCAACAACTCGTCGTCATAGATTCCCCGTAAGCAAAAGAAATATTGAGTAATGCCGCATTCATAGTTGTCCAGAGCTGCATTATATATATATATATATATATATATATATATATATATATATTTCAAGTAAGAACTTGTATCTTAAAAAATTGATCTGATTAGAAAAAAATGAGTTTGAGTTTTGGATTCAGCGTAAAGAACTACCTAAAATTCAGCCATTATATAATCGACATTAAAAACATCTCAAGCTAGTGAGAGATAGATTATTACTAGCTTGCATAGGTATATTGAAAGTCTCCAGAGTGGGATATCCTACATGACTCCATAACTAATTCCAATGGTGTGAGAAAGCTGATAAATTGTTTGCTGCCGGTTATGGATGAGTTTCAGAGTTATACCATATTTCTTAGTGTATTCGAGGCAAATTTGCCGCTCTGAATCTTCATACGCTTGAATCAGGCCTAGAAAAGTAAGTACCACTCAAATATTTTTTCATCTTCAAAATTTGCCAAAAGCCTGAAGAATAATTCCAGGGCCTCGGTAGCAGATTTTCTGAGCTTCAAACAAAATTTATTAGAGGTACTTTCCAACATAACCATACAATTTTCATGAAATGTACACTTAACACAAATAGATATCAGTAAGTTTATTGGCAGACTGACTAAGTTAGCTGGGTACCAATGAACGTTGGCTTCGCAGTTATTTCCATTGAAGGGTAAACCTCCAGCATGTAAAATCTATCAGATTTATTATACTACTTCCCTGTCTTCTGTGAAAATGCTCTTGACTGCCATACATTCAAAACGGATGAGAACTTGATCCCGTCTCCTTCTATTAGTATTTATTTTCTCTTTCCCTTCCCTCTCCTGTGACTACGCAGATGGGACACGTGTTTACTAACACAGGCATCGACAGAATTACTGAAGTAAATATGTATACCATTCGACCCACGGAAATTGACGAATGCTTCGTACGAGATCGTTGAGTATTGATTAAAAAGATAAATTACGAATTGGTAAATAATGTACATTGTCAACAAAAGTGGATTTTCTCTAGTACTTTGTCTGCTGGGGGTAATGTTAAAAAGCTTTAACTCTGGAGCGAAAATGACCATTTTCATGCTTGAGTGGATTTATAACTTTGAAAACAAGGCAGAAAGTGTCCACATGCTCGTATTTGGATTATAAACTAAAAACAAAAGGATTAAAAGTGTGTTTGAACTGTTATCAGTTAAGTGAAACACGAGAGACTCAGAATAAATATTATCATTCTTAAGTATCACATATTTTACAATGATGTACATATAGGGAGTGTATTAATATTTGTTGAGGGCCAATATGCCTGCAGAGAGGTCTCTCTTTTGCGGTGTCACTTACAGAAGCTTCGCTTAAAAGAATGGCTTTAGACTTGTAGCATGATACAAATATAAATCTTTTAAAATTTGAAAACGGACTTTTAACATTTGAAAATGGATCTTTAGTATTACTGATAAATCACCAAAAATGTGTTTTATAAAAATTATATAATTTTTTTTAATAAAATAAACTTTTTGTCTTTTATTATATGTTTATCGAAAACTGAATTATCAGCTGATATTCATTTGGAGAACATACAAATTTATAATGAATTGTAAAAATTTGTCATGAGTGATAAAGAATATATCTGTTGTTGCAACTTTCCCGATCTTGATGTGCGTCAAGAGAGACAAACCGTCTATCGTGTGACCGTTCACTTTTAATCATATTAAACTCTTTCTAAAGAATCAAATCTGACAAAGTAACTTAATATAATAAATCATTTTCTGCATTGTCTCTCTCGTTTTCTGTCTGTCTATCTCTTTCCCATTCAGCGTGTCCTGCACAGATACACATACACTTGGTCAGTATATTTTCTTGGTTGCGACAGAAAAAGTCTTGGTCAGATACTTTCTCTGCAATTATCTTTATCTTGTAGTTTAATTGATTTAATACATTTAACCAATATTCTTAATATTCTGCAACTTTTCTTTCGGTCTATTTTCCCATAACGAGTGACATTATTTTTTCTTGGACAGCCAATTTTTCTTGTTTATTACTTTCAATTTTTCTCGTTTTTTTACCTTCTTAAGGTCAGTTTTTTTTTCTTGTTTTTGTTTATCTTATCAATATTTTATGTTTTCTTTTATATTTTCTCTGAATGTTGTTCAATGTTTTCACAATTCCCAATGTTGTATTCCTATCACTTAATAACATTACAATATCTTTTTCTTTTGAGTCATATAATTCTAACGATCCATTACAAACCTAATATAACTAAAATTAAAGCAACAAATATCAATAGCTCTTCTATTATATATATTTATTTATAATGTGACTGAGTTGTTCTCTGTAATCTTATTCCACCAAAGCTATTATAAATGTTTCCAATAAAAACACATTATAAGTTGAAATAAGTTTTGTTAATACATTGACTTATATAATAAAATCTGACATGGTGTACACATATACTTGAAATAAAATCTATTTTATATTTTAGCCAATAATTTATCAAAACAAAAATGACAATGTAGTAGTTCGAATAATTGATAGAATAATTAAACATTTTATTCTTCCTTGTTATAAAATCCTGCAGAAAATTCCACTATAAACAACGTTGCCACAAAATAAGTCCATTGTTTATATTCAAAGTTTATTTAAAGCATTCACTTATTTATTTTTGCTTATCGACTAAAGAACACATTCTTTGATTTTGTCCTAACCCTAACATTTATTTTTACACAACATATTCTCAATATTTAGAATTTTCTTAGATCAACGTCCTTTCTTATCCCTCTCGTTGTTGACAACAGTTTTTCTAAATTGACAATCGAAATTACAACCACTTCTTTTTATTACATCGGTCTGAAGCGTTTGATTTCAACTGTTTTAGCTGTAGTGTCGAAAGGAGTCCCGGAAAATGGGTTGGAGAAACAAGAATTAACTAGAGGAAACAGGGAAGAGTGGTTCAAACAAGATCTGCAATGAAGGATAAAGAGTCTCTTAATTTGTAACACGTGAAGAGAGACAACAAAAAGGAACAAAAGTACAAAATACCAGGTTGAACAAGTCGCTCCTCATGTCAAAAGCAGCTGCACTGAAAAATATGAAAGTTTATCATGTCTCCTAAATTTTTAATGCAGTGGCTCAAAAGAGCAATTTTATCAAGCGTGTCTCATCAACGCCATAAGTTTTCTTTTCGACCCACCCCACATTTTAGCACCTGTTCACGCGAACTTCTCGTCCTGAAATACGCTAGTAGATAAAGAAAACTTCCGTCAATACAATCCGCCAAACCGGAAGTCTCTATCTGCCGCTTTCGATGAGGAAATAGGAAAGCACTTTCTTTAAAGGTATCTGCGTTTTCTTTGCGAAACTAATGTGGCGCTGAAGAAGTAACTGTATTTATACAGAGTAAAAAAAAAATGTGTTATTTTCTGTGGAGACAAACTTTATCCTGCTTGAAGAAATATATCGGAGATTAAAAAGGCTGTAATGGCTGAATTGTTATCGACATTAAAAGTACCCATAATACGGAATGTTGGATGAAATCGACTCTATTTCGAAATTCTCCAGTATAAAGGCGGAAGAATCGAAAGCCTTAAAATGGTGTGACAAAAAATACGAAAAGTCAAAGAAATGACTAAAATTAGAATTTGCGAGACAAGTTTTATCTACATGAATCAAGCAGCGAGATTCACATTTAAGTCCGTTCTGATTAAAGAGGCAAAAAAGAATTTAATGACAAGAAAAAAATTGCTAACATCTGTATTTGTATATTATTTTCTAATATATATATATATATATATATATATATATGTATATATATATATATATATATATATATATATATACCATTTGTATGGATATGAGTTTGTGACCCTGGGTTTCACGCTTTTGCGGTCATCTGACAAACTGGTTTATTTATTTATTTATTGAAAATTGAATATATTTATGCTTGTTTGTGTTTGATTATATTTGTGGGGTGGAATTCTCATCTGTTTCCGTTTTGGGATGACACTCTTACACAGATATACATGCATACAGGTGTACGTATTATACTTCATGCAAACACACCCGTATAAACATTTCAGGATTAGGCGCAGATACATATCCATGTGTTCGAGTATACATACATACGCAATTGTAATCTTATTTCGGTGTCGCGACTGTATGTAGCGAAGTTCTTTCAACAGGGGGCAGGTTTGAGTGTTCTTGGCTCTTTTCAGATTGTTCGTCTGCGTCGTCAAACGAATTAACACTTCTTCACACACATATATACACATGAAGGCGTGCACATACATTCCTATTTGTCTGGGCCTTACATCACCACATTGATTAAGTGGGTTCTGTTTATGGATATGGTGATGATAATGTATTGAATTTTCAACGCTGACTGCTTGTGTGTTATTGATGATTGTGATTATGTTGATAGTGCTAATAGTTGATATTATAATTAGTAATAATTACTAATTATAATATCAACTATTAATTAATTACTAATTATAATATTATTATTAATTACTAATTATAATAATTATAATTAATTAATAATAATAATTATAATTAATAATTATAATATTATTATTAATTACTAATCTCTCAGTTATTCATAAGCGCTGCTATCTACCTCTTTCATAAATTCCCCATCGGTGGTCTTTTTCTTGTGCGATCCACCTTTCTTCCAGTATAACACACTTTTCAAGTCTAAATGACAGCCTGATATCCTGGGAGCTATCTTTACAGCGTTTACGAAGTAGTCCAATTGGTCACTATTAGTAGCATATAACTTAAAATCATCCATGAATAACAGTTGTTTGAGGGGTTGTTCTTATTCCAGTAGCCAGATTTCGTATCATTGAAAATCAGAGTGAATGGCAGCATGGCCAGGACAGTCTCAAGTCTACCGCAAATTAATCTAACTACGTTTACAGTTATTTTTCAGTACTGTTTCAAGTTGGCCAACTATTACAAGAACGATCCTAAATTTTTCGACTCATACTTTCCTCATTGTTTTTTTCTAGTTTTTCGCTTTCTTTCGTCTTAAATTAATGGTCTTCTGGCACTGCTCCACCTACGCTTTGGCAGGTTGTCCTTTCCAAGTTGATGACGAACAAACCTGATTTTATGCTTGGATGCAGTGATCAATGCGGATCTTAAAAAGAATTGCTTTTGATTTATGATGAGACTATTCGTTTACTTGAAGTAACCCAAATCGTTTGCACATGCTCAGGATATAACAGCACCGACTCTTGTTTGGTTTTATACTCATTATATTACTATATTAGCTTAATTATTTAATTATAGTGATTGCTGCCACATCTTTTTCTCCACAAAATAAGCACTTATTGCTTTTCTGGGTTTCGTCTTTTTCTGCTTTAATATTTATTCTTCGTGCATTAGTTATGATATTCAACGATAAGTTATTCTGTTTTTCGTTTCAAATGTCATCTGCGTAACCGTGTCCAGCTTTGTTTGCCTTTTCAATTCTTTCAACATTATCCTGCGTTATTAATATTCTGTTTTGAAAATGATTTCTGAGTTTTTATATAAGATCCTTTCATGCTAGCCGCGAATCTAAGCACTAATATTTAATTTGTTTGTAATTTTGATGATTTCGATTATTGAAGTGGTCGATTTTGTGAGTGACTGAATGTCGGTTTTTAATATTATAGAATATAATCAAGTGTATTGATAACTCAGTAAATATGTAGCTATGATGCAATTTACCAGTGAACTAGAATAGACTTTACTCTACATATGTGAAAAGAAACCTCTTTTTTGTAGATGTTTATTTGACTACATTTCATAAGGATAACTATATCTTTTTAAGACTTTTTGTTGGGTGGAATATCATCTGTTAAATAAAAGGTGAAATAACGTGGCTATAGCAAGTTTTTCAAAGTTACTGAAAGGATTTATATGACCTAAGAGACCCAAAACTGTATATAGTCTTTAAAATAAAAATCTCAGATTATCCGTATAAATCTACTAGTTTAAAATGAAACATTTTAAATGCACAATTTATGATGTGACCAGAAAGTATATATCCGTTTTCATCATCTCCAGAACTAGTTGTGTAGCTATGATGCAATTTGCCAGTGAACTAGAATAGACTTTACACTACATATGTGAAAAGAAACTTCTCTCTGAGTTTAATATTTTGCCAGTGAGGTGCCATTGAGTGAACTTGCGCATTGTGTGATTGTAACATTCACATTGAATGTGCTTTAAATAGTCGAATAATTAAAAACATTTGGTGTTGATTTACTAAGCGAAACCTTTATAAAATTTTAGTAATTATGCTTGAAAATTTAGGCGGGAATCCGTTAATGATGTTCAAAGCTGAGAATGTTGAAGGCGCGTGAGTTGCAATGAAAAGAAACAGACGATTGACAATGAAAGAATCAGAAAAACGATTTAGCGATTATACATACTCGCCTGAAAGCGTCTTGCTATTTGGAAAATCTCGTTTACAGCATCTTTTGGCAAAGCATCAGATTACACAGATGTTTGCTAATTTTGAGTTTTAAGTGAAACTTTTTGATATAGCTTGCAAATGTTGTCGAGTTAGTGTGTGAGAAATCGCTTGAAATCTAAAAGTGCTTGTTTTTAATCTTCAAGAAAAAAACTAAGGTAAATCGATTTTCCATTGAGTTTTTTAAAAGCTTCAACTCTGGGAACGTTTCACATCAACAAAAGGTGGTTTAAAAGTCTTTGTAGCGTGCAACTGAAGAGCGCATTGCATGACAGTAGCCATTAGGAGATCCGCCCTCGTCAGTTAAGATCATTTGTTTTTAGCACGCATGTCAGTTTCTGGCAGCAACCGATATTTTCAAATGAGCCCGGCAAGATACCTTAGAAAAAACTGCTCACAGGCTGTAAGCAAATGTTCTCTACACACAACAACACATGCAGATAAGGGAAATAACCTCCGAATCCAACCACTAATATTTATTTACTAAATGTATGTTTGGCACGATGGGGCATCCAAGACCTAAAGGTCTCTAGTGTTTATCAAATAATTAATTGAAAAACTGATTCACTTAACATTTCATGAATTTTATTGATAGAGTAGTTTTTTTTCCAAAAATGCATTGTTTCAAATTTTCGAATATATTCGCCCATTTGCGTAAGGAATTCTAACTTCTTCCATCAGATAAAATCTCTCATTTCAACAATAAAGATTTCCAATTTTTTGGTTTCTTGTCTAACAAATATAATAAAAATTTAACAAATATAGATTATATTACTTAATTTAAAAACGTAATTATTAACTTTATGACAGTTAAAATTAGTGGTGGGAAATTTTACAACTAATGCTTGGCTAGGTATAGTAGTTATGTGAGAGATGTTTACATTGCTGTTCGTAACCAAGTCAATTCACCATCAAATATCGTGGCATGCCAGTGAAGAAACATTTTTCAAGAGATCTGACAATGTGATAATGTAAGTAAAAATTGATTCAGGTGTAACGACGAAATGCAAATAAAAACAAATCTACTGAAGATTTTGCTCTGATATGTTTTTTTGAGATTTCATAAGGAATTCACTTCAAAGAAAAAGGTAACTTATCCTCAGTTGATGGCACTAAGGTTTGTTAATCTACATTGCACAGACAATTTCAACTATTGTTGTTAGTTCTCATCTTATATTTGTGACCTTGTAGCAGCGAAAAAAAAAACTTTATCATTTTCATCATTTCTATTAAATGCCACGTTAAAAGATCAAAACGATTCATACTTAATGTGCCAGAACGATCTTTAAGATCTTTTGATATTGATAATAGAAATAAAGCAAAATAAAAATAGAGCCAACTTTATTAATGAAAAGGATATTTGTGATGATATCATTAGTTCCTAGATAATCTCTTAGAAACTGGAAAACAACAAAATAAACAAAAAATGAAAGGAAATAAAATAAATAAAAGAAACATGAAAGAAAACTAAAGAAAAAGCATGTAATTTTCATAGTAATTAGTTTTGTCCCTTTTTCAAAGATATCCTCATGGCGCATTGGTTGAGTTTCACTTGTATGTTTTCTTCACATTCACACCACACCGAAGCGTACAGCTTAGATTTAGTAAGTCACAAGACCATAAGTATAGAATACTTGCATGCAAAACTAGATAACTAACCATTGATCAACTGCGTGGTACTATATCTTTTTTCTGTTTAAGTTGTGGAATTGTTTTTGGATTACGGATTTTAAAAGTATTTAATTAGTAGAGATTTTAACGACAACTTTAAAGACATAAAACGACAACTTCAAAGACATAAAACGAATTTAATCATGTTAATCTTCACACACTTAGTAATAGAGAAATTATTACTTTGAATAACAATTTATCTTACTTTTCTCCGGCTTTAAGTCTTGCGTCCTAATTGCTATCACTATGAAAACCGAATTTCCTGTTTTTTCTCACAAGCTAATTGGCATCGTCAAACTATTTAGTTATAAAAATCTAAAAGAGAATCATATTCTTTTTAATTTGAATTCCTAAGATGAAATGTCTCTATTATATATTTATTCATTCGAAACTCTTTCCTTTTCATGGATTCACCTTTCGACATTGACTAACTCTGATATGCCGAATAGAACTCTTTATTTAATTCACACAGATGCGCCTTTCTCATCCCTTTATCTTTTACATCCAGTATTTTTCTCATGGAATTTCAGGACTGTCCCTTGTGATGCTGACCTGCTTCTTCACAGCGTGGGTGTATATTTTGCACTTCCCGACGCAATATTAATTGAATTCACATCTTCCATGGAATCAGATTCATTTTTCAAGTGATTTTATCGATTGAACCATGACCAGGAAGAAGGAATTGACGCTTACTAGTTATTCCAAAGTATACCACTAAACATGACAGGTAAAAAAAATGAGAGCATAATCCTGTGTGAATCAAATAAAGGGTTTTGATCGATATTCGTATTTATTAATATTATTGTTTACCGAATGTGATTCATGAGGAAGGCCGAAATTTTCAGTGAACCTAATGTAAAAACACTAAAAACTACAAATTGATTCAGATGAATAAACGTATAATATTAGTCATTTCAAAACATGTTTTGCATAATGCTCATTTAACTTCCTATCCATAGATATACACATTGAAATAACACCTATCTCAATATATCTTTTCACTACATTCGTTATAGTAACAATCTCCCAATTCCAGAAATATATAAAGAAAAATGATCTTTTAATTGCCAAGCCATGCATATGAAATACAATATACATTAAATAGTATTTAGTTATCCAGAGAGTGGGACTCACCGTAAGTCTAGAATTTACTTGCTATGTAGATTCATGTCAAATCTACAATGTCTGCAAAATGTCCTTAGCAAGTTGGAATAAAAAAAATATTGGGCAGGATCAAGTTTTAATATAGTGGGCATCAGATCTGAAGTTAAAGTTAACATAGAAGCTTACTTAATCTGACACAAGGTTACAAATGCGAAGTACTTAATGAGGACCCAACTATTAAATTTTAATGGTTGGTCTGCAATACTAACGTATTAACCAATTCCTTATGGCTGCTCTAGTTAAATGCTAAAAATAATACTGCCGCTTCAACAAAATCAACAAAAAATTCTACTACTGCTGCTGACAACAACAACAACAATAATGATAATAATAATAATAATAATAATAATAATAATTAGTTGAACTTCTATGGGCATTGACATTATCCTCGCATACATATTTCGCACTTACAAATGGGATTGTAACGAGAGTACATGGAAGAAAGATTTATTCTCCCCGAGTTACATTTCTCCCGTTATGGACATTGTTATATCCGTGATATAACAACATCGTAGCTCACGGACTTGACGGAACGGAATGGCTGAAAGGAAAAAGAATGACAAACATGCTTTGTTCTCAGAGAGACTTTTATAAAACTAAGACATACACAAAACCATAAATATACATGTCCCACGTGGAGAATTATATGTTACATATATCTACACAGCAAAATAAAGTATAAGGAGGATCAAAAAGGAAAGGTTTTAGATATAATTTAAAGATATTCCTGACCTTGAGAAGACTCCAGGTTTAAACGGGCCGGATTCATCAATGCCCCAAAGGGAAACGGCATCATGCGTTTTAAGCTGGGGAGGCAGAATTAGCCTCAACGTGGTTAGAAGAAAGCAACCTTGTCGTTTGTTCGCTATTCACGAACTCAAAATCGACTGCCGCTTTGGGTCACTGTATGGGTTAATAAAATGAATAAACAAAATTAAAAAATAGAACTATAATAATCTCAATTCTGTTGACAATGGCAAATAAATACCTCAATATTTGATAATTATTCAGACTAGAATCTTTTTTTAACCGTTTAAATAAATATTATACTTTCCCTAAAGAATTATACTGCATCACAGATTTTACAACTTTCATCCCAACCTTTCAATATTTTGCTCATTGTTTTGATATCCAACCAGTAAACTTATCTTTCTCTCTCCATATATATATATATATATATATATATATATATATATATATATATATGTGTGTGTGTGTGTGTGTGTGCGCGCCTCTCTCTGTCTCTTTTTATCTCTGTCTCTGTATCTGTCTCTCTTTAAGAATAAAATCAGTTAAAAAGCATCAAATCACAACAAATAACTTCTGAGACAAAAGTTAAGTGGCCGTAATTTGCTGATTGAAATCCCATGCTATACATAGCTGAATTTTTAATCTTCACACAGAAAGGAAGAATATATTGTGCGCTTTTGTATATATATATATATATATATATATATATATATATATATATATATATATATATATATATATATATATATATATAATGGTTAGGAGATTAGTTTTGCAAACAATTCCGAATCGATGCTTTGTATGTCTGTCCCAGTGTGTTTAGAGAAAGCGGGGGAAAATAAACTAATTAAATGTTTTATCATATACGATCTGATTATAACTGATGTTTTCTGTCTGACCCATTAAGCAAATACAAATTACTCAAGAAAAAAGAATTAAAGATCGAAGAGGAAGAATGAAAAGTTTTATGTAAATGGAAACGTTTGTTTGTACACGTGTAAATGGGTTGATTTGAATGAGTGTCGAAGGAGATATCTAAGTGTTGTGTGTGCGTCTGTGTTAGGGTAGCGTTTGCGTGCATGTAAGCGTAAGAAAGAGGGTATTTGTGTGTGTCTGTGTGTGTCTGTGTGTATTTAGGAAAAAAAGCGAGAGAAAGTGTGTGTGCACGCGCGTTCAAAAATAACATTACGAGAATAGAGATGTGTTAGTGGTGCCATAACAAAACGCATCTAACAATGATTCAAAAATTGAAACTTAGAATCGATTTTATCACTAGCCGCGCCGCATTAACGTGGAACTTTTTGTAAAGGTAACAGTCTAATTCGTCTAGTTTTCCAACCCATCGCTAGTCATCTTAATTTCCTTCATAATATACCGCCATGAATTATTGAAAGCTTGAATAATAAAAAGGGTCCTGCTCATTTGTAAAAAAAACAAAACAAGAGAAGGTAAGATTTTGAATTATTTCGTTGCTTCATTTGGTAAAGTGTGAAACATCCAATAAATATCAGTAACGCAAAAATGACGTGCAAATTAGACATGTTTGTTAATGAGAAGTCACACAATATAATTACTCATAGCTTTTTATTTTCATTAGTTTCTTCCTATAGTTAATTTAGTCATTTAGGGTTCGTTAAATATTGCATATCATATGCAGTCTAATACTTGAGAAATGATCCTTGAATTATAATAAATTATTGATCTTCGATGCAGAACTTATGCGCATAAATGCTGCCTAATAAAAACACGCATACACTTATATATATATATATATATATATATATATATATATATATATATATATATATATATGTATATATATGTATATATATATATATATATATATATATATATATATATATATATATATATGTATGTATGTATATGTGTGTGTGTGTGCTATGTCAGCAACAACATGTAGACACAAAATGTATAACTGCAGTGTCGCTGGTATACTCCAAAGAACTGGTCTTCTTCTGCCATGTCTCCTTGTGCTGTTAACAAGAAGAGAGAGGCGAATGCAAAGACTAATCCAATCAGGCAAGAGATGCCATTGACGGGCCTTCATCTGCCTGACTTACTCGAGTCAAGTGAAGCACAGTCAGTTGCCGTCAGTATGCGGGCTGTCAGCGTTAGACCGAGCATCACCAGTCAACTGGGTGGAGAAAATCTGCAAGGGTAGCGGTGGGGTGGTGCAGACGTCGGCTAAGCCAAATCGAACGAAGACGAAAGAACAGAGAAGAGGAAAACGAAGCAAGGGAGATAAATGCTGAACTAATCGTCACACAGAAACTTATTTCCTAGACGAATGAACATGTACGCAGCAGTGTTGATTGCACATCTTTAAGGACATGCACATTCCACACGCTTATAACCGCACACAGACACAAACACACACACACGCAGACACGAAACGCAATGCGCTTACAAAACTTGCAATACAGTACGTTCAGAAATATGGAAATACACATCGACAAACGCGTCGATATACTCGAGCACATGAACAAATGCAAACACACACACAAGAAACACATACAGGCTTGATGCAAACACACAAACATGTGAATGCACACGTTTACATCATCGTGTGTGCGTGTGTGTGCACACACAGACACATACAAATATAAAACATTGAATATTGAAATTGTTTTTTCCAACAATTCATATGGACTTGTATACTATTTAGATTTCTCTCTCTTTCTCTCTTCATATATAATTTAAAAATTATAACTTATGTATGTTATAATATCACTATGTTATGTTATAATTTTTAAATAAATATTATTCGCTCTACTCTGTACTAAGCCAATTTTTAAAAAATAGTGTTTGTGGTTACTGGAAGTTTATTCCATCTACACCAAACTTATATTCGTATATATATATATAAATATACAGATATATGTACAGATATATGTACATATATATATATATATATATATATATATATATATATATATATATATATATATATATATATATATATATATATATATATATATTCGTAACCATTCTATAAGCTGGCGGCGAAGAGTCGGAGAGTAGATGTTGATACACGGGACGGCGATCATCTGTGATGGATCTATTTATCTGAATATATACATAAATATAAAAGTGGACATTGAAAATCTGTTTCATGCTTAAGCACAATTCATGCTTAAGCACAGGCGACACACACACACATACACACATACACACATACACACCCACACCCACACATATACATATATTCAGGATTTTTCTTGTTAAGGGTGACAATAGTTGTAACAGTTATTTGATGTTATCGCTTTAATATGTAAGAAGAATGAGTTACTGAAATGTTTATTTTTCAACTTTTTCATCAGCAGTTCTTGTTGCTGATATTTTATCAAGCTGTCATTGAGACATTCTTCTTTTTCTTATATATGCCGTTTCTTTAGGACGTGAACGATCATGGCTCTTCCCAATTTCCTGTCATTTGTAGGGTTTAGCAAATTCTGTCAATTCGTTATCTCTCCTAATCTCAATTTACTCAAGCTCGTTAGGCAGGGGTTAAGTGCCACTTTTCCCAGTTCCCCTCGCCATAAATATATCCTGATGAATGTTAAAATTTTCAAGCCCTCTTTTCTCATTATGTGCCTTGGAAACTTCAACTCTCTCTTTCTGATTTTAACTATATGTGTCCTTTTCATTTCCATTTTCTCTCAAACTTCGCCATTGTTCACATGTTCAGTCCATCGTATTCCCAGCATCCTTCTGCTGAACTACATTTATGTTGGCTCAAGTCTCTTCTTCATCTGTGAGGAGATTGTCCAGCATTTACTGCTATATAGGAGGACCAATATTAAATAACAGCTAAGGACTCTTTCCTTGATTTCTAACGAGATTTTCCTGTTTCTTAATAATATGCTTAGCTTTTGAAAGACATTTCTCACTATGTCAACGCATTTTTGGATTTCGAAGTCTCACATGCCATTTTCCGTTAAAACATTTGTAGTTATTCAAATTTTAGTACATGCTATCTTCTTCCAATTGATGCTTAGTATTTTCTTTTCATTTTCCTTCCTTACCTTCTGTAGGTGTTGCTGTAGTTTCATTTTCATTGGGATATAGAGCAAAGTAAAGCAGGTTTCATAACATTCCTAAGGTTTCATTATATATACAAAGTAAGTGCTCTTATTCGAAATTCGAACTCAGTTACCATTCCGTCTCTATTCTAATATTTTAGAAGTTGAAGTTATTTATATATATATATATATATTTAGAGAGAGAGAGAGAGAGAAGTTGAAGTTATATATATATATATATATATATATATATATATATATATATGAACTTATTTTTATTACTTAATAAAAAAAATGTGCCCTACGGCCGGATTCGAAAATGCTTCCCATTTCGAAGGAAGAACCACCATCTGATCTAGAATGCTTTAATGCATTCGGCTACGGAGAGTCTCATTGCAAAGCATGATTCGATTTGCCTTAAAGCACATAATCTTTCAGATTTTTTCTCGAAAGTCTTATCTGCTCAGTTTCATATCTGAAACAAAAAATCCATTAAATCTAGAAATATTAACTCATACAAAACTACTTAAATTATCGTCATTTTTTATCATTGGTCTCCTTATTAATTTAATATACAGGGCGATTAAAAAGTAACTCCCTATTTTATGTATGGGTGGCCAGCCAGGATTCCTGACGTTTTTCGTTGAGGTTGTTTGAACAAGTCTACTATACCAAACCAAGACTTTGGAAGAACTTGAAGGAAGAATACAAGAATTTATGTCTTCCATGCCACAAGAGTTCCTGGTGAAATCAGTTGACGCGATTCCTAAGCGGCTTGAGAAGCTGGTAGAGAAATCTGGTGCCCATATTAAATTTTACATAAAACCTCATGCTAAACCTAATGATAAAACCTCATATCCGTTTCTTGTAAAAATTATAGTCAACAAATAAATTATAATTATTATAAAATGGGGAGTTACTTTTCAATCACTCTGCATATATATATATATATATATATATATATATATATATATATATATATATATATATATATATATATATATATATATATATAATCGACTCTCCCGTCGAGATTCGACGTATGAGGGTCAAGCAGATCAGTTTCCAGGAAACCGACATATATATATATAGTTTTTATACCTCTGCTGATTTCATCAACCCGACGGACTCACAAACGAATGAGTAGAAATGGCAGAAAGAATTATATTTCTTTATAAATTCTGTCTTGATAGTAAGTTGATTTATATACAGTTTTTTTCACAAATTAGATCAAAGCGATATACTACGTATATTAATACTTATAATTATATTGATATTTAAGTTTGTCTTAGTCTGACACAAGTGTCGAGCACTGGAGATGGAAAAATTATGAACATATAAATATTCTGCAAGACAAACGTTCAAACTATCTTCCGGCAATGAGTATTTGTAGCTTGTTGATAGCTTAGACTCGTACAAGGCCAGATTAAATGGAGAATTCATTGAAGACGGTTTTGCTCAAATGGTATAGGATATTAATTTATTCTACATGAAGCATCATTGTAGTTATATACATACAATTTACGTTAGGTTGGCATAAGGTCAGTCTAAGTGGGAACATGATCTGCCAATTCTGATTGTTAATCATCGCTCGTATTTGAATCTGTTATCATCACTAACAATGAATTATTCTTGAAAACCTTTTTGTAAAAAGGTGTAAATATATCGTTATAGGTTCGGCTATTAGCGTTTGCGTATGCTGATATTTTGCGTTATACGCCATTTGCAATAATCGCCCTGTTTCGAAATGCTACACACACTGTGTACACGCAAAGGTAAATACTTTGCAGTTCTGTAAAAGTCAGTGTTAAACTAAGCTAGGTTTTGTGTACGTGCGTCTAAATGGACTTTGTACGAATCATTTTATTTGGTGGGAAGTTATATCCAAACATACACATGAATCTTGGCTTATCGAAGCAGAGATGCGCACATGAACAAGTGATTGGAGGAAAATTCATCAAGTTTCTTCGATTCTGTCATTTTTATGTTAGCGCTAGTCGGAGATTCCGCATTGGTTGAAGCCAGCTCAGACCTTTTCACTGACATTGATATGTAACTCACAATGTCTTTTGTTGCTCAAGTATTCAGCAAAATTTCTTGCACACATATCTGACATCCGATTTTAAATAAATCACGCTTTTTGGTTGAGTTCACATGTAATATAAACTGTTTTATAGAAGATTTATTTTTAGAAGTATTTTTCTTCTTTTCAATAATAAAAGAAATGTCACACATGCTTGTCACGAAGAATTCAAGCACTAATTATTTCATCCAAGTTTTGAAGTAATTATTACGGCTTGGCCTTTTTAAGTTAATTTTTATTGATGTAAACAGGAATTACATCGATCCGGATTGTTTCGTGGGTATTTAAGGTTCTTAAGTGATTAGGGTTCAATGTTATTGTAGTTGATATTAGATCCTCCTGTTATTCAAATCTATTAGATTTTAAGCACGTTGCGGAAAAATTAACTGCCGTCCTTTTAATGTTAGAATACATGCATGCACACACGCGTGCATGCACACACGCGTGCATGCACGCGCGTGCGCACACACACACTCATGTACACACATATATGCGTGTGCACATGGATATGCAGACCAAATTCTTTATAGCTTCCACTACTTGGCACATTCACATTTGTACTTTTCTTAAGATTTTAATTTTAAATTTTGGATTGCTTTGATAATATTTTGTTTACGAAGCTTGTTTAAATTGATAGGAATAGTGTATTGCTCCAATCTTCCAAATGGAGATAACCTACACGCTTACCTTGAAAATTAGTCTTCGAAATCCTGTTATTTTTTTTACCTGTGATTGGACATTGACCCATACGTCAAGTGACAGATATACACAACAATCCCATTCATCATGAACATCTTACTGATTTTCGCATGAATCAGTGATTCCATCGCCACGAAGGGTAAATGCGTCGCCATCCTGAAGTTGCTACCATTGTTTGGAAACTAATTATTAAATTATTTAATTATTAAATTTTAAACGACCAAGATAAATAAAAATAAATTCTTAAATAAGAATTTGGTCAGGTTTCAACAGAAAAAATCTTTAAGAAAGGTGAAGGAAAAGGGAAGCGTGCTCTAGAAAGAAGCAAGAAGAGGGAAAAAAACAAGAAAGGAAATCTGAAAGAAAAGGTTAGAGAAGAAACGAAAGCAAATGAAACAGAAGAGAACAAGCAATATAAACTTGAGAGAATGGAAAAACAAGAAAGAGAGCATTCGAATTGGTGTGAGTGCATGCGAAGGAGAAACGGTCATTAGAGGTCACAGTGATAACAATTAGACGCTGTTGAATCGAATCAATTGCTTAGCGTCCATGTCAAGTGACCAGGAGGAAGGAAAGAGAAAAGTGGGATTTTAATTGCCAACCTCAGACCCGACAGCCAGAGTCAAAGAGTCAGAGATATGAAGCTGTGAAGGTGAAGGGTATGAGTGTCAGTGTCTTACTGACAGACGTCTGTGCGGGTATAGGGACATTTCTCAGTCGGTTGATTATTGTGGTGGAACTGGATGTAAATCACTCGCTTTGTCTTCCGGTGTGATTATGTATGTGTTTCTTTATGCGTATGTGCCTTCTTTGTATTAGATAATGTAAAAGTTCGTTCAGTTTATTAGCAAAAAATAATTCAAAACATTTTCGATGTAACCTTTATTGATATTACTGTTTTTTCCACCATCTTCTGTCATTCTTTAAGTAACTTAATTACATTTTCACATCATGGTGCTGATCGCATTGATCACTTTTATATTCATATACGCTCTATCTCTGAAATTGAACGTTTTTAGCCATAAATATAGCATATATTACAACCATAATTTAATATATTTATAGCAGATATATATATATATATATATATATATATATATATATATATATATATATATATATATATATATATATATATATATATATATATATATATATATACGCGTATACATATAAATATGTGATAATTGAGTATTTAGGCAGCATTTCTTCATTTATGCATGTTTCATTAAAAAATACAGACAAGGTACAACGATTAAGCTTTTTATTTAATTTTTCTTGTGTTCGAACAAGTGCTTTCTATTTCGGCTATACTTTTAGCCATTATCAAGGATGATTTTATTTTTTCAGTTTAATTGTGTGTGTGCGTTCTGTGTATGTTTTTAGTTTTATAGAGATCTTTTATTTTCCAAATACAGCACATTGTGGCCGTGTTCGCACTTAATATTGTTAAGTGTTGTTTTTTTTCATTTTATTATTTGGGCTTGCATTATTTTTAATCTTTTTCTACAGGTGGACGAGGTTATTATGTTCATATTTTCTACTAGTATGTTTCAGATGGAGTCCTGTAAGTTTGTGTGCGCGTTTAAGTGGGTTCTAATAGAGTTGTGGTCGAATAGGTGTAACGTAAGGCGTCTAGATAGGCATGTAGTCGTGTGACCGATGTAATTATTTATGAATTCGGTGTGATCAAGAACACAGTCCTTTAAGGGGCAGTTGAACTCATTCGGGTTCGTTTTAATTTTGACTTTGCTGGTGTATTGTTATTTTTGAGGATAAGTTTAGTTGTTTTAAATTTTTTATAGCAGATAATTTCATTTTTTTTTTATCCGGGTTGATTGGGTAGTGATTTATTTATAATATTTCTAAGCGAAGATTCATCTTGTTTCTAGTTAATGTGCATATATATTTTCTACAAAAAGCAAATACACATTAACAACAAACAAGATGAATCTTCACTTAGAAATATTATAAAGAAATACACTACCCCAATTAACCCGAATAAAAATTCAAATTAATTATCTACTACAAAAAAATTTAAAATAGCTATCCTACTGGTCAAAAATAAGAACACACCAGCAAAATCAAAATTACAACGCACTAGCAAAATCAAAATTAAAACACGGCCACAATGTGCTGTGTTCGAAAAATAAAACATCTCTATAACAGTAAAAAAAAATAAACACAAACTGAAAAAATTAAATCATCCATGATAATGGCTAAAAGTATAGCCGAAAGCGTTCGGAATTATAGAACATTTGGACAGTTTCTACACACTTTGTGTGCCCAAAAAGAAAACACTTGTTCGGACACAAGAAAAATTAAATAAAAAGCTTAATCGTAGTACCTTGTCTGTTGTTTTTAATGAAACATGCACACACACACGCACACACACACACACACATATATATATATATATTATATATATAACCTTTCCAAGGAAAGTTTCGATGCCTTTTGAACTATTCCAATGAAGATCAGCTAATGATGTACCATGCGTGATACCCGCTTAGGCGATCATGTATCTTTCAATTTTTTCCGCACTAGGTTGCCATTTCTTTCTGCAGTAGACCAGTTGCCACCCAAGGCTATAGAACCCGGTGTGTCCTGCTATTTACCCATGGCTGGGGGCGGGGGAGAGAATGAGGATTCATACCTTATCCAATGGTATTAGCACGTATGTTTATGTAATGGATTCAACTGAACTTCGAACGCGGCTCTGATTCCTCAATTCGAGCCTCTATCCATCACTCCACCGTGCCTCCTACCACCAACCTTTCGATTAACAGCCGAATGAATATAATATTTTAATGTAATAAATATAATACTTTTAAATTTTATCAACGACAAAATGTTTTTCAGTATTTTTTTTCCGTTAAATTCGTACTTGTATACATAAAGATTCTTTCTAAAAGAGGTGTTTGGGTTAGAATACGTTATATTGAACTACCATTTTAAACTTTTTTTTACTCTATTTTTACTCTTAATTACTAATACACTATATTTCTTTTTTTAAAAAAATAAATGAAATAGAATTACTTAAGTTATTTAAAAATTATTATTACATATCAAATGTAAGTATGTATATTACCAGCTCCCATTTTTTAAAATTATTTTATTTTTAAATATTATTTAAGGAAAATTTTTGACAATGTCGGCAAAGAATAGCTATTTCATTTCTTTGATTCAGTATTTTTTATTTTTTATAAACTTAGTAATATATAGTTTCTTATGTATGCACAAAGGACGTGGGTCATTTAATGACCTACATATTCTAGCTTTTCTTATTAATTTCCATTTTACTGTAGGTGTTTTATTGGTTTCTTTTAAGGGACGGAAATATTTCGATAGGTACGGCTTTCGGTATTTATTTATCCTAAATGAACTTTGGTGTTAATTGAATCTCTTTTTGAACTCATGACTTGTGCAACCTATACAGATTTTTATGTTTTCGGGATTCTCAATAGATGAGATATTGCATTGGTATACTAATAATTCCGTGCGACATTTATTTTGTAGAGGACAGTTATGAGGATTTCTACAGTTACATAATTTTTGTTTATCTTCATCTCTTTTTATTTTTATATTGTCTAAATTTCTAAAACAGAAGTAGAAAAATAATTTGGTATACACCTCCATACAACCAAATGGTAAAGAATAAGTTAGGACAAAAATTCCTTGCATTAATCGTTAAGCATTTTCCTAAAAATAGTAAACTCAGTACTATTTGCAATAAAAATACACTAAAATTAAGTTACAGCTGTATTGAAAACTCAGAGAAAATTATTAAGAAACATAATGCTAATATCTTGAATAAACATTTAGACCAAAACCAAAGAAATTTTTTTTTCAAAAGTAATTCATAATTGATACAATAATAGTTAATAAAAATGAACACGCTACCCTACGCTGTCTAAATGATTGGATTTCTCTATCAGTGGAAACAAAAAAATTATGAATTGTATGTGCGTTTAAAACTCAGTAAATTTAAAAATAAGTTATTCCAAAATTCGCTTGAAGATGAAACTAATGCTTTTAATTTAATTATATAATTAAATTTGAAATTTTTAGCTTCGGTTTTTGAAACATGGTAATTCCTGTTTAGCGAAGGAAACATATTTTAAATCTGTTAATTTATAATATTTATGCTCTGTAAATTTACATTGAGCGCTGTTTTGTAAAATTAAAAATATCAATAAGAACACCGGATTATATATCTTATTGTTCTTTCTTTTCACTATTATATATATATATATATATATATATATATATATATATATATATATATATATATATATATATATATTATTTTTTCATATAGACAAAAACAATTTACTATTTCTTTATATGAAAAAATTATAATAAATAATTATGGCTCTATAATCGGTATTGAGCCCTCTTTTGAATTAATGCTGTGAACGTTAGAATTGATATATACCCGGGACTGTTATAACCGTACCAATTTCTGCTTATTAATTTTTGAATAATCATAAACCCCCGTTCTTATTCCAACTCCATCTTATTTATTTTCTTGGAAACTTCTGATTTGATACAGTTAAGATTCACTTAATTCTAAAAATACATTCAGATCATAACTAATCAAAATAATATTTTAGTTCTTATTTTAAAATAATTGACTAAGAAAAGAATAACAAATTAAGGACATTAGAATATTAGTATGGTATTTATTTACAGCAAAACTTTTGATATAGAAAAATTGTTTTAATTCTCTTTAAATAATTTGCTGCATACCATTCCTTCATTCAATTCGAATGAGTGACGGGTGTGTAAGATTAGTATTAAATTTAAGACTAATCTTACCCAAACGTCATATTTTTCCAACCCCCCGCTTATGAGAGTTCAAACAGCTGTCTAATTCTGATTATTTCAAACACCTCCTATGTTCTAGATTCGATAGTAGTAACAAGCTTAATATTGAATCAATCTATCTATCTATCTATCTATCTATCTATCTATATATATATATATATATATATATATATATATATATATATATATGTATATGAATGAAGTACAATGACAATGAAATAGGAGTGTTTGTGTGCGTGTGTGTGCGTGTGAAGCGTTTGAAAAGCGTTGAAGTCAGCTGTGGTATGTCAGTGGTAAGGTGTCAACTGGAGTTATGTTAACGCGTGCATAATTGATTAAAAAGAAATGAACAAAAATATATTTTTAAATAAAATGTTTTAAAAGTTTGAAATGACATTTAGTTTTATGCAAAATCCGACCAGCTTGTTTTTAAGCCGCAGAAGCTGCTAACCGTTTTCCAAGGCAACACCAAACAAACGTCGGCTTTGTCCCCTCGACTACACACGCACGCATTCTTATCTTACCTACTTCCATTCAGCTGAGTGTTGACCTGACAATGGAGATCTCTGGTTTGCATAGACAATATCCGTATCAAGGCTCAAATTGAAATAGTAATGAAGTCAGTAATGCTTGAGTCCTTCATAATAATCTAATTTAAATAAACAAGAAACAATTTTCAAATCAATAACTTTAAGGTACCTGCTGAGGTATTTGAGTGAATAATTGAACGGTCAGTGACAAAAGCAAATATGCATTTATAGGACAACAGAGCCGTGAAAAATCTAACTTCATCCATTTACGGAGGAAAAAATGTTCCAAAAATATTTTCTTCTACAATTATACATCAATATGCGTGATTGGTATGTCTATTTAGTTGCCCACATGGCATGGACCATTCGTGGGTTGTAATGCTTTTCTGCAGATAACCTACTATGAATTCAGTCTTCATTGCAAAACCTTAAATGAATTTTTCACTCTTAATTGTTTGGTCGGTCGTTTTATGGCTTTTTGTTCAGCTGAAATGAAGGAAATAAAGAAAATAAAGATTCTGACTGTGAATAAAGTTCGTGCATAAATGTCAGATGAATGTTGTCATTACAACTGGAATAATCAAATTAAATTTTGTTGTACAGAACAAATTGACCAGAGGCGAAAAATCTGTTTCCTCTCTTATCTCTACTGACTAAAAACCCATTAAAGTTGTCAGAATAGGGGATGTCAACATGTAAACGTACGTATTTTCCGGTGTTGAGAACTCTGTAGCCTCAAGAACGTACCCCAATTTTAACTTACAAAATCAGACAAATATAGAAGAAACCTAAAATTAAGTAAAATAAAAAATATTTGACGTGTTGGAACCAGGGTATTTTTCAGGTTCATTTCACTCGGGGAAAAATATCTTCGAAGCCGGGAAATATGTTGTTAAAGACTGAATTATACAAGCAGACATACAGAACGTTAGGAGATCTAGTAAATGAAGCTGTCTGTGTGAAATCAATAAAATATCTGGTAGGAAAAACAAACAAACAAGAGTGTATATTTGCATATATTGTATATAATGATAGAAAGCAATGTTCAATAACACATTCAACTAGATAAGACATGGATGAAATATTTCCTGTCTTCAGTCATTAAAATGACAAATAAATGTATTCTGCTTCACTTGCGGTTGCACTTTCTTTTATCATTGCCTGACATACACAAGTTTTCCGAAAGTTGTTGTTGCTTGTGCCAGCCAACTTTCCATTACTTGCGTTTTTCCCGCACGTGTTCTTCTAAAGAATCTCTTTAAGGTGTTCTCATTCCAGATTTGCGTATCATTTTTATTCATACCCTTCCAAAGTCATATAATTATTATGTCAGCGTAGACTCCCCAACTCCTCATAGAGACTTCTCTGTTGATACAAGCCCGGTCGCGTACACCCGGGCTAGTAACAAAAATTGCCCGCAGCCCTAGCAACCGTCGGTTGCGCTGGCCTCAGTGCGAGCACCGATCCCTCTTCCTGGCGCAATGAGAGGGCACGGCCTCGGGCAGCTGTTCCCCAGGGCTGGGCACCTCTCAGTATAATTTTCCTTAGTTGCTCCTCTGTTTTTTGACGGAGCCGCTCCTGAGCACATTCTGACAGAGACCCAGCTGATAAATTATGATAAATAATGTGTTACAAACTACTCGAGAGGGTAATTTACACACTTTTGCTGCTTCGGCTTCTAAAGTTGTTTCATTTTTTTCCAAATATTGAAACTGGTAAATATGCAAGGCTGGATGAATAAAAGCCAGAAAGTTCAATTTGTTTCACATGAAGAGAACTGTGTAAAAACCACAAATGCTTGACTCTCAGAGTTACTACCAAAATCATGCGCTTCGACACGTGATAAAAAAGTTATACCTGATTTTAAAACATTACCAAAAAGCAGGGAATTATCGGATTTCTTCATTGATACATTATATTGATAAATTATATTTATGCTGATTATTTTTATGTTTTACGGAAGTATTTATACCCACACTTTACTTAAGTCGCGGTTAATCCGAGCTAGTGAATTTTAGATATTTATAATCTTTACATTTTTATAAAGATAATTTGTTGAATTAAAAAGAAGTATCTAACATCGATTGTAAACACATCGAAGATATGGTCCAAAGGAAATCAAGCAAACTCAAAAATTATTTTTGTGGTGTGTTTTGTTTACCCATTTTAATAAAATATATTGTATATTTTTCATTTTCACGGAAAAAATGACGTCTTTTTACAGTATGATTTTAAATTTTGGATGTTGCTGAAAAACTTTATTTAAAGTAGTATTTGAAAAATCGGAAAATGATGTCCAATGTCGTTTTCGAGCAAGAGCATTTGTAAAAGAATTTTATTTATTTTTTTAATTTTGCTACTTTTTTATTTTTTTATTTTACGGAAAACTAAATGCGAATCTCCCGCTCCAAGCTTTTGTGTTCGTGGTGCTTACTCAGACAACATTGTCTGTTATTTTACAGTTTCTTTCAAGACTTCAGAAATCTAAAGAATGAAAGAGAGTTGTTCTTTTAAGATCATTATTCCATTTTTTTCTTTTCATTTAAACAATTTTTTGTAATAATTTAAATTTTTTCCCAATATTTTTATACGCTTGGTTGTGAACTGAAAAGAAGAAAATTTTGAAATATACGAAAAATAAAATCTAAAAAACACATTGATTTTATTAACATCAAAGAAAAATGCACTTGGGAGCATTTCTAAAATTTACACCTAATATGATAAATATTTTATTTTACATTTTCAGTTCTCTATATTTGGTTAGATTTATGGTGCAATATTTTGAAAGTAGGGGCAAAATCATAAGATGACTTTTTTGTCATTTGAATATGTGTTAACAAGCGAGGACATATGACCTTAAAAAAATGTATTTTTTGTTAAATTTTAAGCAAAATGTGAGAAAATATTTTGCAAAATCAAGTTGATCCTTAAATTTACTATTTCACTTCGAAACAAATCTCTGGGAAAGATGTTGGCTTTTTAAATGACTTTTAAAGAGTTTTAATATTTCTTTTGTCGGCATCCATCAAATTAACAAATCGAATTGATTGGAAGTGAATTTGTTTTAAATTTGTTGTTTTAAAACTGTCTAAAATCCTTATTAGTACATAACATTTCGTTGTTTTGTTTTTTTGGTTTTTTTTACAGATTAACTTTAGCCTATTATATTTCAAATAAAACTAAAACTTAACATCAAGGAAGAGAGTTTTCAAGATCTTTTAGTAAATCCGTGGAATTACCAATTTCATAGCATTTATGTTTTATATTAATTGACTGCGCAAAAATATAGGTAACAGAACTATTCGATATAGTAAATACTTCTGTTTTAAATAAGCAAAAAAGTGTTGACGAAAATCAAATCTACAATCTTCTAGACAAGGAAATTCTTACTAAGAAAATATATCTCCCGACTCATTTGTCGGGAAGCACTTTTTTTTTTTTTTTTTAATAAGACTTTCATTCTCTCTGCTAGTAGATATAGTAGATATTAATTACCCTGTTTAGAAAACAGGAATGTCAAGCCACGTTCACATTTCAATTAAATATAACGTTTATAGTAATAAGATATAGTATCTTTTTTTATAAATTCATTAATTGCTTAAAATATTTAAATATAAGTCCCTGAAAATCTTTTTCAGGGTATGAATATAAATGTAAAAAAAAAAAAACAATTTCAAGAATCACATTAAAAGGTATGAGTTATAACTTTTTGAATCATTATCATCAAATAATTCTTTCTTTTTATCAAACCAGAAGTAAAACAAACATTGATCATAAAGCATAGCTGATTTACTTTAAAATAAAATTACCGAAATGTTTACGTGCCGACACGCCATCAGTCTCGTCTTTTGTGAGAAGCGAATACGAAACATCTCATTCAACATGTGTTCAAAATTATCAAATCACGCCTATTATCACCTGAGAATCATTCTAATGACATTTTCCACATTCCCTGCTGTTCACCTCCACCTGCTGTGTCTGAGTTTCTTTAATTGTCATTTCAATGTTTCTGACCGTTTTGTGCCACTCAGTCCGACGATTATCAGAGGCGGTTGGATTTCTTATCTTACCAACAACTGTGCTGCCGCTTGGCATTGTTGTCAGATTTACAAGTTTACTTTCAAGGTGTTTCATTTCTCTATCTTTTTTCTATCTCTCTCTCGCTATCTCTATCTCTCTCTCTCTCTCTCTCTCTCTCTCATTCACACACACAATGATTATCATTGTGTGATTCGAACAAAAGAAAAATGCATTTGTTGGTGGAAAGGAATTGTGCTTGGTCTTATCATGTTTCTGATGCTGATCAGTTCTTTAATGATGATCTCTACCGAAGACACCATGCTAATAAATTATGGAGGAGACAGATTATTAAAATCGTCACTTGTTCTTCCGATGAAGTATGACGCATTCGGATTGTTCCACATCTCTCTGTTTAATCGTCTATATTGATGATGATGATGATGATGATGATGATGATGATGATGATGATGATGATGATCGATACTGTGTTGTTATCTTTTGACGGTTGAATGTCTTGGCCTTCAAACGAAATAGTATTGCACGCAAAAATATCAGCAAAATAAAGAATTTATACGAATCTTTCTGTAATTTTCTGTATTCGTTCGACTTCTGGGGCTGTTTATTACATCGTTTGTAGCTAATCTATTGTTCTTCGACTGTTAAATTATTAGTATTAACTTACAAAATATTCGTTATCCTTCCTATTTAACAAAACAAGCATAAAAGAAAGATTTTATTCTGATTCACGGATGGGTCGGTTTGTTATAGGTACGATGTGGTGATGCTGTTTTTTTGTTTTTGTTTTTTGGGGGGAGGGGTTGTTGTTAGTGCATAATGAAATTTTAAAGATATTTCGGGAGCTGACCACGTGTTTGTCTTTTGAGATTTCTTCTTTGGAATATCGGGACTAATGACTGTGTGAGATCTTCATTGTTTACATGGTTGTCAGACGAAGGATGAGGTACCGAGTCCGGCGTCGCTTGGAGAGTCTGAGTCGCCGCTTGCGGAGTCGGAGTCGCTTGCTTGAGGAGTCGGAGTCGCTTGCTTGAGGAGTCGGAGTCGCTTGCTTGCGGAGTCGGAGTCGCTTATTTGCGGAGTGAGAGTCGAGGTCGCTTGCTTGCGGAGGTGATGGTGTTGGCGATAAGAAAGGCTTGTAACTGGGTGATGACGACATTGAGATGATATCAATCGCGACAGTTGGTGTCTGAAGCCTGGCTGTGGCGAAGCTGGATAGTCGGCTGCTGTAGTGAGTTGGGTTTGCCGAGGTGACAGCATTGGCGAAGAGGAAGCCTTGTAACTGAGTGGTATTCAGGTTTCCGTGTGTGAAGATTCGGGTGGTTAGCCCGGGAATGGTCGTTGAGAGGAGTGGTCATTTCGGTGGCGATGGCAGCATCCTGCGTGTCCGCAGGTGGCCTACCAGCCCACAACTGCTCGTACGGGGAGGTGGTCTGTTCCGAAGCGTTGATCTGTTGGAATATACCCTCGTCGAGAAGTTGCTTTAATAAATTTGGTTTCCATCCTCGAATAATGTGCGAGCTCGTGTTTTACGTGGATGGTGTATACTTTGTTCAAATCGATTATGAACCGGTTGAGGTCGTTACCCGGATGGAAAAGTTTTACATCGCATGTCGCTAGATCTGTAGTCTTAATTGTTTACATGGTCGTCAGAGGAACGATGAGGTGTCCAGTTCGGCGTTGTATGGAGAGTCTAAGTCGCTGCTTGCGAAGTCGGAGTCGATCGCTTGCTTACGGAGTCGGAGTCGCTGTTTGCGAAGTCGGATTAGTAGTTTATAGCCTGTTGAGGTCTGGGACCTGTGCGCGACCCCGACGGATGCAGAGTTAAGAGTAGTCACCATTTTTTGTAGTTCTGTTTGAAGTTCGTCATTGTTTTTGCTTGATGTTCGTTTGTGGATTTCGGGTGTTTTCAGTTTGAGAATGGTTGCTGCTTGCTGTTTGATTTGTTCTAGCATTTCATGGCGAGTAAATGCGCTGTAGTCCATATTCTTTTTCTGGCCACTTCTGAGCCCAGTTGTTATAATAAACGTATGGTGACAGAACAAAGAAGAAACAACAAAGGTTTAAAAAAATAAATAATTGAATTATAGTAAAATACAGCAAATGATAAATCGGAGTAAATGTCTCTCTTTGAAAAAAGAGATAAGTGGAGTTTGTGAAAGACGTACGGATGAGTTGTGATTTACTGGGGCGACAGCCTTTGGCGAGCTGTTTCTTGGAGATGGAAGATCGCTTTCCGATGAAGTAAGTGAGCTCGGGCCAAGATGCAGTCCAGCTCCCGAAAACGTCCCTTTGATGGGATTTTATGTTCTTTTTTAGACTCAAATCGGCTACAGTTTTTATTTTGCTTCTTTAGGCGGGAGTGTGTGCTATTGGATGGAAATTCTTGATTGTGTTGCGCATTTTTTTTTTTTGAGTGTGTGAGTAAAAAAAAAAAGATATGTGCAGAGCCTTGCAAAGATGACGGAATTTTAGTTCAATTTTGTGTGTTTGGAGCATTCAAATCCGGCCAGTGGTGAAAATTAGTGTAGCATGAATCCAAAGATCTGTTTATAGGAAGAATGTAATGGTGCCGTCGGTTTTGCTAACCCAAGTACTTTCGATCTCCTTTGAGATCATCCTCAAGGGTGAATTGCGAAAACAAACTAAATCTAACCGTGATTCTTGCCGATCTGGTTCAGATGGTGTACGGCGTATTACCAAGCGCGACCAATCTACACCTATGGGGAAAAATAGATTCACCAAAGTGCCTCTTGTGTTCGGTGAGGGGATCACTGCAACATATATTAAGCGGGTGCAGAACAGCTTGACAGACGAGCGCTATCGGTGGCGTCATGACAAGGTTTTAGAGGCGATAGCACTCATTATTACTGAAGCTTTACAGAGTAATAAACTCGTCCCAGAAAGAAGAGCTATCCGCTTCGTTAAAGCAGGTGCAAAGCCAAGTAAGAAGGTTGCAGGATCCCATTCACTGTTATCGTCCGCGTCGGATTGGCAAATGCGAGTCGATCTCGGGAAACAATTAAAATTCCCAACACATTTATCGTCCTCCAAACTCCCTCCAGACATAATCGTTTATTCGGACGCCACAAAACAGATTATTTTGCTGGAGTTAACTGTCCCATGGGAAGATCATATGCAAGAGGCATTTGAGAGAAAGTATAGTAAATATGAAGGATTCTTAAATGACTGCAGAACTAAAGGATGGCACACTCATTGTTTCCCTGTCGAGATCGGCTGTAGGGGGTTCGCCGGACAGTCAATGATACGAACCCTTACTAGCCTAGGGATAACTGGACAAAAAAGAAGGCGGGCGATTCAAATGATCCTGGAGTCCGTCGAAAAGGCCACCAGGTGGTTGTGGATAAATAGAGCTAATGAGTGGCCCAAAACTACAAAATAAGAACGTTCCCAATGCAGATGTACACACGCCATAAATGCCATCACTAAATACTTTTAAGACTGATTAGTATATATACATATGTGAAATTTGTGTATATAGATGACGAGAAACTTGCGAGAATCATTCTTTCGATTTGCATTCAGTCTCATATGCAATGACTTCTTACTGGTCTTCCGAGTAGATTTGTTTTATTACAAAAACATTCTTAACAGTAATCTTACCTTTTTTTTTTCTTTTTTTTTTTAAACGGAATTTCAATTTTTTTTTTTTTTTTTTAGGAGTAACTTATTTTAGCTAAATTTACACGCTATTTTTTCTTTCAACTATTTTTGGACATGTAAATATCTCGATCATTTATTTTGAGGAATTTTAGTTATTTCTCTTAGTTTTTAAACGAATTCTTTCCGGTAAGGATAATTTTTTTGAGTGGGTGGGGGGTTAACTTATTTAAAATTTACACGAGTTTTTTTTTTTTTTTAACCAATATTTAACATGTAAATAGCTTGATTAATTTATTTTTTAAGCGATTTTAGTCAAATGTTTTTCTCTTAGTTTTTAAAGTTGTAAATAGTCTGTCATTTTAGTCACTCTATTGTAAACGTTTTATTAAGTGTAGTTTAGAAAAGAAAAGAAAATAAGAATAAAATTAAAAAGAAAAGAAAGACCAAACAAATAAGTTAGTTAAAAGGGGAGGTAGAGAAAGAACAAGTCGCAAGACGAGCCAATATAATAAATCGTTTTTTTTTTTTTGTTTCTTGTTTTTTTTTGTGTATATATATGTTTGTGTATATATATATATATATATATATATATATATATATATATATATATATATATATGTGTGTATATGTATATGTATTTACGTGTATATTTATTGTTTATTTTTTCTTCTATTCTTCCCCACCAAAAAAACACCCATTCTTGGCCGCATGTAGGAAGATCAATACAACCATGCATACCTAATCTATAACTTCGAATAGCCCAAGTGAAGTCTTGATTGGTCGTTGTCTACTGGGGCAACTTATATAATTCACGTCCTAAATCTCGTGGCAAATTTTTGTTCTAGGTGCAGGCCGAATACTGATCATATTCAGTCGGGTCGCTCATCGAAGAAATCTGTTGTTTATTTAGACCCGAAACTTCTAGTGACATGGGAGCAACAACACTGACGACGCATCTAGATTCAACACTTAAAGATGTACTTTAATAAGCACGCGTTCACGCGTGTTTATAATCACAACGATCACAGTTACAGTATGTTTGTATCCGCAATTCACCCCTGAGGATGATCTCGGAGGAAATCGAAACTACTTAGGTTAACAAAAACTACGGTGTCTTCCTTGATGAATTTCAACTTAACATCAAGAAGCTACTTAGAGAACTAGAAAGAATTATTATAAAAATAGACATATGCCTATATTTTTCAATGAAACGTGCTTGAATGAAGATATGCTACATATATATATATATATATATATATATATATATATATATATATATGAAGAAATATAGTCTTAAGATGTGCTATATTTATGGGATAAAGTGCACAATATCAGAGATAGAGCGTGTGTAAATATAAAAGTGAACATAGAAGTCAACACTTAGAGGCGACAGTCTGTTTCATGCTAGATGCAATCGTCAGCCCACCCGACGATTGGCCTGACGATTTCATCTAGCATGAAACAGACTGTCGCCTCTAAGTGTTGACTTCTATGTTCACTTATATATATATATATATATATATATATAATTATTTAAAATGATTCCAACACGCTACATAAGAGTTCTCATGTTTCAAAACAAGAGCCGAAAACTTCAATATAATTATTTGAATTAAAGTACTAAGCTTTGTTCCATCTACAAGCGAAATTTTTGGGGAATAACTTATTTCTGAAGTTTACGCGTTTTATAAGCATATTCATTACTGAAATCAAAATTTCTGTGGTAACGGCTAGAGCAATTGTTTAAAGAAAAGGGGCGTAAGGTGTTAATAATTTGTATCAATATCTCAGTTACATTCACAGATGTCAAGTCAGGGTAAGGTTGGGGTGTCTAAATTTAAAGCGGATGATGACATCGTCTAGTCTGGTTAAGCGTCTATGGAGATTTATTTATTTATTATTTCTGAAAGGGTTTTGTGTATATAAAAACTGTCGTAAATCGCTAACATTTGTTTTTTGATGACTTCATAAAGGGTTATCTTTTTTATAGGGCATTTAAACTATTTATTAGGACTATGGAATTTAAAATTATTTTATTGTTTGTTTGTTTTTATGCTAATTATTCAATGCAAAATTTGATGATGTCGGCAAAAAACCGTTAACTCCTGTCCATTGTTTAATAGATTTTTATTATTTAGAAACTTAATAATGTGTAGTTTTTCATGTAGGCATAAAGGGCATGGGTCATCCCAAGTTTTACAAGTTCTAGTTTTGTTTATAATTTTCCATTTTACTTTTGGTGTTTTATTCATTTCCTTCAAATGGCAAAAATATTTAGATAGAGATGTCTGATTTCTTTTATTTATATTGTTGAAAGGGCTCTTATGATGCCTCCATCTGGTTTTAAATTCATTCTTCGTAGACACAATGTATATCATATTAGTATTAGGACTCTCAATGGATGAGATAGTACATTGGTATACCACAAATGTTACGCGGCATTTATTCTGGGTTTCTACAATCACATAATTTTTCACTATTTTTGTCTAATTTAAGTGTAGGGTTTTTATTAATACTATTCAAGCATGGGGGTTTGTTCAGGATTTTATTATTGTGTTTTTTTATTATACATTCTAGATTTTCAGTGCAACTGTAACTTAATTTTAGGGTGTTTTTATTAAATATTTTACTAAGTCTACTATTGGTAGGAAAGTGTTTTTCAATTAAAGCTAGGAATTTCTGTCCTAGCTTAATACTAACCATTTGGTTGAACGAAGAGGTATACCAAATGATTTTTTTTCCTGTTTTTTTTTCTGGTTAGTACAATTGTTTCTATAATTGATGTTAGCATTTTTGTATCCACTATTTTTTAGGGTTGCGTTATAAAAGTTACTGTGTTGTTGGAATATTTCTTTATTAGCGGAGTTAATGCTGATTCTATTCTCTATTGATCAGGGTATATGTTTAATTATGGATGGAGGGTGGTTTGACTTCGGGTGTATATATAAGGGATTAGTATTTGTTTTTTTATAAGGTTGGTATGTGTTGTTTGTTAAATCTAGAGTTACGTCGAGGAAGTTTACCCTTTTCAATTTAGTACAGACTCTTATTTTTAAGTTTAGATTTTTAAATTCACTAAATATAATCTTCCTAATTTTCTCTATTTTAAAATTAGTAGAACTCCTCACTACCATGAGCCCGTCATCTCTATACAGTCCGATGTCCTTAATGTATATATATATGTATATGTGTGTGTATATATACATATATATATATATATATATATATATATATATATATATATATATATATATATATATATGGGAAAGAGAAGCGTGTGTTAATATGAGCTTAGACAAATTCTGTTGTGTCTAGTCTTATAACCTTGTCCATCTTTTTGTGCAATTTTCAAATCTGCTTTAAAGAATAATACATTTTCAAAAAATAAGTAAACTTTACTCTGTGTGTGTGTGTGTGATTTTTCTAATGTGTGATTAAATATTTTATATCAACGTCGGACACCTGTTTTATGAAGACGAAGTTTAAGCCACGTGTGTCGAAATCCTAGTTTACACAGCTTTTACAGGTTGACAGTCTACAGATAAGTGAGCAGTTTTAAAGGAGAAAAACTTCAGAGATTGATTGAGAGTTTCAGGATTGTATTGACCTTATGACAAGCACTCAACCATCTACAAATACAATTTACCGACACCAGTACGTGTGAGTCACCGATAGACAGGGTTGGACAGCCAAACTTGTAAGTAACTGCGTAAATAGTAAGACCGGTTGCTTAGGGTAACAGATTAGACTATTCTCAACACTATGTAGCAAGTACATCAGGGTAACAATCGAAGGTATGTTACATTTTCTAACTAGGCTCTTTTCTGTGTTGCAAACACTACTCATGCGTCAGCATTTTTTTCAGGTCACACCCAAAATCCATGTCGGTCACTTGGATTTTCATCTACTAATTATCGACATATGGCAGGTCTTCTGTTTGTGGCTATAATGATTGAATAAATGGATGGACAGAAATAGACAAACGTAGATATAATTGGGACGCGACCAACACAAACAGACGCGCGCGCGCACGGACACACACACACATATATACATACATATATATATATATATATATATATATATATATATATATATACAGGAATCTCCCGATATATATGTACATGAAAATATACGCACTAATTGAAAACGCATTATTCGAATATAGTTGTAATAGAAAATGATGTAATTTGTATCTCAGATTATAGTCTCATTCAAAATTAATTTCTAATTTGCGTATTTTTAATTAAAATATGTGTAAATATAAGAAGATACAATAAAAATGCTATGAATTAATGTTTATTAATCTAATTTTTATGAAAAACATATTTAGAGTGGTTTGCCGCATGGTATTTTTTTGCGTTTTATATAATTGGTGGTACGGAGAAATTGCCCCTTCAAATTTTCCAAACACATCATGATCTATTATAACCTGAACATATTATTTATAATCTTTCCATACGTTTTTTATATTTCTTAATAAATGTAAGTTTCTGTATCTTTAAATCGACCTTTTTTTTAACAAAATCTCAGAAATTTCTTCAAAATAGACATGAAAATAATCTAAATATTAAAAAAAAATTAATAGAGACAAATATTCAAATATATATTTTTATTATCGCATTATATTATAAAAAAAATTATCTATTTAATAACCGTCCATTTTTTTAACACTGTAAAATATATATATAAGGGGAAAATGTTTTCTTGTCACGTGTTTGGTACCGTAATACTTCATCGGAAGGACGAAACACATCAGAAGAAAACTATACATTTTCCCTAATATTGTTTTTTGATATATAAAAATATATATCGTCATCTCATATATATATATATATATATATATATATATATATATATATATATATATATATATATATGTATATATATATATACATATATATATATATATATACATATATATATATATACATATATATATATATATATATATATATATATATATATATATATATATATATATATATATATATATATTTGTATGTGTGTGTGCTTGTATGTGTGTGTTTGCGTGTGTAAATGGATGATAGGATCCACAAATTCCACAAACAACAAGCATTCATCACAGTTAAAGACCACAAAGAAGATTTCCTAAACAACCCGTAATTCCGATTACTCAACTCATCTAAAAATAATATCGGTAAAATCAACAAAGACAACCTTGAGGGAGCGTGAAAATACACGAAAGATGTTCTAAATTAACCAGTGGCATAAAAAGCAGAAGCCACATAATGGTTTACTAATATAAAAAGGAAGAATGAATATACATTCATCCAATTTGAGATTTGTCACTTTTACCCGTCCCTCATCGAGAATCTGATAATTGCTGCTATAAATTTAGCAAACAATTTATTATTAGCGATCGCAAAATAAATATCTTAAAGCAGACACAAAACCCATATCATTCCTTAATGGTTATCTGTGCACCATAAGAAGTAACCCTGTCTTTAATATTGCTATGGGAGCATATGATTGAACAGAAAATTAGTTGGAATCTTGTTATTGTGGCGACTAATATTTATTTTCGCCATTAAGGACACCGCATTCTATAGAGATGATGGCGTAATTCTCCGTAAAACAAGTCCACGAAATATAGACTGATTGAGAAAGGAACTGATTTTTTTTTCAAGATCACGGGTTAAATATTACCACTACTATCAACCAGAAGAGTGATCAACTTTCTCGATATGATCTTGAATTTAAATAAGCCATATATCAAAGATTTTTATAACCATAGATATGTCCGTAAAGAATCAAACAGTCAACATAGAATTCAAGATAATTTACCTAAATCAGTTTATGTTAGATTATCTACCAACTCCAGCAATAAGGAAATATTTGATAACAATAAAGTTAAATAACACTGGCAGACCAAAGCGGCGTGCGGTAGGGTGGTGCTCTTTAGTGGAGCGGCATTTTACGGGTGAAAGAAAATTGAAAACGCGATCATTCATTTTTATGTTATGTGTTTTAAAAAAGAAATCTATTTTTTTTAATTCATTTTTTTTTTTTTTTTCACATTCATTCCTTTTTGTTTGTAAGATTACAAGCACATGACATAGGAACCTTAATGAGATCGCTAAAAAAGAGTATAGCATGACGAAAAAGATGGCAAACTTGACAAAAACAAAACTTTATCATCTAAATATTGATGTTATTATTAAAAAGATCAAATTATTTTGGGGGTATTTTTTTAACATTTTTTTAATCATTCCTAGCACGTCCAAAATTTTCGTTAAATATCTTAAATATTTTAAATATTTTAGTCAGCAAAATTGACAGATAATCGATATCATGACAGCCATTTTTTTCCAATTTATAAAAAAAAAATCACCTTTCTTATGACATTTTATCAGAAGTGTATATAAAATACAAATTTAAATTTCATAAGATGGTACTGATACTTGTAGGTACCCTTCTCAGTTGAAATTGAAAAATCAAATTAACTTCTCCACACGTGTTTCGCAAAAATAAATCTATATCTCAACAGGACATTTACGAAACTGAATGCGGCTTTTTAACTAATTTTATATTTTAACAACTTAAATGTAAAAATCTATTATAGTTAAAGAAATAACAAATAATAATTATATTAAAAATTCAGTATTTAAGTTAAATACTATACAGAAACTCAATCCACGTGACTTTTTTTTATTTTTTTTTTTTTTATTGCATGCATGATACTTCCGGTCTTCCGTAGATTTGATTTACAGTATTATTATTGACACAAATTATATTTTTTTATATACTATTGTTCGTTGGTTTGTAAAAAGCTTTGGAAATTATAATTTCTAAATACATATCTAATTAATAACAGCATTCTTAAATTTTACAAATTTTTCCCTAATTTTAGAAGAATTAACAACATAATGTAAAAATAATAAAATATTTCAGAAATAACAAATAATTGTTTTAAAAAGTCATTTTTCATCGAAATATCTTTTTGCTTTCAGACAATATTGGTCATGTTCATTGAAATAAATAAAAGCAATTAAAAGCTTTTGAAATTAAATAATATTTTTATTTATTGAGTTTTTTATGTTACAATTCAGAGACGATTTTCAGGTAGAGGTGGTCCAACTAAAAAAAAATGTTTTGGTTTCCTCAAAGACTTGTGCTTTTAACTAATATAATCACTAATCTTCCTAAAATTGAAATTATAGTTTTCGTACAATTAGTTATGGGGCGGGGGGTAATACATATGAAAAAAAATTGCCATGACTTTACAAAAGAAAAACATATTTATAATAAGTTTCATCATTGGTGAATAGTTTCTGAAAGTTTCATTAAAATCCGACAATTATTTTTATTTTTACAAGATTTTTAATGTCTGTCATACAGAAAAAAATGCGCTAAAATTTTACATGTTATTTTACTAGTTCAGGTGACACAAAAAGAAACAAGGCTTTTAATCAAAATTTATAATGTTCAAAAAAGAAGGAAAAATTTTAGAAAATAATTAAAAAATACTTTGATCTTTCCTCTCAATAATAACATAAACATTTAGACGCTAAAATTTTGTTTTCGTCAAGTTTGGCGTCTTTTTCATCATGCTATGTTCTGTTTTTAACGATCTCATTAAGGTACCTAGATGTGGCCCTGTTGGCGACCTCAGCTTTTATTAAAGGTCGGGTGAATGCCGGTACTTTAATCTGGTCCTGCTGTAAGCGACTTTTTAATGACAAGACCACACCGGGACATTTCAAGAGACATCCCCGCTATATTGTATATTTTGTACGACCAATATATATATTTGCCACACCTATCATGTTTTTGAATTGCGATAATAGACCTAAATAATTTTGGGATCGTTTTTAAATTATTTTTAATAAAAATAAAATGTCCGAAGATGTTTTTTTCCGCAATTTCAAAATAAATTGTGAACATGTTGAAATTTTTGATATTTTAATCATTAGTAAATTAATTTTATAATGATTTGATTTAAAAAAAAAAAAAAAAAAAAAACTTGAGAAAACGTTTTTACCACTTAACAGGAGGGTTTAAAATTTACGATGTGAACAACCTGAAAAAGTTATTTGAAAATTTTAATTTTATTTTTAAAAAACTCAAAAAAGAATTTTTATACCGTGATGCAATTTACCTACATTTTATTCACTTGAATGAATTTTGAAAGCCATCGAACCCTTCTGCCTAAGATGAAATATTTGCAATTAAATAAAAATGTATTTAATCTCTATAAAAATGTATGATTAAAACCTCCCAATGTCGGATAGCATATATTCCGAGATTTTGATATATTTAAAAAATTACGGAAGATTTTTCATTCAGATTAAAGTTGTTTGAGGAAATAAAGAAACTTCGTCTTTTTCTTTGAAGTCTTAAGTTTTTTAAGATTATAATTATGGAGAAATAAAATTGGTCTTCTTTTTTTTTAAAGTTGCGCTACTTCCCAGAGGTCTTTTGGGTGAAAAATTAAAATTAAAAATAAAATATCGCATTTTTCAAATGTTTTTGTTAGATTATAATTTATATTTTTCTCTCATCGTCCATAAAATTTGAAAATATTTTCATTATTATTAATATGTTTAATTAATAAGTTGATTAATTGAAATTTCTGTTATTTTTTTTATATATAACGGGATACTGATTAGATTTAAGAGCAATATCATTGGAACAAAATAAGGATTATAGTTGATTTTTATAGTAAATGATAGTGCACATGGTTTTTAGAAATATTTAGGTTTTATTGTTTTATTGCCCCAATGATGTTTACCCATGATATATGAGTCTGTGGTGGCAATTCTGGAACAGACCACCATATACACTCTGAGCACCTACGCACAGCATTGGACTGATCAGTTATCCTTGGTAAAAACCTGATAACTTCAAAACGTAAGTATAATAATTTTTATTTATTTTAATAATTAAAACGTTCTAGAACAAAAACAGACTGCATTTAAATTAAAAAATTAGGAAGAGGCTATTTTCACGGTCCCTGCACAATACTGACCCCTCGTTATTTTTTTTCAACTGCTATGACGTTATGAAAGAAGTCTAAACTGTTTACTCATAAAAAAGAAAACATTTTACTTATTTGGTATCTTCAAGATATGCAATCCCAAAATTTTCAGCTTATTTTTTAAGGAATTCTCATTTCATAATAGCAGCAGGAGCCAGCCTGGTACACTCTTTTTGATCTGCTTTTTTCGGGAAATTCTGAAATAATGTTTGATTTGTTTTCAATTCATTGTTAAAAAGTTTTCAATTCATTGTTAAAAAAAGTTTTCAAATTTTATTAGTAAAAAAAGTTCATTGATATGTATTTATTAAAAAATGACGAAATTAATTTATCCTAAAAGAAAATTATTTAAGAATTCAGATGAAAAGTTTATTTTCCCTAAAAAGGCAAAAAAGAGTGTACGAGGCTGACCCCTGTTGCTAATTTGAAGGCAGTATTTCTTAAAAAATGCTGAAAAATTCGGGAGTACGTATATCGAAGATAACCAATTATTATTATTTACTCTTTTTTATTGGAAAACGTTGCTATAAAACATTGGATCAGTTGAAGAATTCCCCCAGACTGATCAACTGTAAAACCTCCACCTCACCTTAACTCAACTGTAGAATTTCCTCCCAGACTGATCAAGATGTTGGAAATGCTTCTTAATAAAGGTAAAAGCCTTGATAGTAAATTACAAAAACAAACTATGAAAGACAGATTTAGAGACAGGTTTAAACACGGTTACTTGATGTCTTGAAGTTTCTAACGAAACAACCTGCTTTTTAGAGGTCATCAAGAAGTATATAGTTCCAATAAAGGTAACTTTATAGAACTAGTTGAACTTATGAGCAAGTATGATCCTGTTCTTGGAAAGGATTACTTGAAATAAGTAAATGATAACCGGCGGTACTTATCACCGAAAATCCAAAATGAATTCATTCATATCCTGGGAAACCACATAAAGGAAAATATTTTGGATCGAATTCGAAAAGCTAGTTTTTTTGCGATCATACTAGACAGCACGCCAGACATTTCTCATACTGATCAGATGAGTTTCATTTGTCGATAAGTCGTTGCTGAAGAGAAGAAGTGGAGGTGCGGGAATCATTTCTTGGTTTTATTACTGAGTATAGGAAGACGCCTTACGATATCAAGTAGATGGTTTTAGATCGAATGGAGAAAGACAAACTTGATTTCAAAAAATGTAGAGAGATAGGATTTGACAATGCGGCTAGTATAACTGGAGTTCATGGTGGTGTTCAACGTCTTCTACGAAATATAAATGGGAAATTTGTACCATGTTCTAATCATAGTCTGAATTTATGCGGTGTTCATGCCTCAGCTTTCAATGCAGTTGCCATTACATTTTTTCGGAGTGATTGATAGACTCTATACATTTTACTTCTCTTCCAATCACCGGTGGGAAGTTTTATCTTCGCATGTGATGGTCATGATGAAGTGTTTGGTAACCACCCGTTCGAGTGCACGTTATGAAGCTATTCGTGCAGTGAAAACCGGATTTCAAGGAGTGATTCAGGCACTCGATTCATTAACCTCAGCTTCAGAAAATCTTCAAACGGGAAGGGATGAACAAATTTTGCTTTCAATTGAAAAGTTCTTCTTCATTGTAACTTTTGTTTTACCGGAAAGAAATTCTGGGACGAATAAATGACATCCAAAAGAAATTTCAAGAACCTGGTATTAATTTAGATGTGTGCATAATCCACATGGATGCGATCAAAAGTTGTAACCAAAACATTTTACAGGCTGATGTCTGAATCGGTTAATCAAAGTAAAACAAAGTGCGAGGAAATGTAAATTCCAGTTGAAAAGCGCATTATAAAAAAAGAAAAATGTATCTGGGGAAAAAGAAGATTGATGTATGTCAAACACTTGTACAGGAAGTAAAGAAAAATCTTTACGAATGTCATGATCGGCTTGTAAATGAACTGGAAGCACGATTTGACTCCATGTCTCACCTGCAAAGTGTCATCGCTGAATTATCATAGCAAGCGATCCTGGAAGATACTGAAAGCGAGTTGGAGTGAAAATTTAAAATTCTCTGTGCTGACTTAGACGTATCAGGCCTTTGGAAGTTCTCCGACTTCGGGACTAGGGGAACGTGACATAACCATGATAACCAAATCATCGGCTATCGAATAACTTAGATGGATTTATCGATCGCAAGTTCAAGAAACAGTGCCAAATATTGTGATTGCTCTACGGCTGTTTTTGACGCTCACACTTTCTGTTAATACTGCAGAAAGAAGCTTCTCAAAGCTCATTAAAATTCACTTGAGATCGAGTATGCCACAAAATCGCTTTTCCAATTTGTCTCTCATTTCAATTGCACATGAAATTGTGGAAAAGATAGGTTTTGACCAAGTTATTAGTAACTTTGCTTCTGCAAAAGCTCGAAAAGTTAAAATATGATAACGTTTGTTCAGCTAATTTTTGAATTTGTTGTTTTTCAAGTACTAATCTACGGCATTAAGGGTATTTCCTTTACATTTTTTCTCCCAAAAGAGGGGGTGCCATTATGAATACGGGTCCCGGGCGGCACATTACCTCGGAACGCCCCTGTTAAGCATCTATGAAGTAAATTTAGAGTATTTAGAAAAAAACAAAAAAAATCAAAGGCAAAAATAAACAGAAACGCCGTAAGCGTAACATCATATTGTTTAATCCACCTTTTAATCGTAATGTTCAAACGAATATCGGAAGAATTTTCCTAAATTTAATTTATAAGCACTTTAACCATTCAGTAAAAAAGATTTTTAACAAAAATAATATTGAAATTAGCCATAACTGCGTTAATAACATCGAGAAATGTATAGCAACATTATATTAAATGAATATATTTCCAACAACGACAGAAGTTACATCTACTTCCTTTCCCGTTATAAAGGTTTGGCTCTTGCAACATCCAGGTGATAAGATGCGTATTAGCTACAATTCTTTAATTGCCAGAAATATTGCAGAGCAGTGGTGTTATTGTATTTTATATTGCCTAAAGTCATTTCGTATCACCGAATGACTTTAGGCAATATAAAATACAAAAACACCACTGCTCTGCAATATTTCTGGCAATTAAAGAATTGTGCTAATACGCCTCTTATCACCTGGAATGTTGCAAGAGCCAAACCTTATAACGGGAAAGGAAGTAGATGTAACTTCTGTCGTGTTGGAAAATTAATTATCTTAAAACAATAGCCCTAGGATATTAAACAAGAGAAAAGAAATGATGGTTACACGTAGGCCTAAAAATAAATAGTTGCTTGAATACGTTGATCCAGATTAATTTTTAATGTAAATTATCGTTTGTTTGTTTCTTTAAAAAAAAGAACAAGTAATCTCCCTTTATGCTTAATATAAAAATGAATATTAACAACTCTAAAATATTTTTGTACATATTATATACAAATCCAGTTTGTTTTAAATGCCAAATATATTTGTTAAAATTAAAAAACAAACAAACTGTAATTCCAGTATAATATATAACTGCGCCAGCATTGCGATAACCAAATATTTTTTTATTAAAATTTAATTTCTATACTCACCACCTGGAGGTTGCGTTGTCCTATCGGCGAAGCCTATATTTATTTCTAACAAAATAAAACATAAATTATAGGCTCTCTAGATAGTATGATGTTTAACTAAATCATTTTACAGTCCAGTTCGCTAGTATACTGACTTCCATCGTTATTGGCTTACTTTTTAGTATGGCCTTTTGCTAGACAAGTCTAAACTTAAATAATTTGCGGTTTGTCATGTGATAAATGTAGCTTAATATTTACTGCAAATGTCTCTATTCGGTTTTCGAGCACAGCTACAAGCCAAGATTTCGAAAGCAAAATTTCAAATAAGTAGTCCCTGTCCACTTAAAAGACTAATCAAACACAATCTTTTTCGTTCTGTTCTCAACCTACTATTTATTGTTGTATTGTATTATAGTTAATTTTAGTAAATCGAAACATTTTTTACCTGTTATAATATTTGTAATAGCAAAAAATCATTTTCTTACATTTTTATTTTTAAACAATATATAAATGAGGATTAAATATTTACCTGAGATTGAAATAAATCAAATTGAAACAGAATTGACGTTAATTCAAAAAGTACTAAATTACATCATTATTCACGAGAAACCTCTTTTCCTCGTCTTTTCTGATTCAGATAAAGCAAATGAATTTATATTGTTTTTTAAAAAAATATTAAAAATATTTTATCTGATTTCAGCATAAAATATTTCACTACATAATTAAATATTCTGACATGAATTAAAATAATATCGGTCATTGTTGAAAAATAAAATATATTGCAGTTGAAAATGATTACAATAGATTAACTTTCAAAGTAATTATTTATGTTTATGGGTTGAAAAATTCGAAAAAAGAAAATATTTTAATTGCCACTTTTCAAGGGAGAAAGGCTTTAGTCACTTAGAAGGTCGTTTTCGGTTGGTCTTTTTTTTTCCATTTAGTAGTGCGCTAAAGCTTAATTTAGTATTTCAAATTTTGGCAAAACAGAAAAATTATTGTATCCAGGGAAATAACTCAAAAGAATAAAACTTCATTGTTCAGTGATGAGTAATTTCCCTTGTATTGGAACTAGTCGCTGAGTAAGATTTCGAAATCTCATGATCTGATTTTATGAAAATAATAATCCAAATGTCTACATATTTGTCTTTTAAGCGATCTATAAATGAAATTCGGCGACGTAAACATTTCGATTACATTTTAATTCAAAAGTTGTTCAGTTCAAATAATTTAGTTTTCTCAAACATTGTGGCCAATTATTTTCTCATTGGAAAAGCAAACACGCGAACAATGACAGGGAATCTAATAAAAATTCAAAGATTGAAAAAATATAAATAATTCTTTTCATTTCTGGGTAAACTATTCGTTTCAATTACTTTAGGTGAAAAACACTTAGGTAAAGATATTTTAATTGGATGTATATTGTTATTATACATAACAAAATAGGTGCACGTGTAGGTACACGTGTACGTGTGTGCCTCATATAATACGCGCGCACACACACACAGATATATATATGTATGTGTGTGTATATATATATATATATATATATATATATATATATATATATATATATATATATATATATATATAATGATAAAATTATGGTTTTAAGGTATGTTAAATTTATGAGTTAAAGTGCTCATTATCAGTGATAGAGCGTATGTAAATATAAAATTGGGCATTGAAGTCAACACCCAGATGTGACAGCCTGTTTCATGCGTAAACAGAATCGTCAGGGCTGTCGATTTTGTTTAAACATAAAACACACTGTCTCCTCTGGGTGTTCACCTCAGTGGCCTCAACGGTATATAATTTTTATATATCAAGAAAAATTTTAGGAAAGAAAAATGTACAGAATAAAACTAAATGGAATTAGCTATACTATATACCTAAAATATATGCTTAAAAAAGTAAATTTAAACTTCTCAGTACACAGACTTTTCTTCGTGCGCATGTGCAGGCATCTCAATATAAGCATCATGTTATTCCATCTTTCGTCATAGATTTTTCCCAATATATATATATATATATATATATATATATATATATATATATATATATATATATATATATATATATATATATATATATATATATATATATATATATATATATATATATATATATATTTAATTATATATATATATATATGTGTGTGTGTGTGTGTAAAACAAAGACAAAAGGAAAAACTATTCTTTACCGACACATTATCATTTGTTTTAATAAACTCTATGAGAGGACAAAACACGTTAGTAAAAGATAGTTTTAGTCATATTGTTTTTTTACAGATATATTTTTATCTATACCTGAATTTTTATAAATACACAAAACACGCGTGCGCGCACACACACACACACATACGCAAACACACATATATATTTGCTAAAAATAGAGTTTTAAGGTATGCTATATTTATGTGTTAAAGTGCTTAATATCAGAGATTGAGCGTATGGAAATATAAAAGTAGACATTGAAGTTAACGCCCAGTGGTAACAGTCTGTTTTATGCATAAATGCAATCTCCAGGACACACACACACACACACACACACACACACACACACACACACACACACATATATATATATATATATATATATATATATATATATATATATATATATATATATATATATATATATATATACATACATACATACAAAACAAGATTTTTGAAAAAGGAAGTAAATATCATTTCGGATTCGATAATATTTTTACTGTTTTTAATCACAAATAGCCAAATCTACATTCACTTGTCAATCATTCCCTTTATTAACATAACTGCTATACTTTCAGTATTTTCTGCTTAACCCAATCAGTTCAGTGGTTCATATTATTTACAATATTTAATTGCATCTATATTTCTTTTGCCATTATAATGCTTATATTATAAATTGACAGCAATAAATTTAGCAAGACTTTCAGAGTTCATTGGTATAAATTCTACTCAAATGGCTAAAAACTCTTTGAGTGTTTGTATTCATAAAATGTTATCTGAGTTCAGTATGAAAAAAAATTGTAAAAATAATTCTTCATTCTTCAGCTTCTGGCAAATTTTGTAATTGACAATAGGATTTCTTCAGGTAATTTTTTGCTATTTCAACCCAAATCAGTTTTTCTGACAATAAATAATTCTGTTTTAACTTTTCTTAGTAATTTTCTAGTTAATTTCTCGGGTAAGTATTAACTGAATGGTTGTAATTCGAAAATAAACAATTTAATTCCTGAGTTGTTACGCTATAAAGAATTTTTTAATATTAAAGAACAATGTATCAGGAAATCGAGGCAATTTGCTTCTTTATTGTTATATTAATGCCTTGTCACTTTTCAGGTTCATTTTCCCAACTTTTACTGGAGACTCGGAATTTTGGAAACATTTTACGGTTTCACTGATTTTTTATGAAGCAAATTTTATCAAAAATAAAAAAAAATGTAATAAAAAAGAATAATTAATAAAAGATTAACTAATTGAAACAAAATCTTTTTAAAAAATGAAAAATTGTAATAAAAATATGAAATTAAAAAATAGTATACCAAATTAATTTTTTTTTAAATTATTAAATACACCTATCTTACTTTCTTTTTAACTCTGCTGATCATAATATAAACCATTTTTTATGAAAATATTATGAAAAAGTTTTCTTTCTACTTTTATGTGCTGTACCTCTTCAGGACGTAGGAGATCATGCCCCCCCAACCTCCTCCTGTTCTTTGTAGCTTTTAACAAGCTCCGTCTTTTTGTTATTTCTCCCAGATCCTGTTCTGCCATCCACTTGCTCAAGACCATTAAGTATTAAGTTGCTTCCCACTGTCGGCTCTTTCCCTCAATCCGTCCTCTGAGTATCAAATTTTCCAAGCTCTCCTTCCTCATTACGTGTCCCAGAAATTTCAGCTGCTTCTTTCGGATAAGTTTCCTCTTTGTTAACATTCTCTTCAAAACCTCGTCGTTGCTCACATGTTCAGCCCATGGTATCCTTATCATCCTTCTGTAGAACCACATTTCTGTTGCTTCGAGTCTCTTCTTTACCTTTGAGGAGATTGTCCAACTTTCGCTGGCATACAGAAAGACAGATATCACGTAACAGTCCAGTACTCTTTTCTTTGTTTCCAACGAAACTGTCTTTGGCTATCCCAATACATCTTCAGATCTCAGTGTCGCACTTTCTGTCCTCTGTTATAAAACTTCCCACATATTTAACTTTTTGTACCTGCTTGATTTTAGTGTCCCCGGCCTGTGATTTGCATTTTAGGCTCATCTTTTTGTTGACTAGATTTAAAAATAATAACTGATATTGTTTTCTTGTTAACAAAATAACAGTTACATACATACTTGAGGACAATGGAAAACCTGTCTGAATGATCAAATATCAGAATATTTTTCAATGCTTCTTGGTTGACCAGAGAACTTTTCATCACTCTCTCTATATATCTTTCTTTCTCTCGCTCGCACTCTCTCACTCACTCTCTCTCTCTCTCTCTCTCTCTCTCTCTCTCTCTCTCTCTCTCTCTCACACACACACACACACACACACACGCATATTTACTTATATTTGTACTCTTATTTTGATAAATGAAATTATTATTGAAATGAATTAAGTTTGGATGCCAAGTGTTTATAAAAATTGGATCTAACAATCAAAATATTTCCATTTTTTATTCATCCGATCTTAAAAATGCTGGTATAATCTACCGTATAATTACAGTGTAAACGTTTAATGAAAAATTAGACAAAAAGGTAACAACAGACTCGCTCGCTCTCTCTCTCTCTCTCTCTCTCTCTCTCTCTCTCTGTTTGTATGTTGGCTTAAATTCCCGCCATAATTGAGACAAATTTGTGCGCAGGAGTGAAGTGTCAGTACTATAAATAGTGTGTTTTTTTTCTGTTCATTGAAGTAATAAAGAATGAAAAAAAAAGATCAAAAGGGAACCGGGAAACCATAGCTGTCCACTTGAGAGCTGTCTCAGCCAATAGTCATTCCATCAGGGTGGAACTAGAGGGAGGGGCTATGTATTGATGGAGTTGTGGGAACAGAAGCTGTGGGCGCTTTCACACAATAAACATAGAATATCAAACGTGGTTCACTGTTTAAGTAACTTCCACCCGAGGAGACTTTTCAAATGAGATTTCTCTTCGAATGATGTGAATGCTTCGATTCACTCATCCGTTCCCTCAGAGGAACAAATGCATATGTTGACACTCACAGACGCCAAGAAAGTGAAACATTTATACACACACACACACACACAAACACACACTGGTTAGGTGGAACCGGACGTCTTTTTCACACGCCCATATATCCAAATGCAAAACAAACACGAAACGTAGATTCCCAAACGCCAATCTTAGAATACAGTCGGCAAAAGTTGCACACTTTAAAATCGTCAAGTCTGTTCTTTTACAGGAAAGAAAAATAAACAAACGCACCGATACGCATGAAAGAATTAAAGTGATAATTAACATATGAACAGAACATTTTTTAACGCACTCGGGCATACATTTTTGAAAAGCCCATATACAATCACAGAAATGCACATTTTAGTAGATACATAATTTTTATATATATATATATATATAAAGAAAGAGAAAGAGAAAGAGAGAGTGTGAGTGACATACAGATAGACGGTTAGAAAGAGATGGACGGAGATAATTTTGCTATGGTATAAATTAAATTTTATAATGAAGACAAATATTTATCCGAAGCTTCAAACCAACATTTTGTTTCTCTTGTGCAATTCAAATAACAACAATGATTTGTAGAACATTTAATTAGAAAATGAAAGAATATTTTGAAATATTTCAACCTGTATCAGCTGTCATTTCTTTCAATGGACATTATGGTGTCATTCTGTATGTTCCCTTGTACATATAGATATTATTTAAATGAACACTGGAAATATTTGTTCGTTATTTTTCTCACAACGACTTGAACAAAAATTAAGTCAAGATTTTCATGTTATCTGATAGACCAAATGATATACGATGAAACACTTTGGGATAAATCTTCACGAAAAAGAATGAAATCCGTCTTTAATTCTTCCATTTGTCCTTGCCTTCTTTGTACCATTATTCACACAAAGCTTTAAATTCTCTTTCCGACCAAATCACCGAGTCACTGAGACTACGTTTTTACATAATTTTCACTGTTTCTCCAATCATTATTTCCTGATGATAAATTTCTTCGAAATCATAGTTCATTTTAATGGAATGACTTTGAAAAACCAAATTCAACACTTGCATTTTAGAATAAATTGGTCTGGAATGATTATGTCAGTGTGTGTCAAATGTCGTTGTTTTCTTGCTTGAGCTCCTGATAAAAGTTTGATTACTACTTGTATTTTGAGTTGTTAATCCAGAAAACCATTCCTCATGTCGATGAAAACCCGCATAAATAAATGAAATTAAAAATAAAGATTCAGAATAAAGAATTGTATATTTTCTTGTGTTTTGTAGACTTCTTCCACACAACAACAAATAAAAGATAACTGTTCTTTTAGACTAAATAACACGATCCTCTCCAATGTACCCAAGGATGCTTTGCCGTAGAGGAATAGTTAAGAAGTTATTGCTTGAGATTATTACCATTCTGAATTCGTTCCTTATAAGGTGCTTCACACATTTTTCGCCTTTATATTAGACTTTGCATATTATGGATAATGTTTTGTGGCGCCAACTGTAAAGCGATGATTAGCAATCTTGACCTGCTGTCAAGTATTGTAAATTCGATCTTTACTTGATGCTCACGAATTTTAACCTTCCGCCAGATCAAGGTTTGGGAGTTTACTTGGTGAATTAAATATTTTCATATTTGCCACTGGCGCCATTGTTCGGCATTCGAACCCAGGTAAGCCAAGATTTTACATGTTTATTGTCGGGGCAAGAAGGCCATTGTCACTTGAAAGGCACGATTTTCCTATCTCCACTACATCTTTGTGCTTTAGCATATTCAAAGTGCCTTAAATGGTCAATAATGAAAGATTAATTTTTCAATCCCATATATTTCTAAAGATAAATAAATAAAATCCTTCAGAAAATTAAATGATTCAATTATCTACAACATAAACATATCTCGCGGCTGCAAAATAGAAGGCCCTTAATTAAAGCTTTCATTTGAGCAATATACAAATGAATTAAAAAGAAAAAATAGAAAGACATAACAGTTCAGCTTTAATTAAAATATCCTTACGAAGTCCATTTTTTTCAGATTTATAAAAATAAAATGTAGGTTTTTTTTTTCTATTCTTAAACATTCAATATTATTGGTCCTAATTTGTTTAGTTCATCAAATTATTGATATATTTGCTGAAAGAGTTATTTCCCTTGAATTATATTTTTCTCAATTTCAATCGACGAGAAACATAAGGTCATGCTGTTTCTCCTAAAATTAATTTCATCTGGAAAAAATATTCATCTATGTTAGATTTTTTTACGCAACCTTAAATTCAATAATAAAAAAAAATGGTCTGTCATTTATAGTCGCAAAAAATATTTGATATCACCTTTAAAACTAAAATCTCTTTCGGTAACTCGACATGGTGTAGCAAGCATGTCTCGCTTATTAGTGATTTCGATTCTCACTAAATGCCCCATAATTTCGTCCTTTTGCTGCATCTAAGTTACGCTTAGAATATCACCAATTAATATTTGAAAGTAGAACAAAAACAACAAAATAAAAATTATAAAATATATCAATAAATTTGATATTTTCTGCGAAAATATTATTAGTTGCACTTTCGTGTTTAATGATTATTGCTTCCATTTTTCGTTTTTTTTGTTTTTTTGTTTTTTTTGTTTTTTTGTTTTTTTTGTTTTGTTTTTGTTTTATTCATCAATTTTGGAAAGATTTAAAATAGAACAATGTTATTTCATACCAAACAAATAAAAATAATTCTGTCCAAAACTCTACATAACTATGTGATGATAGATATTTAGTAAGTTTAAATTAATACGGTTCAAGATCCAATCAGAAGAGGTTGAAAGAAAGCTGTATTACCACAATTCTGATATTTACTGATCTTCATGCAAAGACAAAAGTTTTTTTTTTTTTTTCTTGTTTTTTTTTTAAAAAATTTGTGGTGACAATTTTCATAAGAAATAATTGACTACTTTGAAAATCAGCATTAGAACATTATCTAATAGGGACAATATATGTAAGCCAACCAGTGAGGAACTTATTTCTCTGGCATTGTCTCTCATCAATTAAAATATTTATACATTAAGCCCCGAAGTGATGCAAGGGGAATAACTGCGTCATTAAGAGTTTAATAAATTTAGAGATTAGTTTACAAAAATATGATCATATTTCGTTTAAATATGTAAAAATGTTCCTATATGTTCCTATATGTTCCTATGTTCCATAGAAAATCGCACTTCCAAGTAGAATTTGGTTTTGAAATATTAAACTAAGAATATAGGAAAATGAAAGAATCATTCGCATTGAGTGAGAAGAAGCAATTTGCTTCTAAAGCTGTAGGAAAAGCTATTAATACGAAGAGACGTAAATTGCAGATTTTTCTATGATGAGTACATACTTTAAAAGTATAAACCTCTGCGAGTGGAATCAAGAACATGAAAATATAGAAGAATAAGTCATCAACAAAGTTGGTGTCTCGCAAAATATCGTTAGTGAAAAAAGCCGATTGCAATAAAAACATGTATGTTATTCAGTCATAGGAAAATGTTAAAAATTTTTTCAGTTAAAGTTTAATTTACCTTTACTTGAATTTCAGTTTTATCAAAAGGAAATGTACGAATAAAATCACATTTAACCATAGCAATTATGATTAGAAGAAGAAGAAAAAGAAGAAGTGACGGAGGGGGGCCCTGTGGGGATGAGAATTGATTAAAAAGCATGGACAACAATAAAAATTAGAGAGAAACGATATATTTGCTCGTATTGGTGATGGTAGCGATTGAGAAACACGGATTGACAATTTTGTTAAATGACATCTGTTTTCCGAAATGCTTTTTGCGGAACGGAGAAATAAGACAGCCACATTTTATGATTGACCATTTGCCTCTATTTTTCCGAACTGCAAACAACAAAGAAAGCGGAAGGCCTATAATTAAGCAAAGGATAACGAAAAACCCGCATACAGAAGATGTCAGTCGGTGATTAGGCAACCCCAAAAGGTTAGAAATGACACCGATGGAGGGTCAGCAGGATTCCATTCGAAAATAAAAGACAATGCCAAGTCTTTTTTAGCATTGGTTCTTGATAGCCAGCTGACTTTGCCTCTAGTGAATGTAATCACACAGAACCTGTCACATTGATAAACAACGTTCAACAATGAAAGAACGACCGTCGCTGGTTTGAAAATCAAAACTTATTTCATACTATTCACGTGTTATCAGTATGATTCCTTCAAACTAACTCATTGAAAATTCCAGATTATCTTTACAATAAATTATTGCTTTTTTAGAAATAATTCTTTATTCAAGAAAATCGTTATACTTAAATAACAATATCTTTATATGAATGTTTGAAACATTTAAATCGATATAATCTTCAACAGAATCATCAAATCAGTTGTTTTTAAAACAATTTCACTGCATTTTACATCTTTTTTCTAAGGAAGGCTTATAAAGCAAAATTTAACAAAGCACATCCAACTCCGTTTTGAAGAATACCTTAAAACTGATCTGTAAATTGATCAGAAAAAAAGCATTTTTGTGAATCAACATTCGCTACTTTTAGACAGAAAACAATTATTTTTAATATTTCAAAACTATGAAGCCGAGAATATTTTTATTTTCTTATTATAAAACCAGCCATTCATTCTCGTGGTGAGTTCTAACCTACTCTTTATTCTGCTTTCCTTTTTGGCCTTGTGCCAAACTAGGATTAGTGAATATCGATATTGATGTAAAGAAAAAGAAATTCTCCTACATATATTATTATTATTATTATTATTTCTATGTACTACTAATAATAACAGAGGCGGGTAAATAATAATAATAATAATAATAATAATAATAATAATAATAATAATAATAATAATAATAATAATAATAATAGAGTTGGGATTCTATGAATGGGCAATACCAAGGAAACGAGAAACAATGGAAGGAATTAAACAAACCAAACAGGAAATTATCAGTAAGCCGAACTGGAAAGATAATTTTCATTGAAAAAGAAGGTTTTCTTTGTCCTCATGGATTACACATGACAAGAGCCAAAGAATGGATTGACCAAAGTATTGTTTTAATGATAACAATTATAAAAATAAGATATTCTAATGCCCGAACAATGTTTGTCGTAAAATTATGAATATTTATAATTGTTGAAATCAAATAGAAAGAAATTAAGGGAAAAATCAGAAATAAAAAAATGAAGCAAGAAAAATATTAGAAAGTAAAGTTAAAAACAGAACGCGATAAAAACGAGACTGTGGGATATTCTTATCCCTTCTTAAACTGAACAAAAGAAGAAGAGTCTAAGACAGAGAGAACAAAAGAAAATAGTAAAGAAATATGATGGTCACTCTTATAATAAGCGAATGGTAAAAGTTGTTTCAGAAGTAGACATTGAATGGGAAGGTTGATCAAGTAGAAACTGTGTAAACGACTGAGAGTTGAGTTCACAAAACAATGGCCTTTGTATAAAACAGAATTAGTTTTATAGAATTTTTAAAATATTCGGTTAAATTCGTAATTTTCAAGTATCCTCCAAGAATTGTTTCAAATAATGAAGTGGCAATATTAAACTGAATGCCTGATTAAAGCCAAAACACTTAGTCATCATAAAAGAAAGAAAGGCTCTTCCAACTAAGCTGATAGAGGTGTTCCTGTCGGCCACGAGATTAAATGAATCAAGCTTATGCCTCATCCAAACAGCTCCGTCATGAAAAGTATCGATCTATGTGTAATTGACGATTGGCACTGAATGAATGTCGACCAAAAATATTAGACAATTTTTTTTAAATACTTACAAAATCCTACAACTACTTCCACACATTTGTGTCCGAATGAGAAAAGAAAAATGTTTGTCATTGCATTTGCTGTCGTCGACTCTGCTGTGTTGACATTCAATGAGGTACCTTCGAACGTATTACTATTCACATACCAGTTTGCCGATTTGAGTTCCTGCTTTGCTTAGCTTCAGAAGGATCATCTGTCTATGGTAAATTACAGATGATCCTTCTTAGGCTAATCAAAACAGGAATTCAAATCGACAAACCAGGAGGTGAATAACCAGACACAACGTTCTATAAATTTCAGGACGACACCGACAGTCTATATCTGAAAAATAGAACGGTAAATGAGATTCATTAGTTGTAAACAACCAAAATGTGATTTGGAAAATACCCAGAAAATTATGAAAATTGCTCAAAACATTGCAAAAAGTAGATAACATATCATAATCGAACGCTACACGTTTGCTCAGAATGAACAAAAAAATAGGCATATATTGGGAATTGTGCAACATGTCGATAAATGTTATGAACACAAGCTAAAGGTTGTCTGAGAAAATTAATAAAAATATGATGGTCTTTCACTAAGAATGCCGCTTCCGAGCGGGAAGTTCAGATAAGTTAAGAGAAAGAACATCTGCTAGATCATAGATGAATATATACCAACGGACCGCAGGTTTCAAATGATAATACAATGAATAATGACGACATCGAAATAAGGAAGCAGAAAATTACGAAAAATGGAAATAACACTGACAGCTTATTTTAACAGATACCAAAACTAAACAAAAATGTCTTTGAATACTAAATATGGAGTTTATTCAATAAAATCGTCATTGGCTTCAACCATGGCCTCCAAAAAAACTTCGGAATATCGTGCGACTTTTCTGGACGGTCTCCTTGTTTAAGTTAGTGAATGCTGCCATAATTCTTTCCTTCAGTTCATCTTTGGTGTTTCGCTCAACTGCGCCCCACACATAATAATAAAGGAGGTTACAGTCTGGGGAGATAGGTGGCCAGATATAAGGGGTGTTGTAGTCTCAGAAATTGTCTGACAGTTATGATTGGGTTTTTCTGCTTGTGTGACATGGGACAGAGTGCTGTTGCTAGGCATAGACACTTCCAGCAGCCACCCTCTTAACCCGGAGCAGCACTACCTCCTCAAGGCACTTGATGTAGGCGTTCGTGTTGTGACTGAGCCCCTGTGAGATGAATGGAGGCATAACGTTGCCATCACAAGTAATCACTCCAAACACCATGATGTTGGTTGGCTATTTGGTTTTCAGCACTCTCAGTACACCTTTTGGGGACACAGCAAGACAACGGTTGTTCTTTGTTCACATACTGACATACATTTTTCTCGTCTGAAAAAAACCAAAGCATGTTCGGTTGGGAGGATGCTTGAGTTTATTCAAAAGCTTCGTAGAGTGGTCTTTCATCTTGTTCTTCATGACTTGGGATAAAAAATGCCCCCCTTCTCATCTTGTGTGAGAAATACCGAATTTCTTCATGCACTAACTGCCTGGTAAGAAACTCAGATACTCCTGTGTCCCTGTTTATGGACCTGATAGACTTGGAGGCATCATTGTCAATCATGGCCTGGATCTCACCAACAAATTCAGTTCTTTTCTTATCAGAACGATCAGAGTGAGATTTTGTTTAGAGCTGCCGTACCTTTGTTATCACCATTAGACTCATCCAACTATTTCCGAATCCTCTACACTGCACTCAGATTGACACCCAAACATTCTGAAATGTTCGTATTGACACTTTCGGCGTGAATACCAGGTAGTACAACATGTCGTTTCCAATTTCTACGTGAATTGCGTCATGGTACTCCTTTTCTCACAGACGGTGCCCAACTGACCCTACTATACTGTACAGTCGATAAAATCAAATGCAAACAATGCTACAATTATTTTAATATATTTATTGTTCATATATTATTTTTATAGATACAAATGTTCAAGTAAATGCTCTGTTTATAATAAACAGTATTAACGTTATATACCGGCCTGAATGTCCTAGAAAATAAGTGTCCTCCGACAGGAATCGAGCTTGTATCCCATACGTAACTGTCATATAGTCTGACGTGTTATGCCATTTAGCTACAGAGGAAGCTTCTGGTTAGCAAAGTTAGTAATTAGACCTTACACTTACTTAAATTTGTATCTCTATATATACGTGTTTGACAAAATGAAATTTTTATATTTATATTAATAGTATTATTATGTATATTAATGATCATGACCAAAATAATTGCATTAGTGTATGTTTTTGTGTGTGTGAGAGAGAGAAAGAGACAGACAGACAGATTATGTGCGAGAGACTATATTATTGACGGAATAAGATTATCATATTATCATTAATTATTATATTAGGCTGGTGCAAAAATAATGACGGTTTTTGACGTTAAAAATACGTCAAAAACCGTCATTATTTTTGCACCAACCTAATGTTTATATTAAATATAAATTCATACATTTAGGTTACTAAACAAAATTAATAAACATATATATCTTAAGCAAGAAAAAATGAAGAGATATAAAAACATAATATTACTGAGACACTCATCGACAGACAATTCTATAATGTCAGTTGATCAGCAATCATCGAGTTTTTTTCTTATTTGTAAAGCGTAACGTCTGTACGTATATTAAAATAGCAGAAAACAACAAATTAATTATCCATTGCTATTTTAAAAGAAGCCCTACACAAAAAGTTACATTAAACTGATGGTCGAAATATGAAACAGAAAAGCATTTTTTCCTGCAGTAAACCAAAGGCTCAAAGATAAAATAAAACAAATGCTAAAGAGAGAATGATTCAACGACATTGTAATTACGGAAATATTCTGAAAGGTAGGTAAAAAGAACGATTTCAGAAAAAAATCCCCACAAAAAATGGACAGTAAGAAACAGGAAATTGTTAAATTACAGTCACTTTTCTTCATAACTACACAAAACCTAATACAGGAAGGATGAGATGAATCGCTACCATCATTAAGAAACAATAACTGAAACAAAGTTATATTAGGATTGGAGAAAGTGAATAAACTTCAGCAATATATTCCAACCCAAAATATAACTAAACTCAATAATTCGTGTGTGCAGGAGTCAAACTAATTAGAGATAAATTTGATGCTCAAAAAGTAAGCTCAAATATACAAAAGCTAGATGGATGATAAAATGGAAGCAACAGATGAATACACATAGACTGAAACAAAATCAGCAAGGAAAAGAAGAAAATATGTGAAGAACTAATGACATGAAACAACGGAAAAGACAAACAGCAACCAGCAAAATTTCAATCAACGAAAGTGGAGGAGCTAAATCAAACGACCCTGACTAAATAATAAAAATGACATCTAAATGGATAAAAACAGGAAAACTATCGTAATCCTAAAAGATGCCAAGAAACGAACAGATCCCGACAACTACAGACCGATAATATGCTTACAAATGACATAAACGATTCTCACAACAGAAATAACCGAAACTTGGAAGCCGATGAGTACATTCTGAGGAAGAGAAATGTCTAAAATGAGAGGGATAAGTAATTGTCTGTAGACTGATTAAAACACATTGAAAGAATTTAAAACAATAAAGAAAATTTAAGACAATAAAGAAAATCTAATCATCACTACTATTCAACATAACAATGATACGATGAATCATTATTAAAAGAATGCAACAAATGCCACAGATTAGCAAAATAGCGAGAAAAAATAAATTATCTTTTGAATGGATAATTTTAAAAATTTTATCAGATATAAAAATAATTGCGAACATTCATATAACCAAAATCTTCAACCAAAAACAGAGGTATCGTATTAGGCGCTGAGAAGTTGAGAAAAGCGATGTCAGTAATGAAGAAAGAAAAAACAGAAACAATAGAAAGAACTGAACACACACCAATAAAAAAGGCAAGACATTTAACGAAGGCTACAAGTACCAAGCACTTCGGAAATAGATATCTTCAAGCAGAAAGAGACGAAGGAATAAGTTAAGAAAATATTAGAAACCAAATTCGGTAGCAGAAAATTAATTAGTAAATACTTTGGTAGTTACCATGGTGCTAAAGAAAAGTGGAAAATGTGGAAATCAGAAACATGGTCCACAAAATAAGAAAACTGATGACGATACATAAGGCTCTGTCTAGGTCAATATGTCAACAGATTGAATTTTAAATTAATAGAATTACAAAGCGGATAAGTCAGAATTGAAAACTGCATTGACTCTGCAATCCAGGTAATTGAAGTGCGCATGAAACTGAACAAGAAAAGACTAATTACTGCGAGCAAAAACTGAACTGAAAAATATGAAGAGAAACAAAAGTCAAAATTGGAAAAAAAATTTTGAATTACGCATACTTCAGAAAACAAATCAAAAAGTTGTAATAAATCGATATGGTTTTGTCAACGTAAAGAAAAACAAAGACAAAAATAGAGGAACTCTTAATAACGATCGAAAACAATGCCCTGAGGATAAAGAAAAACGGTGAGATAAGTACTCAATACACACTTCAAAAAACAGTTTATTGAATTATTTACTAATAGACACAGTAAAATATCACTATAAGTACAGTTCATACGAGCAAAACTTTCAACAAATACATTTATATAAAATTATAAGAGAAATATTTTAAAAAGATGGAAAAATGATTTATTCAATCTCCATTCATAAAGAGTAAATTAATACCGCTGAAGAATGTTTCAACAACAGTTGTAGAAGGTTCTAAGTAGTAGTCAACATTTTGGGGATAAAGGGTTCAGTGTCTCCCGTCTCAGTAGCAAGTTTCCAAAACAGATGAAAAATTGTACAGACAAGAAAAATGCATGTTTTTATCATGAAGTTTACAAAGCCACAGTAACATTAGTTTGTTAAAGTAACACAACACGTGTAGGTAAAATAATAATAAACTGGTTTTGCGATAAGTATTGGATACATAGTTCTCCATTTATTTTTTCACAATGTGTTCTAAGAAAGGAAAAAATCTTCTGAGATGCAAATGGATATCTCAGTCAAGCTCAGTAAACCTGATCTAGAAATTGTAAACAAGAAAAGAAAACGTTAGATTGTAGATTTTTCTGTTATGGAAGATCATAGCAAACCTGATGGAATAGATAGATAAGTATCTCGACGTTGCCAAGCGAACTGAATATGCTCTTGAACATGAAGTTGATGATTGTGCCTTTCGTTATCCAAGTTGTAGTACTGTTCCTGTAAAGCTTGTGAAAAAAGACTGGAAGAACTGTAAATTAAAAGAGTAAAAAAATATATCCAAACGACGGCGATTGAATACACTTTCTTCTATGAGCCGTCTCGCTGCAGGGCGTTGGCGATCATGGCTCTCGACAATTTCCTATGCTTTGTAGCTCTTTGATTTTTTGCCGTCTCCTCAAACCCCGATCCACCATTTATTCACTCAATCTCGTCAGGTAGGTTATGCGTTGCTTTCCCGTCTCTCTTACCTTCAATCTGTCCTGTGAGTATTAAATTTTCCAAGTGCTCTTTCCTCATTATGCCCCTTAGAAATTCCAATGGCGTCTTCCTGATGTTAAATAAAAGTGTCCTTCTTGTTGACATTGTCTCTAGAACTTCGTCGTTTCTCACATGTTCAGCTTATGTTATTCTTAGAATCTTTGTGTAGAAACATTTCTGTTGCTTCAAATCCCTTCTACCTCTATGAGTTTTTCCAGCATTCATTACCAAATAGGACTGATATTAAATAAAAATTCAGTACTCTTTTTTTTGTTTCTAACAATATTTTTCTGTTTCTTAATACTTTGCTTAGCTTTTGGACAGCATCTTTCGCTATCTCAGATTTCGGAGACGCCATTTCCACATTCTGTTAAAATGCTTCTCAGATATCTAAATATTTGCACTTGTTTGATTTTGGTATCTACAGTTTGTAATGAATTCTGGTAGGACTTCTAATTTTCATGAGAAGACGCATCCTTGTCTTACACTCATTTTTACTCGCTGTCATTTGATCGCCAATGTAACCTATTGGTGTGAATAATAATAATAATAATAATAATAATAATAATAATAGTAATAATAATAATAATAATAAACAAAACAGAAAAGACAACAATGTAATAAGTAAAAACCAAAGACGCCAAACAGAACAGTACCAAACTGCCCGAAGGCATTGATTCAGAAACGGTTAAATCCTAAAAAAAATAAAAGATAAAATCCTACTTTATGCGACAAATATTATCAAATGTTCTGTTTTTTCCTCTGGCAAAAATTATAATTTTAATGAGATTTCAGTGACTCAATATTAATTGACAAAAAGAAAAACTTATTTTCGTGTTTGTTAATAAATGACGATTTTTGCCGAGTAATTGCGCTTATATGTTTCAATTTTTAGGCAAAAAAAAAAGGATTAAAATGAAATTCTAATTTAAATCATCAGATTCGTAATGAGTCTGGAACTCTTTAAACTATGTAACGTTTAACATTTGTAATTTATCGTAGGTTTTCTTTACTGCATGAGTAAAATAGGAAGATTCTGAATGGTAAAAACAAGATTAATTGGTTAAAAGGTCTGAAATTGTTGAGAAATGCAATAAGAAGAAAAGATTATAAGTAGAAATGGCCTCCTGAAAGGAACGTAGAACAAGCGAAGAGTTTGGAAATGTGTTAAATAAAGAATAAGTGTCAAGAGGGGCGAGATTTAATGATGGAGAGGCTAAGATGAAAGAAGGAAGAACGAGAGAAATTGGAAAGGGAGTAGCAGTTACCGCCTCCCTAGGAAATAAAAAAGGTTGCCTCTTCTGCACTTAGTCCTTGTGTCTCTTGCTGCCCAGTGATTAGAGTCGTTGTGTGGCAGTCCGTTCCGTCGCACCATGTAATCTAAGCCGAGGGGAGGGAAGTGCCCTTCCCTTGCTCTTGTGTCAGCTGCGAGCAGGTGGGCTGTGAACACAGAGATGACGGGTGGAAAGAGAGAGTAAAACGGGAAAATGGCAGTGGCAAAGTCTGCAACAGCCGACCACGGAACAGAAAAAGAAAAGAAGAAAATTAATTTTTCGGCTACCATATAAACACTGTTCCCGCTTGCAGTTGTAGATGTCGGTCCTGTTCGTCTAAAAACAATTGTATCTTAAAATAATGCAAAATTTAAAGTAATATTTGTAGCGACATTAGTGGCATTAGTAGCTACAATTGTAGTATAATATTCAAAAGAATCAGTCATTGTAATTATGATATTTATAGTAAATTTATATTTAGAAATTAATACCATGCGTTGCTTTTATATTTTATCCGTACAGTCTTTGTGAAAAACAACAAATTAATATTGGCTGTGATGTAATTTGGATAAAAATGAAATTTTCTTGCTAAAAATTTTTTTTTTTTGCCTTTTCTGTAAGTTATGTGTGCTTTTTAAATTAAGATAGATAATAATGACTGAGATAGTTTTTTTTTTTTTTTCCACTCTGTATTTGTGGTCAGAGTCCGAGTTCAGGTAAAATACTTTGGAAGATTCATTGAAAGTTTGGCGTAATAAAATTTCTCTACCTCACCCAGTTTGTCTCGTACAATTCTCAGCTAAGCTTGAAAAGTTGTGACTCATTATTTCGATGTTTATTTAAATCGTCTTCAGAGCCTTGTTTTAGCGAAGTAGCGAATTTACAAAATATGAAGGAATGTAGGAAATCAAAGGCGAATAGAATGACAAAATGTTGAAGGGCAAGGTTACACACGCACATACGCACACATACACACACATCACATACTATCATATATATATATATATATATGTGTGTGTGTGTGTGTGTGTATAAATAAAAAGAAAGAACAGTATAGTAACGGTAACAAATCCGTTGGTACATAATCCAAGTGGATCTTAGTAATATAAAATATTAAACCTGATTCACAAAAAGAGCTCAATGTATTTATTATTACAGTGCAAATAATTAATAAACAATAAAATCCCAAATCGCCTATAATGGGGAATAGCCTATTTCGGCAGACAGAAATATATGCCGTCTGTCTTAACAACCCCGTTGTGGACTATTGGACTATACATACATACATACATACATACATACATACATACATACATACATACATATTTTGTCCCAATCATTCTAACTTATTTGATGGTTTAGTTAGAAATTCCGGTTCGAAAGAAAAATCAGAAAAAATGGAAAATTTCATGTCTTTGGCTAGATGCGAAAGTGTCTCGTCAGTATTCTCATGATGTAGTGGCCGCTTCTTCTTGCTTGATATATTGTCTGAACTTGGAATTGTTTTCGCCGTTTCTTTCTCCTGTTGTTCTCAACTGTATTAAAAGCATGCCCCCCAAGCCCACTATTTGGTAAGGGCGGAGGGTTGGCCGTTGATTTCCCCCCCTCCACCAGGTTGATGCTTGGACTTAAGGTAAGCCGAACATTCACTTGCCATGATGAGGAAGAAAGCGGACAACCACTTGCTGCCCTGTGTGAGTATAATTTCGAGCCATAACTCTTGCGTAGCGTCTTGAGTGGCCGCTCTGATCAACAGTTGTATAATACCGGGGTGTTTGTAGTGCCATGTCGCGCATGGAAAGGTGTCCCTGCAGTCACCTCCGGTGGGCAACCCTGAGGCCACATTATGATGTAGGATGTGCCAACTTCTCTCTGCCCACGTCACGGTCGATAACTGTCTGCTTCTTTTACTTCGGGCCTTCTCAACTTCCAACCAAAATTCAACATGACTTACAAAAACCGAAAAATTAATCCTAAACCAGCCACTCAAAAATCACCTAAACCCCTCAACATTTCGTTCTCCAACATCCGTGGCATTAGAAAAAACTTCTGCAATATGGAATCTTTCCTCACTGCAAACTGCCCAGATATACTGGCTCTCTGTGAGACCAACCTTGTCTCGTCTATCCCCTCCTGATCTCTCGATCCCAGGCTACCTTCCTCTCCGCATCTCGTCTACAGTCACTTTCTCACAGACGCGCCGTCGCCTCTCTCTGTCGGTTCTACAAATACTTTCATGACAATTGCTCCGAGGAGCTGAATTCGCTGGTTCCCAGACTTCATGAGTTCAAGCGCCCTACGAGGCTGGCATCCCGCTCTCACCCCTTCATTGTCGAAACTCCTAAATGTAGCCATCTCTTCTACTCTAATATCTTCATGTCTCGCACCTCTCGCCTGTGGAACTCCCTTCCCTATTCCAATTTCCCTGAGAGCTATAATCTCCAGCTATTCAAGTGTAATGTCAATCGACATCTCCAGTTGCCTTGATCTATCCACTACCCTTCTCCTCATACTCTCTTCTATCACTCCTATCTGATCTCTCTCTACATTTTCTGTAACCCCTTGCGTCCTAGTGGCTTCCCGCCTTGCTTGGGGTGAAATGCTTTAAAAAAAGATTATATATATATATATATATATATATATATATATATATATATATATATATATATAACCGTTTAGGTAGCATATGTGGATGTGTGTATTTCGTAAAATTATGTTTCGAAAGTTAACTTTATCTTCAGATTGATGACTGAACCCAACTGAGTTCAAAATCAAACCATCAACAGTTTGCTGGTTCATTAATAACTCCATAGCTCGGCACCTACCCTGAAGGCCACTATGCTTCTAACTAGGTATGAGTATGGTGTTAATGGTTGTGGTGAAATGATCTGCGCGCGCACTCAAATCAAGTGTCTGTATTTTGAACCTAGTCAAGATTAACAATTGATTTCACAGTCTTTTACTGGGTGTGTCAATTATTAAAAGTAATTTTTCACTCACCTTTTCATTTTTCTCTTATTCAAAGTTTCATGGAGACATTTATTCATACATTTACTAAACAGGGAATGGAGCACCAAGTGAACCACAGCAATTTAAAATCTGTTCACCCAACTCATTAATGACGATAATCTGCAATATAAACTTATTTCAGCTCACATTTCAATCCATCCAAATCAAATATGTTCTTATATCCTTCCAAAGATGAAAACGCTTCAATCGGAATTTTTTCGACAAAATCGAAACTCTCGCAAGGTTTTTTTTAAATCTTTATTCAAAATGCTATTAAATAATGTTCTTAAAACAGCTTCTGCTTCTTAATGTCGGCCACGTTTCTCTGGAAGTTCAGCAACACCATCCAGAACCCGACAGTAAGATACCTCAAACTTGTCGTACTTGATATCAAGCAGTTAGTTTTTTGAATTTCTTAACTTCACAATCAAAAACAGAATTTCAAAGCCCACTAATAAAAATTAAAACTGAAAATCCTCTAGGATTACAACGAAACCCTTGCCTCTGTTAATTGTGAAGCACTGCAATTGTCTGGATTTTCTAATATGGTTGAAAATAGATCAGAAAAGAGTAATTTTGGGGAATGAAATGGATGCTTGTCGAAATGAATAATTCCAACTTGTTTCAGGTAACTTTGGAAATCACCTTCCAACGATCTCATCCAGTAGCGCTATTCGAGTAGTCGACTTTGAGAAAAAATTGAAATCCATCTTAAACTCTGGAAGAAAATTCGACATTCACGAATACTTGAAGATGATTGAGAGAGTACCAAGTTAAGTGAATGTGCATAACAATGTACAAATATGACATTCGCACCAAAATTACCCTTGCACTCCGTTCAAATTACCAGCCATTACGATCGCTCCATCATATATTTGTGCGATGAAGTTTTGGTCAAAGTTGAATTCATTAACAAATTTTCGAACTTCTAAGATCTCTTCTATCTTTACTGACGTCGACATGTCCCAAAAGCATCTTTTGTGACCCATGATAATGAGATGTTTTACGTCTTGTCAAAGTTGTAATCAAATTGTTCAACTAATGGAATATTAAAGAAATGATTACTCTTAATTCTGGTTTAATTCTGAGCAGACCCTAAATTTGCTCCTGTCCTGATGAATAATTATACCCTTAATAATTCTACTCCCTTCTAGTGTGTATTGGTACGAAAGTGAAACCCGTATAGAGAAACCATCGCTAAAGCTATTGAAAGAAGGGTTGGTTATTTGTACCAGTCCAGAAAGTACCTGACTCGTTTCGTCATGCTCTATGTTCGGTTAGACCCAAAATGGAGTATTGCTACTATGTCTGGCCTGGTGCTGCGCAGCTCTCACTTTCCATCCTTGACAGAGTTCAAAAGTGTTTACACAACCTTATGGTTAATCACTTATTTTTTAAACTTTGACAGCCACTCTCTACTCTATTGCTATTTTCAAGTCAAATGTTCAGACGAACTAGATCCCTTAGTTCCACTAGTTTAGACCTTCAAAGCTGGAAGCCGCCATGCCACATATACATCAGAACTGGGGTAAAATTAGGGTCTGCTCAGCATTAAACCGGAAATCAGAAAAACATACCTTTTTCAAGTCGATAGAGAAAGAAATTAAAATTTCATTGTATGTTGTCAGAATGAGTAACATAAATACAGTAATATCTACACCTATGTTTCATAGATTACGCAAAGACAATCGAAGCCAGAGCACTAAAAACTTCTTGGAATACTAGAAAGCTTGGGCTATATGGAAAGGATATACGATTAACCAAGATTTGCATTAAGAACAAGCTGTTTTTATGCGAATAGAGAAAGTTGAGTGAAGACATCAAAATAAAAAGAGGTGTGCGAAAAGAATGTTTCCTTACCGGATTTATTTAACCCGTACAATTAAATGACTTAGAAATATTTATTATTGGAGAACTTAAACTATGCAGATGTTGCTGGAAGATTAAAAAGGGAAAATGAAAGAATTATTAATCAAGATCTATGGTCACCTACTTGACAAAGGGAATTGGAAAACAGAAAGTGACAAAGAGGTAGAGATGTGAAACAATATTATCTTTCTTACAAGCCAAACGCCCTTGTTGCCTATGAAATAGGACAAAGTAAAAGTTGAATTTATGCCTTTCTTGAAAACATTAACATAAAGTGGCTTCAGTAGATGAATTCAGAATAAAATATAGTTTTAAGTTATGCCATATTTATAGCTTAAAGTGCTCAATATCAGGGATAGAGCTTATGTAAATAAAAGTGGACATTGAATTCAACACGCAGCGCGTCAGTCTGTTTCATGCTTACAAGCAATCTTCAGGCCATATTTATATATATATATGTGTGTGAGATGTCGGAACTTCTAATCGAATTCCTCCTATTGATTTTCTCTTTCGCACTAGCCACTAAAAATCTCTTTCTTTGTACACCTGATGAATACTACTGAAATGATCAGCTGAAACGGTGCAGTAACAAGAACGCCAAAAGTAAGATCAAAAGTTCGAACCTATATCTATATTCCTCGAACAATCCAATTCTTTTTTTTTTTAAAGTCATCGTACTTGACCCTGTCCACATGCAGAAATGTAGCCGAATTTGTGAAACTTTAGAAAATTACCTTTGCTATAGTTTATAATTTTGCCATGAAATGAATTTAAAGAAAAAATGGTTTTCCCTGTAACCCTCGAAAATCAATAGAATTTTTAGTCTTAATTTTATTTTATTAGATTTTATGTAATATTTGCTGTCAAAACTGTTTTCTTGTACGCAAGACGTTCTAGGATGAACGGAATTTAGATTTTATACTAAACCACAAAATACGTATAGAATAAGTCAACTTTGCTATTAATTTATTTATTTTATAAACGCACTCGAATTAACTCATAAGCAACAAAGTGCATGTAGGAAGGTTAAAGGAATGGCTGGCATGCACACATCAACACAGCTTTAACTGATACAATATAAAAATATACAGAGCGACTGTTTTCCAATGAATAAACAGTAAAACAGAGACATACGCAATCATATAACATGATAAATATTAATAAACATATACATGATTATATTTCAATAAGGTGAAATCTCATCATTTCCATCGACTTTATTCCTGTTATACAAAAGAAAATCATAAAAAGATCCTAAGTGCTCTTGACTGAACACATTCAGATGGAATCACAGTAAGGTCATAAAAAAGTGACACGTGTTTCGAATCAAATTACCACAGATTTCAATTTTTGGACAAGCGAAATAAAGTAACACAGGTACCGTCCGCTAATTAAATTAGAAGACAATCAACGTCACGGACAATTTACCTGCAGATCAAGTCATGTGGTTTTAATATATAGGGCTGTAAACATCAGGGTTTTACTCTTTTCATTTCATTTTCGGAAAAATAGTGAAAGCAAAAGGCTAATAAAATAAGCTTGCAAAACCTCAGTTTAAACGAAGTTCCTATAGCAACAGATGCTCAGTAGAGTAAACACAGGTTGAACTGTATTGAATCCAATTATTTTTTTATTGGTATCAAGTTCACTGCGTTTTGTATAAGTATAGGGACGCACCGAGAACAGTAAAATTACAAACTCATTGATCTCTCTCTGTTAAGAATGACAACGGACCTAGGAGTCATTGTGTTGTCATTAATTCTAAAGATAAATTAAATATGAAAGAAAGGACTTCTAATCACCTACCCAGTCTCTTTTGAACTGACTTTGAGATATGATCATAGTAAAGTTAAATGTCAGAAAACACAGAAAGGGTTCCATTCATGTTTTTCCCTATGTGAAGGAGTGAGGGGGGATGTTAGATTTTGAATTCTGTTCGGTCATTCTATTTTATTCATAGGTTTCCACAAGAAAAAATGAATTGTACTCATCATTCATATGGTAATTTATTGAATATATATATATATATATATATATATATATATATATATATATACATATGAAGTGGACACTGAGCTCAACACCATGCCGCAACAAAATCTGCAGGATGGCCTGAAAACTGCGTTGAAGCATAAAACAGGCTATCGCCACTTCGTGTTGTCCTCAGTGTTCACTTTTATATTTACAGACGCTCTATCTCTGATATTGACCACTTTTGCCCATACCTTAAAACTATATGTTTATCAAATATGTGTGTGTCTGTGTGTGTACACGAAATTTATCATTTAAAATTTGCTACATTTATGGGGAAATGTGTTCTCTATCAGATATATTTTGTAGGTATTGACAGTATGATCCTCGAAATCAACATTGCAAAGTAACTGTCAGTTACACGCTTCGAATAGTCTTCAGACCATATGTCACTTCTCCATACATAAGCCATTGAAGAAACTAGTACTTCCCAGTTTTAATATTTTAGTTTATTTATAGTTCTAAACTGGAATTTTTTTATTGTATTTAATTTATTTTATTTTGTTTTATTTTATTTTGTTTTATTTTATTTTGTTTTATATATTCATTTATTTGTATATAATTTCTCCAGTGTTAAAATTTGGTATTTGAAATAAGGTCTATTTGATTTAGGTTATTTTGAGTTGCGATCTGGTTGTATGTTACGAAGTAGGAATTTATTTTCTTATTTTCACTTGGAAATTAACTCTTTTAACTTTTATTTCAGAGTTTATATTGTTCTGGAAAGATGTTTTTCTCTTCTAGCAAAAAGTTACATATTTTCAAGTGTTGTTGCTTCCCTGCTGTTTAAGTAATAAATCGCACAGTAAAATATGGTCCAGTAAAAAGTTTTTCTTTTCTTTTTTCTTTTTTTTTTTTTGCTTTTGCTTATGTTATAACAAAATAAGCTTTTACTTATGTTATAACAAAAAGAAATTAAAAAATTAAATTACGCCTATTATTCGACTTAATTTTCCCCAGAAACCTTTTATTTACATTTACTTTTTACAGTCAGTTTTACAGGATGCATTGTCATCAGCAAAATAAGCAGTCCTAAGTGTGAGCTATTGGGTTAGGGTTAGCTATATTGGAAACGTCAAAATCAAGCAGGTACATAAATTTAACACTTCAGGTAGTGTAGGAATAGACGACTGAAAATGTGACACAGCAATCCGAAGAGCCATAGGAATAGCGAAAGATGTATTCCAGAAAACAAGCAAAGTAAATACATGCGAAAATATTGTTCACCACAACTGCTATGTAATAACTAATCTCCTATATGAAAATGAATAATGAACAATTATATATTTTTTAAAAATGAGTCTTTAAATGACAGAGATGTTGTGTTATCGATGAATGCGAAGATAGAACATTTGAGTAACGAGGAAATCATAAGGAAAATAAGAACAATAAGCAAAGTTATACTGACCATCACAAAGAAAGTTGTCATTTCTGTAACACACAATAAGGAAAGAGGGCCTAGAGTTTAACAATTAAAGGAAATATATTTAAGGCAATGTAAGCAGGGGAACGATGAGTAACGTACTGAATGATTTTGTATGGAAGGATAGCAGGATAGGTGCATAGAGAGCTGGTAAAGGGACAAAAAGAGACACTTAGAACAACAAATCTTTTAATTCGTCATTTAATCAAAACATTTTATTCATACTTACTATTTGTTTGGGATTTTATCAAACCTCAGAAATTAAAGGTCATAGGAATTGAATAGTAAATGAGGACAGAAGCTCATGAGTTATTCTTGACCAATATCCTATAATTTTTGTGTAATCTGCTAATCCAACCGAACGATTTATCCAATCTAATCCAACGGAATGTCTAATTCTGAAATTATGGATATCAACTAATAAGACTTGATACTTGAGAATATTTTTTTAAGCAAAGCAAGGCAATAATACCACAACCAAGGCAATAATGCTACTAGGACGCAGGAGGTTACAAGGAATGAAAGAAATTGAGAAAACTTTAGTGAGGAGAAGTGATGAAAGGGCAATAAAGATACAGGATTCAGGAAGACAGAAGATGACGATTGACGTTTCAATTAAAATTTTGAAGATTGTAGGTGGCAGAGAAGAAAAAAACGGAAGGGACTCCACAGCTGAAAAGTGCGAGAAAAAAAGATTGCGTCTAGTAGTTCGATAATAAAATGGTGATATCTAGTTGCCAATCTAGTAGCACGCTTAAATCTATGCAGTCGATGCACTAAGGAAAAAAGTTCATCAAATCAGTTTCCATAAAAATATTTATAGAAAAGACAGAGAGAAGCAACGTCACGTCGTTGAGAAAGTGACTGAAGTCGAGATGCCAAATCAGGATCGATTACATTACAGAGCCTTCGAATTTTGTCAAGAATCTTGAGACATATGGCAGGAATATCGGACAAGGTATGGCAGCAGTATTCAATGCACGGATGAATGGTAGATTTATAAATGTACTAGTTGGATTCTGACGAGAAAAAAAAATCTGGCACGACACAGGAACCGACTTTCTAAGCAGTACACGTAACAATTGATTCGGAATAGTCGCTCTACTTCATCCGTATGGAAAATGTGAGTCCAAGAAGGCGCAAAGTCTTGCTCTCCTGGAGTTTGGCGTCACCCTTGATGATGGCTGGCATAAAAGGTTCTCTTTGGTGATTAAATGAAAGTAGTTTCGTTTTGGAGGCGTTAGAATTTACACGTCATTTCTTGTCCCATTTGACCACTGATTAGAGGTCCTTTTCAAGAGCAGTTGCCAGGTTTACTTTATCGGATCTGTCATGTTGCTACTAAGACAGGAGTAAATAGTTGTGTCATCTGCATCATTTCTGAACTGATTACACCAGGAAGATTGTTGATGAAGATCAGAAACAGCGTAGGTCCAACGATAGGAGAGACTCTTTCATTAGTATGAAATTATCTAGAAGTGTGCCTGTTCAAAACGAACTTCAATGCACAATATGTTGGAACTTTTGAATTAAGCTAAATATTCGTTCTGTGACACCCTAGCTTTTGAATTTGCGGAAAGGCCAGCATGTCAAAATCTGTCGAACGGCTTTGAAATATCTAGAACCACAGCGCAGATTTCACTGTTATTGCAAAAAGCTTGAAAGACAAATTAAGTGATAGTCGTTAATACATTGGCGATAGACATTGTGAAACGGAAGCCATATTGCTTGTTTGAAAAGAGGCTGTGCGAAGATGTTTACCCATAAATATATGAATATGTAATTAAGTAAATATTTATTCAAATTAGCCTGGCACAGGTCTAAAATAGTGTATCATTTATCATTACTCGAACTCAATCGCAAATGTACCGTAAGTCAAACTTAATCCTCATCGCTCTTCAACAGGGCCAATGAGAAATAATGAATAGAAATAGACATCTGTTTTAAGTGCATCTTCAGCTGTAACTGATAGACATTAACAATGGATTAGGCGTACACATCATTGTTTTCTTTTAAGAATGGTACTGTCTTTTCTCGATAAACAAACTATTTCTAATTCGGCCAAAAAGTCAAAGTAGCACATTCATATCATTAGCAATTATATGTTAGAAATACAAACACGGCCACACTTGTACTGAAGTGTACACACGCTTCTTGTTTAATCACATATATTTACACCGATTTAACTCCTGGAACACACGTGCGAGGTTGAACAAGTATCACACAAGAGCAACTGCCTGTCAACACAAGCGAATCCAATGTACACAAATATACATGTATGGCCCATAAGGAAGATGAGAATACACATAGGAGAGGGCGTTCTAAAGAAAAGGATGGAGTCACCGGACACCGCCTTCTACACGTGCATGTGTGTGCAACCATTCGCATATTCACCCATTGCGAAACTAACACGTTTGAATTTGGACACATATATAGAAATGAACCCACACCCACATAGATCGACACAAATCACAAGCCACGTGGTAAATTATGGGTTAGATGTAACTTAGACTGTTTTAATTCTTTCCATTTTTTTTTTCTTTTTACTGTTTTGTAATCTTTCTACTGATCAGATCGGGCTACATGAAAATTAAGAAAAAAAATACAAAAATTGAAACAGGTAGGTAGACAGGTAAATAGACAGAGTGTGGGTGCCAGAGAAGAAAGAAGAGTGAAGCCATAAGAGACATTCAGTGAAAAACCGGTGAGTAACTGATTCCGCTCATGTTTTGTACCTAATAATTTGTCAATAGTGAGAATCGTTTTCCACCCCGCCTTTCTGCCCTGCTTCCAACCCTTTCACTTTTCCCCAACCCATCGTCGAGCCTATGCCACTAAAGACGACCCGCTACAAGCGAATCGGGTTCATGTAGACTGCCATGTTATTAACTTCCTATTCACCAACAAAGCTCTTCCGTCAAATCATTATTTCCGGCTCAACTTTTCCCGCTGCTTTTTTTTTTTTTTTTTTATTGTTGATTCTTTCTATCTCGGCTCTTCTTCCATGTTTATCACTTTTTACTTGTTCCTTTTCCTCTCCTGTTTCTACTTTAACGACAATAACAATAAAGTTGTCGAGTTTGTTAAATTTTCGCTCGCTAGTTGTACGGCTTCTACAGCAGCTACCATCATCTAGTAAAATGTTGAAGGCGTTTCTTTTATTTAGTCTCTAATAGCTATATTAATAGAAAACGCTTAGAAAGAGAGAAATGTAAGAAAGACAAGGGAGAGAACCGATGAGCAATAAATGAATTCGCGGAATCATTTTCGTCATGTTATTCTAGTAAACGATATATGATTAGATGAAAACGTTAAACAAAAGTCTTATGGAGTTTGAATAAATAGAAAGGATGTTTTTCACCATACAACTGGAGATACTGTTTCATTTCACCTGGCAAATCATGAACTCATTAACAATTAACAATCGTTAGGTGTATCTAATAAGGCGAGGTTGCAAAAAAAGGTAAGCAGGGAGAAAAAGAATTTGAAAATAATGCTTTAACTTGGAACATTTTCAATAGTTTATAATCAGAAACTGTCAATGTTTCGTCTCACGTAAAATATAACTTACCAGAATTTCATGATTACAGATTGAATTATTCAAACTTTGAAAGCGATTAAATAAAGAAAATTAACGCTTTTAAAAGTAAAATTATTGCTACCATATTTGGTCTGGAACTCCTGCTATATATCTCGATAAAATCCAAAGAAGAGCCTGTAATGTTATCGGCCCTGACATCTTGACTTTAGTCACTTTCCCTGTATTTTTTTCTATCAATATTTTCTTGTCAATTGTTCTAATAAACTTTCATCACTGGTACCTCAACCGCATGAATTTACACGTACTACTTGATTGGTAACTAGGTCTTCATTGTCTTACTGTTGAAATAGTTAGATGTAACCGTAAGTACAGTTCTAATAGTTGATTCTGTAAAAATCTCTTTCAGTTTCTGGTTTTCTTGCCACGTACTATCTTCAAAAATTTAAATGTAACGCCAATCTCCATCTTCTGTCGTTCTGAATCCTGCTCTTTTATTGTCTTTTCTCGTGTATTTATCAAAGCACACATACTTTCTTTCATAGTATCTCTCAAGAAGACTTATAGAGAAGGAGAATCTGAAGATATTTCTCTGTTTGTCTATCTGTTTGTTTGTCTACATGTGTGTCCATCTGTATCTGTCTGTTTATTTCTCTCACTTTCTCTCCCCATATATATATATATATATATATATATATATATACACACACACAGACACACACATATATATATATATATATATATATATATATACATATATGTGTCTGTGTGTGTATATATATATATATATATATATATATATATATATATATATATATATATATATAAACAAAGATAATTTTTCAGAATGGATTTTTTATTAATCCGATAGATTTTTATAAGTTTAAACGTTATTTTTAAATGGATACTCGTATGTTTGTGAAAAACTTTTTATGAGATTTTTCGAACATTCAGGCTGGTAACGGAAAATAAATAATGACGTTGTTTAATAACTAAACGGGGTGTCTTCTCAAATACGAGTATCCACTAAAAATAACGTTTAAAGTGATAATAATATACATACATATATGCATGTATGCGTGTGTGTCCCTCTGGAAGTGCTTTCAGCTATTTAATGCTAACAAAAAATAGACTGGCAATGGATCTTTAGTCCTCTTCATAATACCTCCATTGGAACTTCAAACACTTATAGCCAGATAAATCCTATTTCGAGATCGCCATAAGTTCCTTCATTATAACTCCTTAATAACCGATTAATACCAACTTATCATTCATTATCGTTGGTTCTTGTGGGCTCCATGTGAGACATAGGGCCACATCCACATTTTCATTAACAAGTCTGTTTTTTACAGATATGAGATGCACCCTCAACGACCATCCCTTCTTCTTGATATTTTTTTTTCTCTCAGAGTAAATTTCTCTGTGTTGGACAACATTTATCCGGCTAAAATACCCCAATTTTCTTATTATCACCCATTGCTAGGGTGGGAGAATTAGATTCTTCCCTTTTCCAAGTATCCTGAGTCGGAGCTCACTCCATTTTTCTCACCAAAAATCATAACACATTCCCACACAAATTCAATGCTGTAAAACTTAATGAGAAAAAAGCCATAAAATAATCAAGAATTTACGGTTTAACAAATTTTTCTACACTGGCGTGCCAAAGGTTATTGGATATGTGCCTAGTATTGTGTAGGACACTAGGTCGATGAATTACAACTCGACGGGGCACCGATTTCACAAATGTTAAAAACCTCTGGAGAGATGTTGAGGCATGCCATGTCGATAACTCTTCCTTGGTCACTGATAGTATTAGTTGCAGGATCTTGCATGCGAATAGACCTATCAACCATGGATAGTAAATGCTTGATTGGTGCCTTATTGACAACTGGGATAAGTATCCATGGTGTATCGTGGACAATTGAGATTCATGGCATTATGGGATCTCTGTAACGAAATAAAATAGTAGTAGACATTACGACTACGTCTACGTTTGACATAAAAAAAAACCCTACCATTTAGCGGTTAATGGCAATCAGTCATCCAACATCAAAGCTTAAATGTCCGTCTATACTAACAATAAATATTCATTTTCCCCTAAGTGTATAAACTTCGGACATATGTGGTCTAAAGAGGTTAGAACAGTTTCACAAGATTATCGATTAATTGAATTTGGAGTAGAAAGTATAGCTTTTCTGAAGAAAATAAGGAATTCAAGGAGTATGTAATAATAAACAAAAAATCATTTCATCAGAATATGTAAAAAAAAACAGAAAAATAAATTTAGAAAATGCATAAAGTTTAACATCTGTCTATATTTCTGAGATGAGGTGTTGTAACTATTTACACTATTTACATTGTTTGGACGATTTTCCTCATCTTTATTGTCATATTCACGACGTTTCGGCCGTTGCACGCTCCGGCCTTCTTCAGTTAATATATATATACATGAAATACTTCGAGGAAGTAGCATTAGAATCAACATCACTAAAATCAATTCTATGTCTGAGATATGTAGATGACACCTTCACATTCTCAAACCAGGAAGATGTCCAGCTACTACTGAACTGTGTGAACTCGATAAGATCATCGTTAGAGTTCACAATGGAGAAAGAAAACAATAACAAACTAGCATTCCTGGATGTATTAATCTCTCGAACAAACATCCGTATACAGAAAACTAACATTCAACGGACAATACCTGAACTTCGACTCCCATCACCTATATAGTGTAAAGAAAGGCTTCGTCCGCTGCCTCGAGCAAAAGTCATTAGTGGCGACTCAATGCATCGAGCAAAAATTATGTGGCAACCCAGAAATATATGAATAATAAATGGTCAGTATAAGCAGTACACTACAACGTAACAACTACCCTGGGATAGAAGTGTACAAGATGATAACAACACTCATAAAACAGCCTCGGTCTACCTATCCTATGTGAAGGGATATTCAGAAAAGATACCAAAAGCTCTGTGATCTATATAACATCAGTACAACCTTCAGGGGTGGTTCAACACTACGCAGACATCTCTTCCGAGTAAGAACACCCATAGAGGAGAACATGATTAAGGACTGTGTGTACTCCATCCCGTACAGCTTTGGTAAGAAATATAAAGGAAAAACAAGCCGCCCCTTTAAGATACGAGTGTATTGTAAGGAACACCGTAAGGCCGTAAATCGAGGGGAAATATACAAATCAGGTATGGCTGACATATATGGACAGAAAAGGGAGATCACCGCCTTCTCTGGGATGAAGCTGAAATAATAGACAGAGAACATTATTGGAAAATACGAAAACTTAAGGAATCAGCACATATGACAGGCTACAAAAATCACCTAAGCTGGCCAAGTATAGAAATAAATATAATATGGGAATCAGTAATACAAAAAGCTAAAGAAAAACAGCAATAACAAAAAATTGTAATATGAGCTCTGGTAAAAAAATGTTACTGAGACATTAGGTTTAAAAGTCCCCAAAATTCACTCACTAATGCCCCAAGGACCCGTAGACTGGTGGATAAAAGCGTTGGGTGATTGATCCAAAAGTGACTTGACCCAAAAGAGAGAACAAAAACTTGAAACGATGAGGAATTAAGAGAGAACAAAAATTTGAAACGATGAGGAATTAACTAAAACTGAAATATCCAAAGGTATGGCACATGGAATTAGAACAATCTACACCTGTGGATGAAATAAAGGGTTCGGTTCGAAATTACAGCAAATATCTCCTGAAGAAAGCCGCAGCGTACAACAGCCAAAGCGTTGGGAATATGTTAACTTAGGTTAGTTAGTTACTTAGAGTATTAATTACATTTGTTGTAATTCTTATCTTACAGAGAAGTGTTGGATAAAGTGTGCGTACATACATATTGTTCAGTATTGTGTGGTTGATAAGTCTTCCATTTGAATATTATATAAGCATATGAGTGGAAGGTTGTTGGACTATTTGTTTAAAAGAGAAGATAAACCTCGCTTCTTTTCAATCTAGAAAAAGCAGTTAACATACTATCTATCCAATATTAAAGATGAAATTATTTTCTCGTCGTTTTTAAAATACTGAGACTATTTGCTCTTTTTAAGATTAATTTCCAATTATTTAAAGAATAAAAAATCAATCAACCAGAAATAAGAAACTGAATATCCATAGCGTTAGGTCATTTCATTTTGCAGACCAACGTGCTAGTTGGTACATCAGACATACTTTGGCTTTGTGACAGACTTACCTATGCTCTGTAATGAGTTATATGTCTGTCTTGTTGGATATTAAAAACAAACTCAAGCATTAAATGAGGTTTTCTTTTGCAAGGATGATCGATATATATATATATATATATATATATATATATATATATATATATATATATATATATATATATATATATATATATGTGTGTGTGTGTGGTGTGTGTTTAACATTACTGGAGCAAAAAAACATGAAGATTATAACAGAAATATTGAAGGAGACATAGCAGAGGAGGGACATTTTTTCTGCGAAAATGCAAAATAATCCTATATTAATTGTTTATAGAAAGATGACATCATGAATAAAAACTTAAAAGTAACGACGGGAAAAATCATCTTAGTTTGTATTTGAAATCGGAGTCAGATTTAATAAAATGAATGAGGGAAGAAATAAAAATGGATTCAAAACCTTTTCGATTATATTGACCGCTTAAAGCATTATACCCATCCAGGTTGATATGATTTGGCGGGTGGGGCATCGTCTTACACGGAACTCGTTTCGTTTTTCATGGCGTTAAATTCCCCTTATTTGTTGAAAGCATTTTCATCCCTTCTACAAACGTTTTATCGCTTTCTCAAGAAAGCTGCTCTTGCTATGGCTGCTCTTGCTGTTGTTGCTACAAATAAATGAAAGCAATTCTAATAAAAAAGAAGAAAATGAAAATGAAGAAAGAAACGAATAAAATCATGTCGTCCGTTTGCATCGAAAGTTCAAGCAGAAAGAGAGAGAGAGAGGGGCAGAGAGGAAAGGAGAGAGGAAAGGAGAGAGTACAGATGAGAGAGAGAGAAAGCAGTTATCATGTATATATATGGATTTGCCTTATAGCAGAAATGGTTGCGAATTTCCTATAAATGTTACAGTCCATTGGAATCCAGGATTTTGAAGGTTAGTTTTCGAGTTAGGCAAGTCCTCTCGACTTGGTTGACTGGCGTAACACCATTTTCTACCACCCGAATCCATATTTATCCTTGTTCGGGACCAAATAAGTTAAACATACTTCATTTATATATACGATATATTCTGATAATTATTAAAAAAAATAGAAATTCAATGATTCTGCGAGACATGAATCAGTCGACTAAGTGACTGCAAATAAATTTACTTGCGTACAATCTCAGTCTATTCTGTCCTGATAAAACAAAAATGAAAATACATATAAATAATGTTTTTTTTTATACAATTCTTACTGAAAAGAAGCGGATATTTTCTTTCACATTTTAGTTTTAGTAAACATTAGCTATTTTTTATCAAAATATTTTCCTAAAACTTCTTATTTTTTAAGATGTTTAGAATTGAACAGTTTCAAAATCTAGAGGAACGTGAAGCATGACGTAACTGAAATTATAACTGCTTCAAATGAATTGCTTCAAGAGAGTCGAATTTGGAAATACCGAAATTAATGAGTACTTTGTTATTAAAAATTTAGATTATATTTTTACCTAAAGAAATACAATAAAGGAAAACGTTTTAAATTCACCGAGTATATAGTTTAGATAGATAGATAGATAGATAGATAGATAGATAGATAGATATGGTTTATCCTAAATGCAAACATGGCTTTTCCTAAGTGCACAAGGTTTTCAGTATGAGAAAAGTTTACAATGTTCATAATAAATAATAAATATAAGAATAAAATTTAGAAAAGAAACATTCGACGTTTATTTTTATTGACGCTTAACTTCAATGTTTATTTTATTAACGCTTAACTTGAATGTTCGCAATATCAACTTTCCGTAAAAAGTATAATTTGTATCATCTAAAGGATAGAAATCAAAGGAAATCTCAAATTACAAGAAATAATAATTGACCCTTATTATATCATACCTTCATATTTGGAAAGCCGCTGATATATACGATGTCTGTTCGAAAGTACCCAAATGCCATTTAATATAAAGGAAATATAGCCTAACTAGGGAAATGACACATTAATTCCCAGCAAACGGCTCAAAACCTCCTAATGTTTCTTCCACTTTTATTTGAAAACTCTTAACAAAGCTGTCTTTCGGGATCACCCTCAACATCAGCTGCCTTAATATTTTTCCCTAATCTCATCATTGCTATTAATCCTCCTACTTTTCACCTGGGATTTTATCTTTAGGAAACTTGCAAAGTATCAAGGTGTATAATCTGTATTGTAGAGGTTCAGAAATAGCTGTACGAGGCGATGTTTTGCCAAGAAGTCTCTACGAATTGTATAAATGGTCGGTTGAGATAATCAAAATAATTGAATATTTGCCATTGAATCACTAAATTTAAATCTTGCACTTTCAACTGGCAAATTTCTTTGAATACAATTCTCACGTGTTAAAAATTACAGACTGTTCTGTTTATTGAGAGCTTTCCAGAACGATCATCGCTTACAACTGGTTCACCGTCAAGTTCTTATCTCGGCTTCGATTAGTGAATCATCGAAAAAAAAAAGCCTTGCAAAAGGCAAACGTCCATGTTCCAAGCAAACTTGGTGTATATTCACTGGGAATTCGACTGTCACACAATGCATACGCTCACTTGGCGGTGTATACTGCTGATATTAGATCCCTTTAATTAAAACCACAGCTGAGAAGTGAAGAAGACATGCATCCATATATCTCCAAAGGTTATTTTAACCGAAAGTGAACGCAACGACTTCAGTTAGAATTTGAGCTTGGTTCGCCGATCTCACTTTCGATGCCGATAACCACTACGTAAAAATCCATGTTAGACTAAGGTGGTGTCTTCGAGTGGGTGCGTGAAAAGCTGAATGCGGGTGGGTGAGTGATAAAGATTTCAGTTTCAGTGTGTGAAATAACACCCTGAATATAATATGGATACCCGTCCCAAACCTTTCACCGACATATCTCTTCTTTCTATCCTCACAAAGCCATATTTGTACGAATCAACATCTAGTCTGCCTTATATTTCTAGTCTAGTCAACTTTGTTCAAACTTGCTTTTCTTCTAAATTTCAAACATAAGCCAGGTTACTTCTCTTGGAAGCCGCTTTCCAACCACCTGACACTCGTTTACAGAGGCGCGTTTCTTTTCCTGCGGGTATATTTTTCTCTCTTCCTCATCCTACAATGTGTGAATTCGCTTGGTATCAATCCATAACACAACATCTACGTTTGGTTCGTTACTTTTGTTCCTTATTAGGAATACAAAAAAAAGATGCTTAAATAATTTTAAAAACAGTGCTTATTGGTTCTGACAATTCCTCCTATTAACAAGATAGTTATATCCCATAATTAAAAATGTCTGAATAAATATCATTTAGATATGATTAAAGTCCCCCGCCATTGTCTACACTAAGCTTATTTCTAAAATTATCATTAACCACTATTACACAATGGTCTTCACCAATACGAATCATTTGATAAGGAAAAGTTGAGTTAATATCTATTTAAATTGAGACTTGTGGATTGAAGACCATTTTATTTTACAAAAGTATTCTTCGGAGCGTAGGATAAAATGATTCTTTCTACATATTATTATGAAGTTCTAAAATGCAGTATTGTTATTATTAAATGAAATTTTTGAACTAGTATCCAAGTCTTTCTTGTTTTGATCACAGTATTTTAACTATTGCACTCAGCAGCTGATTTCGTACCCAGTATGCGTAGACTGTCGCTCAGTAGCTTTCCGCTCCAACAATTCACAAAATCGTTGTTTTGGGTGTGATTTTTTCAGCTTATCTACCGAAATTGCTGTATATGCAACATAGGCTTTCCCATCCACAATTACATCTAACCTTGAGTCAGACTAAGTCAAAAATGAGAAGGTAAAACTAGATATGCAATACAAAAAGGAAAATTAATCGGAAATTCAATTATATATTAATAGAAATTCATAGAAATATAAAAGTATAACTGAAGTTGGTCGTTCTTTTTCGGCTGTATTAAATCGCAAAATACTCTTTTATGCCGGAAATGAAAAGTTTTCGTATTCCTCTTTCTGAAAGATGCTTAATTTTAGCATGACAGTACAACAATTAAGGTTAGAAGTGACAACTCAGTTGCAATCAATTCAGAAATTAGGATTCTATTCCACTATAAGGAGGCGGTTTTTTTAGATTACTTTATTTTAGATTATTCTCAAATAAGGTTTGCATTTTCATAGTTTCTTTTAAATCAACTCTCAAATTTCGTTTCAATTCTCAATTGTCAATTATCTATAAATCAAAATTATGTGACAGTCTTTTTTTTTAAATTTTCTTTGTAACTTTCAATTTATCTATATATTCAGTTTTCCAAAAACAATTTACATTTATGTTTGACATCAGCTTCAATTTTGAATCGAAAGGAAGACTGGGTTTTCTTTAAGGGGAAACAAACACATTTCACAACTGGCACCACCTATTCGTTTTTTTATGGGCGTGTCCTGAAAAGATGGCTTAACAATGTCCCCAATAAAATGAACGAGAAAGTTGTTTCAATACGTCCGATGTTCAATATCTTCTCATGTGAATATTTGTCAAATGATCTTTATACCAATATATCGAGCTACTTTAAGTTCCAAAGAAAACCCAGGAAAACATACATGAATAACGGAACGTCTCTGGAAATAGAGACGCTACTGACACGAAATATCATTTAAAAGACAGCACTGCAAGAACAAGCATGGAGCCTCAAAAAATGCAAACCATACCACTCCTAAAATAACAAGGAAAATATGAAAGACCTAATTAGATTAAAACACCTTAAAACAATGCAAACTTTGCCTACATCTGGAAAAAGTAATAATCATCCTTCCAGGATCAGTGCTCTTTTCTAAACACGTAAACAACTTCCTACTACGCTAACTTGTAACGGAGTATACTAGGCTATACAGTATAATACAGCGCCAAATGATGCAATTTTCCAGTTTGGCTCCCTTCATGATTTTAAAAATTCAGTTATCACAAGATTTTTAAATAAGTTCTCTCAACTTTAATCAGGAGGCTTATCAACAGACCACAACTTTTCAATTGCTAAGTCACCTTACGTTTGTACTTGCTAATATTCTTCTTATACTATCCTCAAAAGTGTTACAACTTTTTAAATTTATCAAAATATTTTATTACAAAATATTTTTGATCGGCATTCAATTTTCATTCCCACAATAGCTATTGTGTCATAACCTTCAACCACGTCACATCCTACAATGTGTGAATTCGCTTGGTATCAATCCATAACACAACATCTACGTTTGGTTCGTTACTTTTGTTCCTTATTAGGAATACAAAAAAAAGATGCTTAAATAATTTTAAAAACAGTGCTTATTGGTTCTGACAATTCCTCCTATTAACAAGATAGTTATATCCCATAATTAAAAATGTCTGAATAAATATCATTTAGATATGATTAAAGTCCCCCGCCATTGTCTACACTAAGCTTATTTCTAAAATTATCATTAACCACTATTACACAATGGTCTTCACTTGCTAATATTCTTCTTATACTATCCTCAAAAGTGTTACAACTTTTTAAATTTATCCAAATATTTTATTACAAAATATTTTTGATCGACATTCAATTTTCATTCCCACAATAGCTATTGTGTCATAACCTTCAACCACGTCACATCCCAAAAGACTAAACACCTAATAACCGATAAGATAAATCTAATAAACTTTATATATACCAGATTTTCCTTTTTTTTATCTCAGTCTTCTGTTGTTTACTTCAACGGATAAATCTCAGCTAAAAAATTTATGAGAAGCAAAGCAAAAGAAGATTTAAAAAACGATTAAAAAATTAAACCTATCTCACCTACAGAAAACTAATTAATGTTTTCAACTATGAATCAAATATATAACGATGGTAATATAATTTTATATACATGTCAATTAAAATTACTTGAGAAAGTATGAACAAATAAAACATGTCGAATGGATGAAATATTCTGAGTACCCAAATCCCATGAAATAAATAAAGCAAACGGAAACATTCAATGACCGATAATAAAATAAATTTTTAATGTATACGAAGCTTGGTCAAAAATTAATTCTGTTCGAATTTAATTTTAAACGTATTCGTCGGAATTCCTAAATTTCATTTAGCCATGAATTCCATGTTCTCAAAAAGACGCCGCGAGATACAAGTGAATTCTAAGTCATACGACATCGTTCATAGAAGCCCGTGAATTGACTGAATAATCGATTTATGTATAATGTAAATTTGTAACACGATATTCAAATTACAATGTAAAGACCATTATGTTATAAATCTATCACTTGACCATTATGTTATAAATCTATCACCAAGTTCAATCGTTTTCAATTGCAGTAGAAATATAGACATTTCCGAAAGAATTCAAAATTAAATTCAGTAAAAGCAAGTTTGTTTAACCGAGTTTTAACCGTTATTTTACTATATTAATTTATTGATGCTAACCTACCCACATGAACATAAACAAAGTTGTTCATTATTTTCTGACTCAGAGCGCCATGAAAAAAAATTTGCATTAAGGATGGAGTGATTGGAAACAGTTTGTGAACTATTGCTGCAATTCCTATAACAGACTGTCACCGTTCAGTGTTGAACTCTGTACGTACACTGCTTATATATATATATATATATATATATATATATATATATATATATATATATATATATATATGTGTGTGTGTGTGTGTGTGTGCGTGTGTGACTACTCGTTTTCTAGTACACTCGGCTACTATAGTAGCTATCCCTTTTGCAGACGCCCGCTCAGGCACATTTGTGTTTTTCAACACTCGCAGAGCTAACTGTGGGTGTTGTGGTTTATACTACACCCATGAGCTTATGTAATTTCTATGAGTGCGCATGATAAATTGATCACAGACAGTACGCTCAAACCACGATGACTTTTGACGTTGTTCTAACACAACCATTTCCGAACAGTTTCATCGAAACAATTTCGTTCATTTTCCAATGGTGTCGCACGCCAGGGTCGTCACCTCAAGCTGATAACAACCAGTCGTTACCTTCCTGACAAACTGACTATGGTGAGATCCGGGCCTCATAGTCGGAACGTTCTAACCACACTGCCACGTCCACACACGCACACACATACACACACATACACACACACACACACATATATATATATATATATATATATATATATATATATATATATATATATATATATATACACATATATGTGTGTGTGTGTGTGTAACCATTTCAAATCAAGCAAGGCAATAAAGCCACTAAGACAATATAAACTTATCGAACCATTCAGATTTACTATTAAGACAGGAATAAATATTGAGAACTGATGTAAATTAGGAACAACTTAGGTTCAGAGATAGAGCCTGAGTCAACATCTGCATTAATGCAAGAAAACTAGAAGAGAAGCCTTTTGAGACAATTTTCGAGAGATGAATGTATCCGTTAAAAAGTATATCTATAAATACATAAACATCATGACTTTTCAACTTGTCTAAAAGACCAGCATGCCAAACTTTGTCAAATACGTTCGAGATATCAAACGCAACAGTTCGTGCTTCACAATTCTTATTTAAAGCTTGATAGACTCTTTCAGCAATAATCGGTAATACATCAGCAGTTGATCTAGAGAAATAAAAGCTATATTGCTTATCTGAAAACACACCCAGCGAGATGAGATGCTTAAACAATTCAATGTTAATTAGAGCCTGTAATACTTTGGCAAAATGAGGTATATATATATATATATATATATATATATATGTATATATATATATATATATATATATATATATATATATATATATATATATATATATAAAGTGAACATTGAAGTCAACACTCAGAGGCGACAGGCTGTTTTATGCTAGACGAATCAAAAAAAGGCCAACTGGAAGAGAAATATCAAATGGTTCAACCCACCGTACAGCAAAATGTAAAAACAAACGTAGGAAAAATATTCTTTAAACTCTTAAACAAACACTTCCCGGAATCAAGCACTCTACACAAAATATTCAATAAAAAAACTGTAATAATCAGCTACAGTTGCACTGGGAACATAGCAAAAATAATAAAAAAGCACAACAGAAAAACAAATTAAACCCACGTGTAACTGTAGAATAAAGAATGAATGTCCCTTAAACGGTAATTGTTTACAAAATAATGTACTATATCAAGCTACTGTAAAATCACCAGATAATGAAGAATATATAGGAGTAACTGAAGGACCCTGGAAACAAAGAAATTATGCACACAACATATCTTTCACAAATAGTATATATGTGAACAACACAATGCTTTCTAAGTATATCTGGGAAATTAAAAACAAAACGCAAATCACACCAAAAATATCATGGAAAATAAGGAAAAGATCATCAGCCTACAACAATCAATCCAAAACCTGAAAATTTTACCTGGAGGAAAAAATCATTCCCAGGCCAAAATAAATTACTATATAAACGATCTGAGCTCATCTCAAAATGCAGACATGAAAAAAAAATTTTACTACGTTACTTAAAAATCGAAAACTGAAAAGAATAAATAAAACTAAACAAAATAATATAAAGAAAAAGTAAAATAAATTAACCCAAGCAAATAATAAACAAATTAACAAACCACACCCATTAGAATAGACGAAATGGAACAAATAAAAAAAATAAATACTTAAAATACAAGTAAAAATAATCAAGCCAAATAAATGAAGTAAACAATAAACAAATTAACAAACCAATCACCGTTAAAATAGATTACAACAATCAACCCAAAAATTGGACGAGAAAATAGATATAACTGCTATATAACGATAAAATATCGAAAACCGAATAGAGTAAATAAAAATAAAAATATACAAAATAAACAAATAAATAAGAAAACGACTTCCGGTAAAAATAACCGCTAAAATAGACTACCCATAATGTATCACTGACCCGTATATATATAAATAACTGAGAAAAATAGCAGCATTTGTGGCCTGAGGATTGTATCTAGCATGAAACAGACTGTCGCCTCCAAGTGTTGACTTCTATGTTCACTTTTATATTTACACTCTATCTCTGATATTGAGCACTTTTTCCCATAAATATTGCACATCTTAAGACTATATTTCTTCATATTCAGTTCCGGATAAACAGTAGAGCACTTTCTCTACAGTTATAACTCAGTATGGACATAGAGAAATTTAACCTCGACTACTCTCTAAAAACACACCCATTCCATCCCCTTCCATATATAAATTGAAATTAGTTGAAAAAACAGAAAGTTTCCTAAAAAGAATGAGATGGAAAGTCCACTTTTTAAACCAGGACCTTCACAATAACAATACACTCAAGGAAAAATACGGCTTCAAAACAAGAAAATGCCACCCGCAACAAAAAGAATTAAACGACTTCGAGAAAGACTTAACTGATCTAGTTAGAAACATAAAATTCCATAAAAAGCAAGATGCATCCTCCAACCCCAAAAAAAACTAAAAGAAGATATAACTAAAATAAACAATTCAGAAAATGTATTTATCGCAGCTGAAAAAACAAGAAATTTATACAAACTATGCCCTCCTACGGACAATAAATTACTCAAGAACAACATAACCAAAACATACAAAAAGGCACAGAAAACAATAGAACACGATATCAATAAGGAAGCCAAAGCAATCGCCCAAAAATTAGACCTAGATGACCGAATTAATTGTATTAGCAAGGCGCAAGCCTTTATCACACTAAAAGACTATAAAGAAAATTTCAAAACCAACCCTGCATGTAGACTCATAAATCCAGCCAAAAGCGAACTAGGTAAAATAAGTAAAACGATACTAGAAAGAATTAATTCTGAACTTAAGAAGAAGTTAGGAGTAAACCAGTGGAAAAACACAAAAGCAACTATTGACTGGTTCCACAGCATAAATAACAAACAAAATTGGCAATTCCTACAATTAGACATAAAAGAATTTTACCCATCCATAACAGAACGCATGTTAGATAAGGCCATCAACTTAGCTCAGGAACAAATAATAATAAAACCAAGTGAAATCAACATCATTAAGCACTCCCGTAAATCATTGCTATTTCACAATGAAGAAGCATGGATAAAGAAAGATGGGATATTTGACACTAGAATGGGAAGCTTTGA
>OZ010572.1:669581-704581 GCA_963932145.1 Acanthosepion lycidas
TGTTGTGTTATCTCAATTTTATTGTCATGTTTGAAATATATATATATATATATATATATATATATATATATATATATATATATATATATATATATAATAGATATTAGCTCAACACAAAGCGGCCACAGTCTGTTTCATCCTTGAATCTTCAGGCCATTGCGTTCAAGCATGAAACAGACTGTCGTCGCTTGGTGTTGGTCTCACTGTCAACTTTTATATTTACATACGCTCTATCTCTGATCCTGAGCACTTTTATCCATAAATATAGCATATTTTAAAACTATATCTCTATCATATTATTTATGAAAACATTGACATGACTAAAGCAGAAGAAACGTTGTTCATTTAACCTCTCGATCATCCATGTGAAACACGAAATTTCGACCTACCTTTATTGATATGCAGCTACCCATGATGTCATCATTTTCCCTAATTTCACGCTGAGTTTAACAGTGGTCATTAAAGGACGAAGTGAAAACCCCTTACGGACAAGATATCTGCAGGTTGTAATCGGAGATAGAAAAAAAATCACCTGCAATAAAACATGGCGGCCAACAAAGTCTTGACGAATGAATTATTATTATTTTTCAATTTTCTTTGTTCCTCAAATATATTTTGCTTCTCACGTTATTTATTGTGGGAGCGGCATTCATGTTTTCTTTCCTTCTCTTCTTTCAGTTATAATTTTATGACTTTTTGTTGTTCTCTTCGACCTGGTCTGCTGCCTTTGTCATATACCTCGTGTCATTTTTCTCTCTTTTATATTTATGGGTTTCATTTACTTCCATTTCATTTTTTTCTTCATCATCATCTCTTTCGTCATATTCATGTTATTCTAGTTATACTTTTTCTTAGTCCTATCTTACTATCATTTGTTTTGGTTCATCTTTTGATTTTCTTATCTATTTTTACCACAATATTTTGGCTGTTATGATCTTTAACCTTCTTCAAGAGTCTGTTGTATCTGGACATCCTTGTGTATAACGCACGCACAAACACACCTACATATGTGTATGTGTGTGCGCGCGTGCACGCATACATACATATGTATATTTAAAATTGTGAGAATGTGTAGGTATGAAACTATGCTCTTGTATATAAGCACATATAAGTATAAATAACTATTAGTATAAATGAATATAAGTATGCGTAGTAATGGTTTCGTACATGCGTGTTTCGTGGAAGCCGAAATAAACGAGTAGATGAGGTGAACCGCCAAGCCCATAAAATTATCCAAGTGAAGATTAATGAGTGACAGCTAACGTTTTCGAAGCAACCTTTTTAAGCAGCCATAAAGCGTGGCTCGTTTCGCCTTTCGACCGACGGCAGATTAATTCTCCATGAAAATCAAACTCCTTTGTTAACAGAATTAGGAAAGCTGCATAAATGGACTTTAGCTTGTGTTACAATTGCCAGTCTTTGAAGTTAAGCACAGAGGTGGACCAAGTAAGACATAAAACATGGATTTAAGCTAATGTAACCAGGCAAATAGAAGTCACTGAGAAAAGAAACCCAGGTGAGAGAATAACATGTTGCACATTATCAGTCAGGAAGAAGAAATTAAATTGTTGCAATTCTCTTTAGTATATAAGCCAAGAATGGCGGACATATATTTAATCTGGCGCAATACTAATTTAGAAATGTATACGATATAGGAAGATTAAATTAGACTTCACTTTTAAATAGGAATGACCTACATTGACTTGAAAATATACATTCAGAAACTTTTAGTATTAGGCCACAAAAATTGGCACCAGAAAAAAAAAAAAAAACGCCTAAGAAGCAATCTTGAAGCATTATAATAATTTAACTGGAACGTGGACATAAATCGTTATGGAAAATGTTATGTCAGTGTGTGTGGGGGTGTGTGGGGGTGTGAGAGAGATAGAGAGAGAGAAGGAGAGAGAGATAGAGAGAGAGAGAGAAAACAGAGAGAGTGAGAGTGTGCACGTGTGTGTGTTAGGCAGAGAGAAAAATCCGGACAGCGCATATTTTCTTTAAAAACATTTCTCGACTATTCAGGCTGTTAGACTAAAATAAATAAATATACTGTTTAATAAATAAACAGAGCATCTACTCAAATATGAGTAGCCACTAATTATAAACTTTAAGTAATAAAATATATCGGATTAATAAATAAAAATCTATCACTTCTTTAGAAAGTGCACATATATATATGTATGTGTGTGTGCATGAGATATCTGTAAAACTTCGCAGAACCCACTTTTTCGAATATTAAAAACTGAATATAGTCTCAAAAAGTCCTTGTTTTTTACCTAAAAAGAAAATTTGGCATATGTCTAATACGTAGAAACTTTGGCATATGTCTGATACGTATGTATCAGTTTGGTGAGTCAAATATTTTGTTGAGTGGTGATTGTTCGAGCCAGACAAAAACGCATCAAAATTTGTTTATAAAGCAGAATATTTACATCTGGTTTAAATACCCATTCGCATGCAGAAGCACAGTTTAAGAAATTGCCTCTACTATACAGGAAAATCATAAGATATACCAGAAATCGGACTATTCTAAAATTAATGACTCTTCTTGGTTACAGTAAGAAAACAATAGAAAAAATATTATAAAAAAACATTGTCATGAATATCCAATCTCTTTTTTTAGTAACAGTCGCATGTACGCATTTGCATCCTACTCAAGTTTTAGTGATAGTTTTTCATAGAGAAGACTCCATTTCATTCTTTAATAATCCAAACTAGATCCGTGTTTCTTCTGTTCTAACATATTTATTGCAATTAATTAATTAAAGTTTAACAAAAGCAAAAATGCTAAGATATTTCATCATTCTCTTATAACTGGATTTGGCCCCATAAGCCCCAAATCAAAGTGACACAATCTATTCAGATTTAAAGGATCAAGAAATGATCTTATTTTGCTTCTCTAGTTTTCAACTCGGAGTTCTCTGTTCTGCTTTTTCGAGGCCATAAATAAACCTGCTTGACAACCGAAAACTGATTGCTTACTTGTGCGTCCTCAGCTCCCTAAAACAAGTGTTTTTCTTTTTTATCACGGAACTAATAAACGGCGACTTTTTAAGTGGAAAGCTTTTACTTTGTTCCCTGTTTGCCAGTCAATGAAGAGAGGAGAAAAGAGAACTGAATTCAATGAAAATTACATCGGTCACTTACTACGCTTCCTTAAATACAGGTGTTTTTTGTCATTGTATTGAATTTTTGTTCGACTGATCCTTAGCAAATTGATTCTTTCCGTTGACTGATATTCAAGTGGACGAAGTCCCGGTTTCAATTTTACAATGTTGGGCGTGAGCGAAAGTAGAAAACACCTTGATATTTGCTTCCTTCGTTTATTACCTTGTGCTTTCCTTTGCCGTTGGGTTGCAAATTCATCGTCAGAAATAGAACTGCAAAATTGCTTTCTTAGGATTATTGACAGTTGATTGAATCCTTTACTGAGGTTTCCTTTGTTTGGAATTTTGTATCCATAAAAACCTTTATAGAAATTCCTCAATTATGACCCAAGGATTACGTCTCCAAACTATTTTCAGTTTTCTCTGCGTTGACTTTAATAAATTATAAGCGTTTTGCTGGGTGACTGTAACTAAACATTCAATGAATTTAAGTAAACAAAATAACAAATAAATGATGACTAATCAATTCACGTCTCCATTTTACGAATGCGCACAACGTAAAGCAGTAGTTTTATGTTTCATGCTTTATGTATAGTGAGTTTTATTCTCACTAGGTGCTCTACTGTTTTGTTCATGTACCATACTAAGCAGAACAACATATAACTAAAACTATAGATCGATGTCTACCAAGCCAGTCTCGCAGACATTTGCTAGTGTCTTAAGGTAAAAATTTGTTAGGTACTTTATTACTGTGGCCCTGTGCAAGACTAAGATAAAATGTACAAATAATTTTGTGCACTCAAATATTGATGGTATATAGAAATCTATGTGACTCACATTGGATTGTGCTCATTTAAGTTTCACATTTAGGTTGAGTCATAAGTAACGTCATTCTTGAGGAACCAGTTGTAATATTTTGAAGAATAAAACAGAAATAATTTATGGTTCAACATAATAAAAAATAATCTCAAATAAACTGTGTGACATTAAATTGATCCAAACAAGATGATCATAATAAAACTGAACACCTACCTGTACTATGATATTCTATGTTCTTCATCAGTCTTTTATCTATTGGCTTCGTTTATTCCTACTCTTTCGATTTTAAAATTCCTTACAGCAATTCTTATTGCTCCACATTGGTTCTCTTGAATTCTTTTACATTTTCATACTCATCTCTATTAATATTCTATTATTGAATTAATTCCATAAATTTAGTGTTTTTGAAAACTTTGGGGTCAATGTGGGCAATAGCCAGTTTTGCAGAATGTAAAGTAGCAATCTCATGCATGACGATACTCGTTAGCATCCAAGAACTTGCAATAATTTTCTGGTTTTATGTTAATACTAACGTTAAATTTATAGGATATAATATTACAGCCTGCAATAGACATCAAAACATTACACCACCTGTAAAATGTATTCTTAAGGGTCTATCCGATTTAGCTCAAAATTAATCTTTAAATATACTGATGAGGATTCATTTTTTATGCATTTCTTCGCCCAACTTACACGTCTTTTTTATTCTTTAGGTAGTTTGGTTTCTTAGCCAATGTTGCTAATGTTCAGCATCTTTTATCACTGTTATGTAATAAAATCTGACAATGTGCAAAGCAAAACTAAATAAATAAAACAAATGGATCGGTGAAAAAATTGCTTATTTTTGTTACTTTCCACTTTGTTTTGAATTAAAATTAATCAACAGACAAGACATCTTTTACAATCGATCTGATGAAAAACGCCAAATTAATAGTTTCACAAGTAGGATTTACTCAAATGTAAATCTGAAGCAAATCAATCTTCCTATTCCCATCCATCTGACACTCTGATGGATCAACGTCAGTTTAGTCAATATTAATTTTCCACGGGTTACGTAATACATTTCCTCCTGATTTTTTACTGCATGATAATAATTATTTAATCCACATTTGTGAGTTAGACTCCCACTAAGAACTGCAACTTTGCAGCCGCTTTGTACCAGTCTAAACAGAGATTGTCAAAGAATTAACGAACAAATCATTTACTACTTGATTAAGAGAAAAGAAATATTTCATTAAAAAAATGAACCAATTTCAACAAAAGGATAAATTCACTATATAGGATAAATTCACCCATCGAGAAAGACAGATGAGTGTTCGTAAAATTCTACATTTTACTGAACAACCTGCAGAAGTGAACTGTTTAAAGTGGTCAGTTGCCTGGGCCCTGCAATGCATACTCTTTCAATCATAGTGCCATAGCGTATACTGGTGCACTGTGTGCCTGTGTGCCATATATATATATATATATATATATATATATATATATATATATATATATATATATATATGAGGGGGTATAAACAGATGCCACAGAATATATACACGGATTTAAAAATGCAGAAAAGCATTTTCTCTTTCGAGATACTTTCATGATTGAATGCAATCATCAGGTCTAAAACTGCGTTCAAGCATGAACAGACTGTTACTGCTTGGTGTTGAAAGTAGTATCCCCTTTTATATTTGCATATGCTCTATCCCTGATTTCTCCATAAATATATCATACCATAAAACTATATTTTATCATATGTGTATATATATATATATATATATATATATATATATATATATATATATATATATATATATATGTATGTATATGTATAAAGTGGATATATATATATATATATATATATATATATATATATATATATATATTATGTACATATATAAAGTGGACAATGAAGTCAATACCCAGCGGTATTTACTCCATAAATATACCCATAATTTAAATTATAGTTCTATCCAATATATATATATATATATATATATATATGAGGGGGTATAAACAGATGCCACAGAATATATACACGGATTTAAAAATGCAGAAAAGCATTTTCTCTTTCGAGATACTTTCATGATTGAATGCAATCATCAGGTCTAAAACTGCGTTCAAGCATGAACAGACTGTTACTGCTTGGTGTTGAAAGTAGTATCCCCTTTTATATTTGCATATGCTCTATCCCTGATTTCTCCATAAATATATCATACCATAAAACTATATTTTATCATATGTGTATATATATATATATATATATATATATATATATATATATATATATATATATATATATGTATGTATATGTATAAAGTGGATATATATATATATATATATATATATATATATATATATATATATATTATGTACATATATAAAGTGGACAATGAAGTCAATACCCAGCGGTATTTACTCCATAAATATACAATATACCCATAATTTAAATTATAGTTCTATCCAATATATATATATATATATATATATATATATATATATATATATATATATATATATAAAGTTAATTGGTAATACATTTGGATATAAATCCCGAGAGCTCAATGTAATAAACAGAGTAAGTAATAATTAATTAACAAAACCCATGGTAATATTTTATTTCGTAAGTCCGATAAAATTCGATTTCGTTTCGTTAGACCTTACGATTTAAAAAAACAAAACCTTTTTTTGAAACCGCAAGGTCTGACCAAGCGGAATCAATTTTTTTAATTCTCACGAAATAAAATATGGCTTTCTGAATTCTCTGATTTGTTAATTAACACACACACACACACACACACACACACACACACACACACACACACACACACATATATATATATATATATATATATATATATATATATATTATGGACTAAAAAATATTATTGAAATTTAAACTTGTGAAGAAATTTGTTTGACTTTGTTCCTACATTTGGAAAGGGTTAATCGAGTTCATAAAATATGAAATTCGTTACGGCCAGTTAAAAAGAAAATTAAAGTAACTACTATACCTCCATGTTTGTCAGCCTTGTAATCGGATAGAGATAATATTCCATAAAGAAAATTCTATCTCTTAAAAAAACTGCTGTAGCAAGAAACAATATTCAACAATTTTGGGACTATATTCGTTTTACTTTTTTTATTTTTCAAAACATTACTGTTGTATCGTCCTCAGTCTTAATATGAGTGACACGATTTATTTTTTGAAGGATTGTTTTGTTTATAAATTGGCTTTTTTCGTGTAGCCCGTAGTCATGATCATTTCTGCTAACCATTTTATTTATACTAAACAGTCTTTTATGTTTTTAACATTCTGGAAATTTTTCTCTTTCTCTTCCGTTTCATACTTTTATTTCTGCCACTGTAACAATTTTAATTCTAACTTCAAACAAAAGAACAACAATACGTTTCTATATCAGAGGCATTCAGTGGAGGAAATTCGGAGGACGGACTAGTTCATATGTTATGGAAAATCAGGAACAAATTTGATGATCATAAAAATAATGTAATATTCGTATTAAAATATTGGAAAAAAGAAAATTTGCATTAAAGAGAAATGTATTTCTTGTAAGGATAAACAAAGTAACAGATATTTGGTTAACAGATATTTTTGTTTTCATAATAATGGTCTTGCTTTGTGTTTATGACATGTTTGGACACATGTGGTTAAATTACGCCAATTTTCGATAATTATTAATTATTATAATTATTAATCTCGGTAATTATTAATTTTGGACTCGTATTTCTGTCATCTTAATTTCAATTGTGCTTCATTACACATAGTCATATCGTTATTCTACTGTTGTTAGTAAACAGCGCAAAACATAAATAAGTCTATGGATGAGACTCAAGCTCATATACATTTTGTCGAGGGAAGTTTTTTTTTATCGTGGCAGCACATCTACCGCCGTTTTATTTAATATTTTCTATATAAACTGGTATTATTAGTATCAATATCATTTGGTATTGTATTCTTATTAGATGAATCATTGTCAGACATTATTAATTTTTGTCTTTTATCTTAATTTCAATTGCTCTTTATCTCAACTTTTAGGCCGTTATTTCTGAATCATGCAGCTTATTAATGGCCGTAGAATTAAGGTCCGAGTAGCTACAACAGGAATTAGGTTGAAAGAATACTTATTCAACTAATAATAAAATCCAAAGTAATATTATGACTAATGCTTCTAATTTACGTTAAGAAAACATCAAATATAGCGACTTTGAGGGTTCGCGAGATTAAGGAATAATTTTATGATATGGATAGATTTTATTTTCGGTAACCTTTAACTCTCTGTGAGAAAAACGATTTCGAGTCTCACCAATAACGTATTCTTCATTTCTTGCCCGAGATATTTACTAAAGACTGTAGAATGAAGATTTGAGTATATCCAATGAAAGGTAAATGAAATTAAGAAGAAATCACAAGTCAAAAATTAATAATAAAACACGAGCATTTTCTCAAAAACTCCAAAATAAACGCTTTGTGCGTTTTTCAATGCATTTTCCTTTCCTCATTTCTAAATAAAGTTTTGAACAATTCAAACTTAAGGCAGGGGACCTTAAATCCATTGCTATGAAACAAAACGTCTTTAGCTGTATATTCTGTTCTGATATAATAATCTGATGCAGGCGTTCTTGTTACACAGAAAGTAAAAAATCGAGGAAGCCATAAATATTCCAATGTCAGATAAGCACTGATACTGAGAAATTTTCATTTGTCAATTCGCTTGTGCTTTTGTCTCAATGGAACACCTGTTGTTGCCAGTTTTTCCACTTGTATTTCTGTTCAAAAGAACCCCATTTTTAGTGAAATCGTTAATTCCCAATTCTGACAGACCAAACCGCACAGTTCGACTGCATTCAAGTTTGCCCCTCTCTTGAATGAACACAAACACTTTATATCTTCCTCATTACAACAGTCACCCTATGCACCATTAAATACAAAGAACTACTGTCTATCATAACAATATCTGTCCGTCTCTTTGTCAAGGAACAATGGCTTCGAGAATAATATCTTTATTACACTACAATGAAAAGAGAATATTGTCTGTCTTTCTCTCTTGTACATACACGCGCCGCACAGAGCGAGAGACAGAGAAAGTGGGAGGGCAGGAGGAAAATAAATAGCAGATTGTCGCTTATTTGTGAGGAACAAACATAATTCTTATCTGATTCCATTCATTTATTTATTGCTTCAGATTAAGTTTCTGTAAATGGTTGATTCAAACACTTGCCATAGATTTTAAAAGTCAGTTACAGCGAATCGAGAAGAAAAGAAACATTTTTCAATCTTCGGAGAAATAAAATAAAATTGGAAATCGTTGGAATTTGTCCACATCTTCAGAAAAACACCATTTTTGACCGATATATTAACCAATCTTTCTCATTTTGATGAATGTCGAAGAACGCATTAACTGAAACATTGTAATAAAAATGAAAATACAAGCCGTCGGGGAATAAAATAAGTTTCAAAATGATGATTGCAAAAATTGTTAATTTCCGTATGTTGCCTAAAATTGAAAGGAACCAAGTACTAATGTCTTGAAATGTCAGTAAGTTAATCACTTTAAGAAAAAAGATACATGATGGAAAAAAACAAAGAATTTTTCAACGTTACTGGGAATTCATATTTGATTGGGTGATAATCAATTATGTATATTTTACAGTATTATCTTAATACTTGTTGTTTGTAATTTCTCAGCTTTTCTATGTTTTATACATTTATGAATCATTTTTTTCCTTATTCTATATTTTGAATATTTGTATTTAAATTCACAGTTTAGATGGAGATATTCTTCGGCCATCCTCGAGTGTATGTTTTATATATGTTTTAAATAATTTCAATCTAAGCAAAGATTTAAGAAGACAGAAGATAACGATTGACATTGCATTTAAGTTTTTGAATATCAAAGTTGCCTGGAAAACAATAAGCCGAAACAGAGTTTCACAAGTGATAAGTGCGAGAGAAGAAACTGTTAGCATAGAATTACACTTACATCTAGCAATTTTAACAATATATACAGTAATCGTTTACTGTATGTATAGTAAATAAGAGTAGGAAGATTATGATTACATCTGGCAATTTCAATTATAGTTGCAGTAATCTTTGAAAACTGCTTCGCATTTCATTGCTGAATTTCAGACAGTGCAGGAAATGGATCTTGCAAATGTGTTAGTGTTTATTATCGTCATTTTTAGAATGATATAAGAAGTTTTTTGCATTACTGTTTTATAGACAAATCAAATAAGATATTCAAATTAATAAATACATGAATCATAAAACAACACAAACATTTTAAACTTCAAATTTGCTGGAATAATGTTAAAGAATAAAAAAAGAAAGGAATAAACTGACTATATTATCTGAAGTCTGGAGATAAACATTTATCATTAGTATTAACGGAAAACACTAATCAGAAAATGTTAGTATAATAATAAAATAACAAAAATATAAAACTATCTGTAGAAAGAAAATCTGATTGTGTCTTCTCATTAATGATATTGAATAAATAAACATCATTCCTTGAAAGGTATTTAATTATAGATTAAATAATCTTCGCTATTCATTACATTATCATTATTTCTGAGTTTAGTTTACCACAACACACGCTCAGATAAGTGTAAAAATATTAAGGTGCGTTAATCATTAAATTAAACCCAGTCTGAAAACATTTCAAATCCTTTTTCTCATCAAAGCTTGATCACTTACAATTAGCACACTGATTTATGCTTCTTACCCATATATATATATATATATATATATATATATATATATATATATATATATATATATATATATATATATATATATATATATATATATATAATATTTGATAATCTGTATGGATAATTCCAAAGAGGATATATATGGCACATAACTAACTATAATGATAATTACAAAATAAAATCCTTAAATTTGCCTTGATCAAGTTCATCAGAATATGAAATATGTTGGTAAAAAAAGTTTTACTTTTGTTCTCTCTCTCTCTCTCTCTCTCTCTCTCTCTCTCTCTCTCTCTCTCTTACTATGGAACCCACAGCCTACAATAAACTCTTAACCAACAAAATTATACAACTATGCAAGAAGACAACCACGAACACAATAAACATTATAAACCAAGAAGCCAAAAATATAGCCGCCAAATTGAAGATAGATGGAAGAATAAACAAATTAACTGAACAACATGATTTCATGACGGCAAAGGACCACAAAACCGGCTTCGTAGAAAAACCAACATTCAGACTAATTAACCCGGCGAAGAGTGAGATAGGAAAAATCAGTAAAGACATACTGGAAAATGTCAACACCAGCCTAAGGGAAAAATGAGGTCTCAACCAGTGAAAGAACAACAAAGCTGTCATAGAGTGGTTTAAAACGATAGAAAACAAAAACAAATCCACTTTCATCCAATTCAACATAGTGGATTTCTGTCCTTCCATCACAGAAAACATATTAAATGAAGCTATACAACTGGGACAACTACATGTAAAAATCACGGACGGAGATATAAAAATAATCAAACATTGCTGTAAATCTCTGCTGTTCCACAATAGTGAACCATGGACAAAGAAACAAAACCACGACCTGTTTGATATAACAATGGGTAGCTACGATAGAGCATATTTACGAATTAGTAGGCATAATTATCCTATCATACCTGGCCAGAATCCTGGAGAGAAAGGACACGGAATTATACAGAGATGACGGTCTTATCTTAATAAGAGAATACAATGGCCCCAAATTTAGGAAGAAAATAGTGAACGCCCTAAAAAATATTGGATTCAAAATAGAGATAAACGCAGGCACAGCAACAGTAAACTTCCTTGACGTCACTCTTAACCTGAACAGCAATACATACGAACCGTACAAAAAAGACAATGACACCCCAACTTACGTACACACATCCTCCAACCATCCACCTTCAATCATCAAACACCCATATCAATCAGCCGCAGACTATCTGAGAACTCATATAAAATACACATTATCAATAACAAAAAATCTATATACGTGCATGCGAGGAAATATTATTCAGCGAAAAAATAGAAAAATGCTCTGATTGCTGACATGTATACATTCACGAGACATTCACGATAAATTTTCGCTACACTTCTGATCTTTGAATTTCAACATACAAATGCGTATGTATATAGACAACAGCACACATATACATACATATGCCAAATCCCATACTGTCCACATATGTTTATGTCTGTATGACACCCGGCGGACAAACAAGTGTGTATGTGTGTCTGCGTACCTCAACGGGTGTACGGACATGCATCTATGTTTGCGTTAGCATGAGTGACATCACGACGACAATTCTTCCCCCACTTTCATAATAACACCAACACACGCAATCTACATAAACCCAAAATTTTAAAAAATTAATCAGTTTGTCTGACGATCGCAAAAGCGTGAAACCCAGGGTCACAAACTCACATCAATCCAACCAATATATATATATATATATATATATATATATATATATATATATATATATATATATATATATATTATGCAAAACTAGGTAATCTGTATGGCTAGACCCAAGGAGGATGATATCCAGAGAGCTGAAAGTAGTCTGTTTTTATTCAATATATATATATATATATATATATATATATATATATATATATGTGTGTGTGTGTGTGTGTATGTGTGTGAATATGTGTGTGTATGTGTGTACGTGCTTGCATATGTATGTATGTATCGCTGATCTAATCAGTATTTAGATATATATCGTGGTGGGGGTGGCTAATAAGCTTTGAAACCTTGCTATGGTGTAATGGCTAGATAGCTTGTTGAACAAACTATTACCGTTTTATAGTAAGTTCGTTCCTAACTCTGTATGTCCTTATGTTCCAGGTGAAGCCATGTTATTATTGGGCAACATATGTAGGCAAGCTATTCTAGTAAACTATTTTTACTATTTACTGCGTTTGATCCTCACTAAGTGCCCTGATTTCTAGCCTTAGTAAATACTGATGTTTTAAGTCTGTCGCTCTACTCTCTGCTTTCTTCCGATATCGTACATTGATAACATTTTCTCATAAAAAAGTAAATGCATAATTCTATATTAAACATTTTAATGCAATATTTCTAATTTATTTTCTTCTTTTATTTTATGTTCTTGTGTTTTGAAGGATTCTTTTCGAACAAAACGGATCACTTTAAATTTAAAATTTTACCTTACATCGATGACGAGTAAATTAAACATTCATGTAACTTGAAACATTTAATTATTAGTAAAACTTCCGCCAAGAGAAATTGACCTTTCCAGACTGAAACAAAAATCAAATACTTCTCACTATGGATGAACGCTCAATTAACTTTTTTTAATTCTTTTTGTACTAATTTTGATAGGATCGAACGTGTCGGTTTTCTAGTCATCTTGTCCCCACGAGATTATAGAAGCAAATCTCGCTTGTGTCATTCGAAGATCCCCTGTCTAATTTCACACCTGTTGAATGTTAATATTTCATGTTGTGCCTCACTGGGCTTATTGTCCTTAGTGTTGACTGAGTTGTCTGTCTGACTGCGTGAAAACCTGCTTAAATTCCGATTTCATTTCAACAATAGACGCATTTTCTTTCTCCAGCAGATTGTGATCGGGAAACTTCGGTTGGGGAAAGCTATAAAGAAATATTGACATTGAATTACAAAATTGAAAAATGAACCAACAAAATGCAAAATGAATGACCTTTAACTTTTGAAACGGGTGGACTTGTGGCTATTATGATTCTTCTTCAGATTAATTAGGACGATGGTAATGATGATGGTGATGATGATAAAGGAACATACTCACAATTTTAGCCTTGTATTCTTTTGATCCATTCAATTTTTAATTTTCCTTGTCGAGGCAAAAAATATTGCATTACATTGGCTTTTGTCCTCACATCATAATCAGATTTTCCAACCTGTCGTAAAAGTCATGAATATTAATAAGTTAAAGATTATTTCATACTTTATAGAACAGCTGTTTCCAATCATCTACTTATTTCAGTTATTTACAAATAACGAGTTGCAGTTAATAAATTACATACAAATATTTTTTTTTCCTTTTGAGTTTTTGATGATCAAACGATTTTATGATGTTTTTTCAAAAACTGAATATTTATTCAAGTGAAAATTAATTAAATGTTTCAAACAAATTAGACTATTAACGAAGTTGTCCTTTACCCAAATTTATTAAAAAAAACGTTTACAGCTCTAGTGTTCCAGTAGAGATTTACTAAGTTTTATTTAGTTCAAAGCTTTCATAGTGATTAAAACCCATGGTCCACCAGATTTATTTTCTAAACATCAATTTATGACAAACATCTAAATATTTACTAAGCTAAACTTGATTTTGAACACGCGCACACACAGTGAGGATATAAATCATTATGCTGGCAATAATCTATTCAAACTCATTAGACCATGGTTTTACTAGTAAAGCATTCTGATTCACGGATAACATGTAAATTTCGTTTAATATCGCTTTTCTCAGCAACAGATGCATTTCCAAATGACGTTATGCTTTATTGAAACAAACAGTAATTCGCTAGTTTTGATTTCTTGCTAATTAAAAATGACGATATACAATTAAGTTGGGTACCTGGTAGCTAGTGATAATAGTTTCTCTATGAGCATTGGTTGTAGTTTCTCGGGGGAAAAGTTCAATCCTCACTAATTGATACTGCGCTAGAACTAAACTTAGGATTTTATTGCTTTAGGTGAAACTAAACATTAAAATATTATCTTGAATGACATAAAAAGATCGAAATACAAGTTTTAATTTCTTAATCAGATTTATTTCATTTTCTTTTGTCCAAAAGCAAAGAAAATGTTTTTGGTCATTGGTAGCTGAGACAGTTATTCATTTCTCATCGACTCGTGTTCAGACCCAAGTAAGCTGTCAGGATATTTAAGGCTGATTTTCAAGGCACTTTTTACCCTAACGAGCAATTTCTTCTACATTTCGCTATGCGTCATACCAAACCAAACTTAATAAATACCATAAAATACTTAAACTAGTGTATATACTCGCACACACACACACACACACACACGTACTTAGATAGATATGAGATACTAGGGAGGCTCGTCGATGTCTGATATAATAGAGAAAATAATTATTTAGACACTTGCAAAACATTATTTATCATATTTCCTATTATAAAAATAACTTTAAATTTACACAGGCTATGTAATTTTGTGTAACTTTAGCAATTATTAGGTAAAAAGCACATATTTTCAAACATACATTGCAAAATAGAATATAATAAAATTATCCGTGGAAAAAGTATTTGGACACATTGATTACATTTTAATTTTTGTTTGCGAAACCATGGTCTCCAGATATTGCTCAAAACGTTTTCCTTAAGCCTTCGCAATTCCTTTAAAATATTTCAATGCTTCCTCTGATGAATTCGGCATTTCTAGCTCCGCTGTATTTTTTAAATTGATTCATGATTTATTGACTAACCACTGAAACGTATCTACATTGTCTTAAACAAACTATGCAGGAGTTAATTTTGCTGTATGTATCGGGTCATTATCAAAGAAATATGCCTCAAATCACCTTAATCAAACAATTCCAGAAACTTTCAGACGCAGATTATCGAACAATTCGTTAAACGAACAGATTTCAACAAAACCAAAAACGATTATGAAATGATACTAAGAATAGTGGTTTGGGTGGGGAGTGAAAAATATTTACACTAAAATGAACAAAATATGCAACACAAAAATGAAATATTGAATTATTAAAATCTGAAACTGTTATGTAAGGGTAAAAACTCTTACTGGAATCCGTACGGCCTACTCTAATTCAACTCGTCCATCCATGGCTTGACCGGTGTGTCCATCACCTCGATGTACACTGTGACATTGACTGTCATAGATTTGCTGGATTCGTGGTTCGTGATGTCCTAAACCTGCTTGTCAAACTCGTACATCCATACTAAGTCTGACTGCTTAGAATTTGTTTTGTCTCTTGGTCGTGGATGTCGTGCTCCGCCAGAGATCTTCCAATTTGTTCTTGACTTTAGACATGAAGGACCTGGCCCCTTTCAAGAAGCTTTTTATCTCCAAGTCGTCGTGGTTGATGACTGAGTACTATGAGCACGGTGTGCCTTTTCAGTTTCTGTGCCCGATTGCAAACTATAATGCTAATGTTCTTGATACATATGAAAAAGAAAAGATAATTTAAAGATTTTTCACATACCGCGTAAGATTACTTTAGGCCCACTTATATTGGTGTCTTCTCAAATACAGGTGCAACCTATCTATATATAAACTGATATGATAAAATGTGAGCAACTGAACAAGAATGTCATGTAACAGCTGATCATGTCAGGGTAAGGGCTACAGCCTAGTGTACTCCATTTTGATATGTTGATTACCACAGTTATGGGTAAAATGAAAAATTCGATTGACGTTGATAAAGGCGAAATCATTATGAGAGGAAACCAGGTCGAAATATGAAACATCATGGTTTGCTGGTTTTCACGTTCAGTTGTAGAAAGCAACTATTGGCAGTAGTCTGAAAAGTGAAACGTCATCGTCCTAAAGAGACACATGAAGCTCGCTTACATCGGAGTGAAGGAAGCAACATGGAATAATGTGAATCTTATAGCGCAGTATAATGTATAGCTGCAGGCCTGCCATGATAACTAATATATAGCGCCAAAAACAAATTTAATGTGCCCATGAGCACATTATATCAATGGAAGACTACCTGGTAAAATATAAATGTATGGTGTTACTCTTGAAAAGCAATGTATGAACAGTGAGAAAGCTGATAGAGGCAATGTGATGATTTGTGCAACTTATTTCTGGGAAACATTGGGCTCTATAATTCATATTAAAGGGGATTCGATAGGTATCACCAACTTTAACATCATTGCAATCTATGGGCACTCTTTCATCCTAACAGTCTTCAACAATGGTAGTGGCAATGCACGAGTTATATGAAAATTGTTTCAGATTATTTCAGTGTTTGTCTCAGACCACCAAATTCGCCAGATTTAATTCACGCTGAATATTTAGATGATTTGTTAACAAACAAATTTTCTGTATAAAAACTCCACTAAGTAATTTGCAATAGTTAAATGATATGCTGTCATGTCGTAGTATGACACGATAACTAGGCGTATATTAAGGTGGATTTCTAAAATATGTATTTTATTTTAATAAATTAAGAATAGAAAACGGTTAAGAATAGAAAAATAGTTTAAAAACATGTGTTTCGTTTAACAAAAGTATTAAGGGAAAAAGAGATGGAAAAAAAATAAACGCATTTTCTTTTAAAGTAAATTTGTGGAAGAGAAAAGGGCATCAGATTACTGTTAAATCCTACCAGTCTTCCAAAAAAATATTTGACTAAGTGATTTGATGTGATAAAAGATAAACGTTTAGGAAATAGATTTTAGATGACCAGGTCAAAAACTGTCTTTACAGTATTTCGACAACACATTAAGGAAATAAAGAAAAGATAATAGAATTTTCCATTTCTCCAGGCAATAAAAAAAGAAAAGAAAAAAAACGCCTGACTACTGAGAAAGTGCTAGGGCTATAAAAAAACATCCGAAGACCTTCACACGAGGATTTGTTAAGATAAAAAGATAAAAATAAATCCTGGAAAATACATCGTTGGAGGCCGAGTGCAGACGGAATGTCCACGGGATGTTTACACATCAAAGGAAGCAAAATTTAAGTACCTTGAAATTTTGAACTTACAGTCGCCAATGCTTATCTTTTGTTTTCACCCGGTGGTCTAGTGGACTTCCGATTATTTCAATATAAATACAAGTGATTTTTCCGAGCCGGGCAGTTCAGCCAGGCGTGTGCTTGAAGTAGCCACGTGTGTCAGGCACACTGAAGAAGTGAAACTCCGTTCGTCTGAGTCGGTCGATTCGGCATTTGATCTCCATTAGTTAAAGTTAGAGCTGAGTGTCACATCGCCTACCCCAACGGCAATACTAAGTCTGAACAAAATAAAGCGTCGATTAAACTCATCTAAGTTGTGGAAGTTCGTTCCTTCAATGGTTTATCTTGTGTCCCCAGCTTGAGACTTCGACTTTTTCAACCAACCCCCGGCAACATCACAGCGTGGAGAACGGCCGCCGGAGAAATTGAACGGACCTCAACAAGGGGTGTCACAGTACGACACTAGATCACAGAGGAATAAATTAACAGTCATGCTGTTTATAAACCTGATCAAGTAAGATTATAGTTATTACTCGTAGGAAATAGTCATTTAGATAATGTATATATAAATCTTATAATGACCTGAAATGCTCCCTTTTAGTAGAATGCGGAAAATATACATATTTAATATATGTAAATATCACATGTTAAATGAACTATAGACATATTTTATGAACGTTGGATCCATCAATTTGGATTTTTAACGCAATTGGTTTAAATTTCATAATAGGAAAAATGAAATCAGAGAAGAGGATACATATCATCAAAATGCCACAAAGCCAACGTCAAATTGGAATATCGAGAATCATTATGACGTTGATATCATTTTGATTACGAAAAGGAGTAGTAGGCTTTGAGATCAGAGAAAGCTAGTTAAATTCTCAATATCCAACCTGAAATTAACAGCTCGCTAATAATAGCTGAAAGAATAGCTACTGATGTTCCAATTCATACAATAAAAAGGATATTATGTAGTTATAATTTAAGTGGACGCATTAAAATCCATCAATAGACTAAAACTCAAACAACGCTAAAATAATTCTGTTATTGGAGATTGAAAATTGTAATATTTACTGATGAAATCAAAATTGAAATCAGTTCTAATATTAAAGAGTATTCCGAAAATCAATTGATACACAAAACAAGACTGTATAATTCGGTGATGTTTTGAACTACATTAAAAACAAAAAGAAAATGATAAAAATCGATTGAATACTAAACGGGGAAAATAGATTACTGTGCTAAAGTACCTATTTACCTTTGTACTTATACCTGACATAGCAGAAAATGAAATATTCAAACATTTCGGTGCACCTTGCCATAAATCGTTCAAAATAAACCAATTTCTCACTTATCATCTAGTTTCTCATAACTTTTGCATGGCATATTTTGGGATCTGTATCTTCTCTTTTAATGTGTAAACTAGCATTGCACTATAGTTCTGATGGACTACACATATAATTTCCGAAAATACATAGTCGAACACTTAGAAATTCGAAAAAATTAAATACATTTATCAAAATGGTTCATTTATTCTACTTGCCATTGCACATACATAAATACATATGTTTATCTTTAGCCTAATTAAAAATGCATCGATATTACACAATATTTATTTTCAGTGTAATATACATCCATTCTAAACATTAATCATAGTGTTCGAACATTATGCAGTGAAAGTTTCAGATTAAATTTTTTGTGTCAAACATATACATATATTGTTTCTCAAGAATTAATGGATATATTTTTTATATTTTAATGCGACAGTTCAAAGGCTAAAAAGAAAATTTAGTATTTTACAAGGAATTGCACAGAATACTTTGGAAAAATAGCCAAAATGATTTTGTACCTTTTGTCGTGGATCTATTCATTAAATAAAGACAACAACATTGAGCAAACATGTATAGAATAACTGATGTTTGTATGTCTATTTATCTCCTTCCCTGTATGGTTATATACAAGTGTCTGTGAAGTGAAAGATCCAATCAACTATAAAGGTTTTCCAATCAATATAAGCAAGACATTTTATTTATTGCTAAATCCATTTGTCTGATAACAATAAGACGTCAAAAAAACAACAACAAAAAAAAACGATGCTACAAGTGTGTGCCAATTGCCATTGTCAGAAGATAGAAAGAAGCCCAAGCTGCACAACTCTGGGCGGAGCGCCGAAGGCGGAGAAGTATCGCTTATAGCAGAGAATACTATATAAAAAAAAAAAGAATCCGGCTAATGAAAAAACCCTTAAACATGCACAGCCCCAAATTGTATCAAAGCAATCTGAAAATAAAGGTGCGCACCCAAAACAAAGAGAGGTGCGAAAACAGAATTGGAAATCTGTGCTGAATAAGACGAACTGTGGTGTACAGGTTGTGTTAATTACTTTCAACCACATGTGCGCGACCCAGCCCTGGCCAGACCGACCCGCGTGGCTCAGCCCGGTGCAGTGAAGCCTGGTAAAAGCATTTATCCAAGACGGTCGTTAATAATGAATCTTTTGTGTTAACTGGATCGCAACAAAAAAAAAAAAAAAAGAAAAAAAAGGACAAAAATAAGCGCCATGTATGGCAGGTAAAGCGATGTGGCAGCGAGAGGGGACACAAAGCTGAAAGGGCGGGGGAATGGGCGGGCAAGTTCAGCTTACTTGCACGTTCTGTTTATATTTTGTAAGGGTTCTATGCGGGAATAAAAAAAAGTCTTAATGAAAGAGCAACAAACAGATAGAAATAAGCACTCTCTCCCTCTCTCTTCCTCTCTCTCTCTTAAACACACACTCGTGTATATATATATATATATATATATATATGAATAAAATTTTCACACATACACACATACGCGCGCGCACACACACACACACACACACACACATATATATATATATATATATATAAATATATATATATATATACATATCTATATATACATGTATACATACATATATATATAAATATATATATATATATATATATATATATATATATATATATATATATATATATATATATATATATATATTCTCGTTACGGCAGGCCATTTCAATGGTAGTAGTAGTTTTATCTCGTGCCGAGGTAAAAGATTTTGAAGTTGATTTTTAAAGTAGGAAGTCCTTCACTTCATCAAAGATTAACGCATTGCTTCTCTAACTTATAATAGTCTAAAAAAAAGTCCATTACATTTGACCACCCACATTACACTATAGTAAGCTACCATATATATATATATATATATATATATATATATATATATATACACACACACGCACATAAAGACACACACGCATACATATATATACACACAACTTATAAGCCACGGTATAAGATGCACTGACATGTTAAATGCAAATATTTTTGATCAATACCTTTTAATAAAGTTTTGCTTTCAGCTTTAAGGCACAAATAGTTAATTATCTACCAGTTTATAATAAAACCAAGCAAAATTTTAACACGAAACATTTAGACGGGCAAAAGTATACACTCACCTCAAGCCATAAGCCTAACTCAAATACTGAGTTCCGTTGTATAACACGCAGAATTTTTTCAAAGCAAAATCTCTGGGGAAAATATTAATATACAGAAGGCAATGCAATGACGATATACGTAATTGTTTCAGTCACGAAAACATCTCCACACAAACACACACAACGCACACAATATATATTACACCATGAAATTTCAGATTAACATCAACTGATAACTGTATCTAGTTAGGAACTTGTTGTTCTACTCTCTTACACACATGCACATACATACACACACACACACACACACACATATATATATATATATATAAAGGTAGAACAATAAATCCGTATATATATGTATATTCTCTTTACAGTCTCTATCTCTCACTCCCCTCCCCGTATATGTATATATATATGGGGAGGGGAGTGAGAGATAGAGACTGTAAAGAGAATATATACATGATTTCAAAAGCATTAAAATCAACATTTAATTAACACAGATGTAGAATCAGACAAAACCCTATATTCAGCTAACAACAAAAAAATTGCACGTCTTCTCTCTTATTTCTCTTCCGCATTATTGAAATCAGGAAGTTCTTAATGAAATTAAATAATATTCTCTCTCTCTCTCTCTCTCTCTCTCATTCTCTCTCTCTTTGAGAATGTATCAATTGCGTCCGCCACCCCACACCAACTAAACAGAGTAGGACGCGTGGGTTAAGGTACTTGAAATAGGTTAGAGGGGGAAAAAAGGAGGTTACACGGGACCGCACCCAGGATAAATGACGTACATGATGGAATCAATTGAAATGACTTATAATAACAAGGAGAGATGATGTGAGTGAACTCTGTTATCAAAAGAGAACATGTTCACGGACAAAGCAAACGAAAAATTATGACGTGTTCTTCGGTGATCTGCTCAAATGTGATTCCAGGTGAACACTATGGGCGGATGATGTGGTCAGTTGATTATAGTTTACCTTACATTATCCAAGCTTCGTTACAAGAGCTATTTAATATTTAAAACACCAGCAAATTGAAGTTCTGTGGTTTACACCACTTGACAATATGATCAGCTTAAGATGAAACACACGCGCACACACACACATACACACACGCACACTCATGTAGATGTATTCAAATAGGAGTATATCCTTTTAAACTTATCTACTAGAACTGACAACTGAAAATTAGCTATTTTATTACTGTTGTTTGGAAAAGTAAATTTTGTAGAATTAATTACCTAAGTATACGCTCACCCATACGTTTTTATGTCTATTATTCTGTCATGCTAGTTACAAAGACGTGATTAAAATAATCGGCGATGTGAAAAGGCATCGGGAGATTTGGATTCATGCCTTTCATTATTATGGCAATTAAAGTTTTCTCAACCGGGATTCAAACTCGCTTCGCCGATTCTGTTGTCTGAAATGATAATTGTTCTGCCCTGTATATATGTCTAAAAACTCCTTTTACTCCATAGATATTATAAATAATATCACTGGGTAAAAGACTTTTTAGACAGCTCTCATTTCCTCCACAAATAACATAAACTGGTAATATTGACTTACATGCTACCATTAACAGTTCTTTTACTCCAGTGACTGTGTTACGCCACTGGTGAGATTTTGTCAAGATAGCTGACAATGGAGCATAGATCAAGTTGGGTTGAATTCAATACGTGAACACGCGCAGCCTCAACCAGATTTTGAACTCAGTTCAACAACTGCTGCAGATATCAGTTATTTAAAAGCCAAAATTGATAATCAATTACATCTTATCGAATTATGTAAATATATGCAATGAAAGCAAATTACAGGATGTTAATACATTTGCTGACGAAAGCTCTCCACTTTACACGTTTATATTAGCGTTCATTCCCCTTTTCGAAAGTGCCAAAGTCCAATTAAAGATTGCTATAAGCTGCATTGTCGCCTTCTCACTGATCTCGTCCACCATTTCCATGACGATTTTACCTTTGCGAAAAGTCAAAGATTTTAGATATTCACATCTTCTCCTTAAAAGAGAGCTGACGTTCCTGAATGGTGTGACATTTTGCCAAAAAGTGCTTGTACGAATAATGAGCAATTGAGATATTCTAAATGTTTGTATACTTTCCGGACACCTCACTGGATCCTAAAAGTTATATTCTAATTCTCTCACTGCCAATCTCCAATTCCCTTCGGTTGCAGACCACACGCATTCAACATCATCAGCTATTGTTAAAGGTCTCTTAGAATGTGGATTGCATTCAACAGATTCCCGAAAAAGTTTGAAACGTCGGCACCAAACTTTTATATGGGCTTATTTCATTAAATCATCCTAGAAAGTATTTTTTAATCCTTCAAAGAATATCTGTGGATGATAATTTGAAGCATATTCGTTTATATACTCGTTCGGTCATAGTGAATGGGACAATTACACAGTACGCTATCTCGCTAAATGGCGTTGTACTACCTATCAAGTAACCCCTTGGGAGAGTGACTGATCATGAATATGCAATAAAGTCCTGGTTGGCTGCCAATTTGCATCAATGCCGTGTTTGGAAGATATTCAAAATAACTGAAAAGTTTCCTGATAGGCCGTGTAAAATTAGTTTACTTGTTTGTATTCCAATAATGATCGATCATAATTGGTTCAAATGAGAATCTTGAATATTTTTCTTAATATTTTACGTGGTTCATCATAAAGTATAAATAGCACACCTTATTAAGCTATAAGGTCTGATAGATTTCTAAATATGAAATACTCAGAAAACAGAAGTAAACAAATGAAGCAATTATATACAAAATTATCAAGGAAATAGTAGGAGGAAAATATATGCTTAGCGAGGAGGTATAAGATCTAAAGAAGGAATGATCAAATAATTATTCAAATGAATGGTTTTGTTCTCTGCAAGTAAGCCATTAACGGCGAATCTACTATGAAACTAATGAAACTTAAGCTTCAAGAGGCCTAATCCCAAATGGGTTCCTGAAGCAATTTTTTAATGAGTGAAATTTTTCAACAAAATTGATGTTTTTTTAAGTGTTTGTTATTAAAATGAAGTCATTTTAGTGATAGAATAATAAGTCAATACATTGAAGCAGATATTTTAGGTCATAGAATATGTTCTTATATTCATGTCATATGGCCCCAAAATTCACCTGTAATTTCAAATATTTCTTTTTAGGATTTCAACCCTCAGCTATATGAACGCATTGAGCTCGCCAGAATCTATTCCTAGCGTACATTTTGGTAGTTTGATCCTCGAATCTTTAGGTGGCACACGGCTTAATAGTCTTACAGCTCAGCCCTTAGACTAGGATCATTCAGAACCATAAAATTTAATTTTCAATTCAGGATGCACTCGTCTCGCTTGTGCAATTTAACACCAACAATCGGATGTTCACCTCTTAATCCTAACGATCCAAATCTCATGTCCTTTTTCCTCTCTAGTAGAGAATTAACAAATACCTTTTCTAAAAGCATTGATGTTGGTTGGTATGATTTCCGTTACACCAAATTCTCTTTTTCTTCGTTTTTAGTAAGTTTTCGATTATATCTTTGCTAGTTTTTACTGTTAAAGATGTGTAGGTCAAGGTGTGCTTATAAGATTGACCTATAGTTAGTATGGGTGACATGGGTACTGTTTTATTAGCCACCATCTAGTACCTCAGTAAGTTCAGTTCCTATATTTACTGTGATGGTTCTGGATTTTTTAATCGTACAATTTTGTATTTTGATTATTCAGTTGAATTTTTGGGAAGTAGCATATTGAGATTAATCTCTCGGGTTTATATCTTGTTGTTTGTGTGTTTGTTCTTTTTAACTTAGTGAATGAAATCTAAACGAAAAATGAAAGTAACCTTCAAATTGAGAATTGCGTCACTGGGGTTTCTTCTTGAGTCAAAGCCAACATGGATGATTTCATTCCTTCTAGGAAATACCAGGTGAAACATCAATCTTGTCCATGATTCACACCAGCATGCTCAGCCATAATAGCTCTCAGGAACCATTATTTCCGACTATATCAGCGGGAGAGCTCCCGTCACAACAGAGACCTATTCCTTGCTGCTCGTAATAAATGTAAACAATTCCTGAGAGAATGAGTTCCGCATTGCATCTAACAACTTTGGCTCTCGTGATTACTGGAGGCTATGTAATAGTGTATTAAATAAGTATAAGTTCTCTATTCCTTACCTCTTCAATAAATTTGAGATGTAATCTTCCTCTGCTGATAAAGCTGAATGCTTATCCCATAAATTCTCCTTAAACTCTACTCTTGAGTCATCTAGAGTATCTCTGCCTAACTTCACACAAAGAACTGAGGCTCTGTTGAGTGCTATGCGTATAATCCCTTCTATATTTTCTGCTATCATTGCGAACCTAGATCCCCACAAAAAATGTGGACCTGATGATATCCCAGTAATAGTCATTTAGAAGTGTGCTCCCGAACTGGCTCCTGTTCTCCCTATATTGTATAATAAATGCCCCGATGCTTTCCTGTCTGTTGGAAGTCATTAACTGTTGTTCCAGTTTTTAAGTACCCGTGTGAACTTTCCGACACTTCCATCAGCCTATTAGACTTCTACCACTTTTGGGGAATCTCCTAAAAGCCTTAATCAATGCTGAATTGGTTACGCATCACTCATCGCGGGGCCTTTTTTTCAGACAAGCAATATACCTTTCGTTTCTCCAGGTCAACTGTTAATGTACTGACAATATTTGCGGAAAGAGTCTGTCGATCTCTAAATAAAAACAGTAGCTGACTTCCTGGAAAATTGACTCGCCGTGCCTTCTCGGGTTAACGTTCTCAGCTGACATAAAGTGGAAAGACTATATTGAATCCATTGCTAGATCAGCTGCTAAGAAAGTTCGTTCTCTCGAAAACCTATTATACATATCTATAAGTCTACGATTCTTCCGTGCTTAGAATATTGCTGCCACATATGATCCGGTGCTCCTGCTATTTACCTTGGGCTCCTTGATAATATCCAAATAAGAATCAGTAATATTATCGGTTCTGATCTGGCGGCTCGGTTTCAGTTACTACCCTAAGGTTACTTCCCGGTGTCTTTTCTATAAATACTTTCATGGTAATTGTTCGGATGAGCTCTTCGCCATGGCACCTGGATTTTTTAAATTTAAGCGCAATGCTAGACTGGCGTCGAGATCTCATCGATTTTCAGTTGAGGTGGCTAGATGTAACAGTAAATTCTATGTTAACAGTTCCTTTTCTCACACTGCTGGTGGAACACCTTTTTGGTTTTATGCTTTTCAGCCAACTTTAATCTTCTAAAATTTAAATGTCATGTCAATTGCTATCTATTGTCCTCCTTATTACTCTTTTTTCCTCACTCATTAGTAATGTTTCTGTATGTAATTCTTTTACATCCAGTAACCCCTTGTGTCTTAGAGGGTTTACTGCATGCATGGGTTGAAATCGATTAAAAAAAAAACTTAATTTATCTGATATTTAGCAATTTTTAAGGAATCCAAAAAAGATTTTGAATTTGCCATATTGATTATTATTATTATATTTGTTAGCCTTTTGTCATCTATCACGACAGAAAATTATTTCTGACTTAAGGGAGATAAAAGATACTCTAGAAGTCTGAAAATATACTAAATAAGTCTGTTTACTCTGGAACCAAAACTTAATGTCCGAGGCGTCACTGAGTACTAACATCGTTGATCATAATGGTACGAAAAACCTATATATTTGAAAAGAGAAGAGTTAAAATTTACAATGTGTTTGTTTATAACCATGATAATAAAAAATAATACGGACACTTGTAAATTAGGGAATGATTAATTACAGACCTCATTTTTTATAAAAGGAATCCAATTTTGACCCTTTCACAAAGAACCCATTTAAAACAATAAAATACCGCAACAAACAAATTTAATTTATTAATCTGAAGCTGATCTCAGTAAGTAAAAACAAGTGGTACATAACTTTTACATCAAAAGAAAAAAAGCCACATCCAAATAAAACAAAATAAGTGAACAGTATTTCCCTTTTAAACATTATATCAAACAACTAAGATACAAACACATTCAACAAAAAATAGAAAATTTAGAAAAAATTGTTTAAACCGAAATATTATAACTGAAAGAAAAATAAATGTTCTAAACTGATATTTATTTTTCGTTTATCACTCCCTTTCCTCTTTTCTGTGCATTTCTTATTAGTGTCCACAGATTCTTTTATGCCTGTCTGTTTCCTTCAATGAGTCTTGACCTTTCATGATGTTATTTCATTTTTTTTAATTGTGAAAGTTTTGTTTATTTACGAAAAAGAAATTTAAACAAAGGTTTCAAAAACACAGAAAATACAAAACCAAGTGACGCTTACTTTTTGTTGTTGTTATCTACATTGAGTTTCCTGTTATTTTGCATGTAGTAAGTTTAACATATTTTACAATTGAATTCTCTATATTTTCTTCATTAAAACACAAAGAGAAAAGAAACGTTAAATTCAGAGCCTTGAAAAACACATTCGTTCTTATTAAAATCAAATTTCAGGAGTCATAGTCGAGGGTTTAGGATACCGATTTCACAGATAGTATCAAATTAAATATGCTAAATTTGATCTTAGGACCATCCTTAATGTCATACTATTGTTGTTAGGGCTTGGCACGTACTAGCCAAAATAGACTCCACTATGTGTTAAAACGACTATAACTTGCATAAAATTTAATTTTATCATCATAATATCCAGAGTAGCGAAGCTTCATTTATATTTCTATAAAAATAACAGTTTGAAGAAATTAAATCAGTTATTTTTTAATTCCATTAACAGCAATGCGTTCAAGACAGTACGTAAGTGGATACCAAAAACGCAGACTCAAGAAAAAACGATCTACATTAGAAACAAATCATGCAAGCACAAGTGAAGCCAGTGATAATTCACAAAGCATGAGAGATTTCTAACAATATTCAACTCATATAAAAGTACTGTGGAAGAAGTAGAGACAGATGAGAAACAGGAAGCCAATTCAGTGATTTTAAAGAACGCCTTGCATGAAGAATTGTTTGGTTCAAGATTTTAGTTCTTTTTAAAATAAAATAAAAAAAACAGATGTAGACCGAGTCCAGCAGGGTTTACAAGGAGTAAAACAGAAATTTTTCAAACAAAAAAAAATGATCAGACTGTGATGTAATCCTGGTTAGTTTACTTAAAGAGCACAGGATATATACTGTTTTGTTTTCAAACTCTTTTCTAAATGTCACAACAGGTGGGTGTTCTGACTGAATGAATATACTCAGAACTGGAGAATTATGAAGACATAACGGGACATAAAAGGATGATGTTGTGTTGGATAATAAGAAATTAAAATAAAATACTGTGGATCACCAGCTTCAGGAACAGATGACAAAAACATATAGTACTATTTTGAAGTACTGAATAGCGGTGTAGCTGTTATAAAGTAAGTGAAAGAGGTTTGACACTTAGAGACCATGCGAAGTGGGGCATCCAAATAATGGAAACGTCATGGGGACCATTGAACTTACGTCACAGTTCGACGCATGTTTCCAGGAACACCTCTAGAAATGTGAAAATGAAAAAGTAAATGTTATTCATCTATCCAAAATTGTGTATGAAGAATTGATAAAAAATGCTCCGAAAAACTTGTGAAAGATGAAATTGTGAATCAAATCAACAACCTAGACGCCAAATACTACTCTACTATAGTTAACTCTATGTCTGACGCGGCACCTGTTAATCAGTTAGTAATTCTGGTTCGATACTGTGAAAGAGATTTTTATCATTTCTCCCAATAGAACATTCATCTACGACCTTGTTCAATAACATACAAGTCCTAGGTTAACATAACCTTTCACTTGAAAATATCAGGGATCAGTCCTGCATCTAACATGAAGGGCTTGGTGAAAGAGTTGCAAGCACTCTTTAAAAATATTAACATGTATGCAGACTATGTACCACGTGCAGCCCTTTCACTTAGTCTTGTTGGTGAAAAATTAGTGTCTACTGTGAATGAAGTTATTGACTATTTTGGTATTTTTCAGGATTTATATGCTTTCTTTTCTGAATCTCCACGATGATGGGAGGTTTTAAACGTACAGGTCAATCTAGAATTTTCTCTAAAGTCCTTAAGTTCTGCACCCTATGTAGTGGTCTGGGCAATTAAAAATGAATATACAGTTATTTTTCAAACTCTAAAACATATTCTAGGAGACTCAGAAGAGAATGTAAATGAGATGCGAAGAAGTTGGAATATACTATTTTAATAGTCATTTGGGAAGAAGTGTGGAGCATTTCAACAAAACAAGTAAGAAATTCCAAACCTCTGGCTTTGGTGTATTTGAAGATTATCTTCTACTATCATCTTTGCTTTCGTTTCTTAAAGAACTCCGAGAAAATTCAGCCGACAGAATTGTACACTAGGAATCAGATGCAAAAGTTTTGTCCAAAGATATCACCTCAAATTCTTCAGATGTTTTCCAGACGCAAATTAAAAATACATTTTCAGAGAACAAGTGGTAGGATATCTCTGAGAGGAGCTGAAAAATTTAGGATAAAGGTCCTAAATCAACTCTATGCTTGGCAATCCCATTATGCAAGAGAATTGACCTATATGAGTAGATTGTGAAATAGTTCATGTTCCTTTCAGAATTGATGAACAATGTAGAAAGTGATGAGGACAATATTAAACTTATAATATCGCATTACAAAGATTATATTGACCACATATTAGTAAACGAATATTACCAGTTCAAAGAATATATATACCCTAGGAAATCTCAGACCACGGAAAAAAAAGCCATCTAAAATTAAATGTACATGAAGTTCTTCAGCTTATTTGTGAGCAACACTTTATTGAAGTGTTACCTGATATTACTACTTCACCTAAGATTTACTTGACAATGACTATCACAAGCTGTGAAGCAGAATGGGATTTCTCAAAGCTTTCCTTTATAAAAACAAATTTTGGTCTATTGTGACTGAATAGCGCTTAAATTCTTTATGCATATTGTCTCTAGAAAATGACATTATAAGGAAGCTCTCATATGACAACAACGGATATGAATATATTGTTACAAAGAAAAACAGGAAAAGAGTATTTTGTAAAATGTATTTAATGTAGTATGAATTATTATAATTGTCAAAAGAAAATATATTAACTCTGGTCTTTGCTATGTTTTTCATTATTCTATGACGCATCATGCATCTATATAACGTTTCCTTAATTTTCATCCCTCATAACTGAAAAACTTTAAAGCATAGCCTAGAAAATATTTAACACCAGTGATTTTGGCATATGAGATAACACAGTACAACAATTTTACTCAAAATCTCCGATGTAATGATTAAATTAAAAAATTGTGGTAATCTGTTATGAAACAACCACATTAAAAAGATAACAGCGCTTGCCCAGGCCTCGTTGCTGCGGGTGGGGTTTACTCCGTGATTCATTTTCAAGGATATTACCCCACTATCACGTTCTCAACCATTTGGGCCTCGAAGTCGTTGCATTGTACCTTGGAACCTTATTGGATGCTACCATATTTTTTCTGGTTGCAAAGAACTCCCATATTTGTTCAAGTCTCAGAGCCCCCAAAATGTGAATACACTGTATGCCATAAGAGAAAATCCCCTCCCACTCATATCATATACATAGCATAACCTGGAATGGATTTTGGTATGAGTTGGAAAATATATGCTAATTGCATATAAAACGAGGAGGTTTACGTAAAGGGGAAAATTTAAGAAATAAGCTAATACATTTTAGATTAAAGACCAAAAAGTTGGCAGATGACACCAAATAAATATGTTTGATAGGCATATGTGGTCCACAACCTTACTCCAAAACCCACTATAGGTGAGTTCCTGGTAAAAATAATAAAATTTTCCAAAAGTGGCCATATTATATGTCGTTTAATATCGATTAATTTTACAAAGGGACTAGTGTCTTAAAATGAGAAGTTTTGAGCGATTACGAATTGTCTAATAACGTTTATAACATATTCACTAGGGTTATCACTTTTTGTAAAATAACTGATTTCCTGTATCATAATTCAATGAACTTTTGTTAAAAAATAATGAAGATGGTTTTAATTAGTTCTTTTTATATGTCGTCCCCAACATAAGTTTTCTAAAATTGTATATAAGTATAATAGTACTATGACTTTTTCTAGCATTCTAGAACTTTATGGAGACATCTAGAACTTTTGGGAGCCTTCTAAAAATTTCTGGAACCTTCTAGAACTTTCTGGAAATTTATGACGTGCATTCTGTGGGACTATATAAGCGTGAACGTTGGTTGGATTGTCATTTAGATAAGGCGAATGGGAAAAGTGTGTTGTTTTTGTGATCAAATATTCTTTTTCCGAGTATATAAGCTTCCTCATTGAGTAATGCTGATTGATTTGCTGAAAGATCTTCATTTTTAACCATAATGTTTTATAAAAAAGTTTTCTACCACTGAAAGAAAAAAGTACATCTGGACGAAGAATCTCATAAGATTTCAAGAATCACATCAGAAACAAAGCAGTATACCAGTCAAACTCCAAATTGTTGGTAGCTATCTGTTCATTGGACCATTCATCAAAGGAAGGAAAGAACGTATAAAGTAAATCGCTAAAGATTTATTTATTTTTTTTACTCTTATTGCGTATATGGTAAAATCGAATTTTTGGTTTGGGGTGACATTTTCCAAGAACTGTAACAAATTAATGCCTTTTTCATTAATTTTGAACAAAAGTTCATCGATTTATAAAACAAGAATATAGTGTTACGAAAACATCATAAACCCAAAACTCATATTACTGTTAAAAGTTTGCTGGTGATGGGAAAAGATGTCTATTGGTTGAAATTTTGTCTTACCAAAACCCACTAGCTTTATCAATGTGCAGTGAAGCTGGAAATTGAAGGCCGTCAATTTTATTGACAGAAAATCATATAAAGCCAAAAACATGCGAATAATTGATCATGTAATTTGTCAATTATGCCATAGTTCTACTGGTAATCCTACTTGGCAGGTGATTTTGGTTGAAAATACTATTGTATGGCTCAATATGGAGAAGAAAGAATTTGTTTTTCTAACATTAGGGGTTGGATTTTGAGATAGAAGGTGACTGACAATATCTTAAGTGTGTTTGATTTTGTTTATTCTACAGATTTCCAAAAGTGAAGATAAAATAAATGTTACAGATATCCTGCTAGGATATAATAATAATGAGTCATTCAGTACATAATAATAAGGGGTCATTCAGTAAGTACATAATGAGTGTGGATGGGTTCCCATGGAATCGCTACATGCTCATTGCTTTTTGAATGATACAAAATTATAGAAATGCTTTAAATAAAAAGGTGGCTGCGTCAAAGTGGCATAATTTGCCCTTACATATTTATTTATAAGAATACTAGATAAATCAAGCAAGGTACCTGCTGGGGAGGAGGAGTTTGAATTAGTTTCACTAGAGAAAATTCATAAAATAAAATAGAAAGTTCCTTTTCTTCCAATACGAGAAGTACTCCACAAAAACAAGAGACAAGTCTAAAACTGACACTCGGACTGCAAATCTTGTATTAAATATGATACTGCTAAAAATTTAGAAATGGTCTATTGCCTAGAGAAAAATAATTCTTGAAATATCTCCTGCCTGCTAGAGTGAAACACTGGCATTCTTAATTTAAACGATTAAAGAGAAATTGCAATTCAACTAAAGTTACAATATATTTATTGCAATGTCTATCACTTGACAGTTAACTCCATTAAAAGAAAAATCAATATTATGCATAAGGAGTACAAAAACCAGTGTAAAGTTTCTACTGACAAGAAGAAAGTAATGTGTTGCATGAAATCTGTAAGTAAATAGACATCATTGTTGGATATCTGTGTAAAATCAGTCTGATTTGTGTTTTGGAATTCCTTGGATTAGAAATGGTATCATTATTTTGCAAATCATTTGTACGTTATCTATTGATAAAATAAATTTACATTTGGAAATACAGTTTTAAAATTAAATCATTTTTAATTATTTAAATAGTTAAATTTAAAAATAATAATTGTCGTAAATTGCGAATTTAATGGCGCTAAATGTTGAAGCAGATAAATTCAACTGTGGCGTTGTATGAATATCACATTTGATTCATAGTTTCATTTTACATTTAAATCTTAATTTATTGATGACATTAAATATTCTTTTAACGGAAAAAAATTAGATATTGCAGCTAAAAATTGTTTAACCAGTTTTATAAATATGGTGGTTATTCTGAAAATAATGACGATTATCGTATTATGTTGGCCCTTCCCGCTGAACCTTCATGCTAATAATCAAGTCAGTAGCTGAGCACCAGCCTGGCAAAAAGACGCCTCACAGGAAAATGCATATGAAGCAGAAGTGTATCCTTGAATTCCTCCATAGGAAAAGAAGTGTCATTCATCGACCCTTACAAAACATAAGGAAAACTAAATAGTAGGTTTGAGCATGATACGTTCCAGCATTAACGTTAGTAATGCGTGAGATAATTCATATTGAGGAGCACGGTATGCAGGCTCTTACACTACGCTTGTCCAAAGGTATAATGAATCGTGGTGACTATGCGAGAAATATTGTTTTGTAGCTGAAAGATTTCTCAATCAAACGCTGTTACTGTGTTCATTGCATATGTTGTAATTTACGGAAAAAATGGCAGGTAGTACTTTCGAAGCATCCCTCGTATATATAACTATTATAATCAACGAATTTTCACTGGCCTGCGAATAGAAATTTAGATTTCAAGTCGAAATGAAATTAAAATTCTCGAAACGAAATTTGGCTAAAATAGGTCCCAAAATAGAGACATCTAATGTGTAGCTTCTCCCTTCACCTGAATAAGAAAAATTATGTAGAATTATGATTTTAATTAAATCCTACGAGAGAAGGACCATTGGAGTACCTGGAAGTCAGTGGAGTTTCCTTGAACCAATTTCACGTTAACGGTCCCCGATGAATGGTTGCGATATCTTAGTAGAATACAGGTTGTAATTGTCGCAATCTTATATTTTTATTTCGGTCATGCGCATTGTTTGTTTTTGATTTTGTTGATTTTGCACAGGATATTAGGGTTACTTGGGCATTGTCTGTGAGAAAAAGATCACTATGACGTAATTCGCTTCGCCAGAAATTTGGAAACGGTATGCTGTACTGCTTGGTTCACCGGAAGCTACATCAAATGCCTTGAGGAGGTAGTGCTGCCCTGGGTCAATAGGGTGACTTCTGGAAGATCCTATATCTGGCAACAGTACTGTGCACCATGCCATACAAGCAGAAACCAGTCATGGCTGTCATACAATTTCTGCGGCCACATTACCCGTTACATCTGTCCACCTAACTTCCCTAATTTGCAACCCCCTTGATTATTATGTGTGGGGCGCAGTTGAGAAACATGGGAGATAGATTTCTGCTTAAACGTTGTTCAATGCGGTACGCTTTGCATATTTTTTGCTATTAAATTATGCATAAGTCATCCTGTTAGGTCCATTTCTACAAGTGTACTATTAGTTTCTAATTTGGAGTAATGTCAACACACACACACACACACACACACACACACACACACACACACATATATATATATATATACAGAGAGAGACAGGCAGACAGACAGAGCACAGGCACTTTTAGGAAGATGTATATGAAATGAATATCCATATAAATTCAGTCACGATAAACACACAAAAATACACACACATACATATAAACAAATAATTATGCATATACACATTATGCAAATAATGTATTTTTTAAATAATCCATGAAATAAAAGTATAAATAATAACTTGAGCGAATTTGTCTTATCTTATGCAATATTTTTTAGGTTTAGGAAATACAATATTTGTTTAATGAAATGACATACAAATCTTAACTGGTGATCGTAACAATTGCTATTATATTTTTGTCATTCTTGTTATTTTTGTCATAAAAA
>OZ010572.1:709581-717081 GCA_963932145.1 Acanthosepion lycidas
TCTAAAAAACACACCTCTATTACGATTATTTGTTGTCTTTCCCTAGATGTGATTTTTTTTTTCAGAAAGAAACTGTCTAATTTCAGATAAAGTTACTTTTCGAGAGTTTTAATGTTCTGCGTGTGCTAATCTTATATTTGGAAGGCTTTCAATATGTTTTCAACTTACAATTAATTGAAACTAATTACGAAGCATCTGCTCAATTGTGCGAGATTTCCTCATGTACAGAAGGCGTGATCTTATTTAGATATGAAAAAGAAAAAAAACTCAAGAAAATTATTAACACACCAGGAAGCTTGAATCTTCTCTGGTTTTTCTCTCACCAAATCACAATCACTGAATAAAAATATAACAAAAAATGCACTCTGTGTTCTCATCAGCTAATAAATCAGTGCGAATAAAATGCGCTGTGACTTTTGCGTCAGTCTGAATGTGAATCTCTGTGTGTGTGTGTGTGTGTGTGTGTGTGTGTGTGTGTGTGTGTGTGTGTGTTATTATAAAGCTTCAAGGGCGATAATTAGCCGAAAAAGCGAAAACTTGACCTGAGAAGCACTAGCCCAACATGACATATGTAACAAGGTCGAATTTTCTTGATCCAAGTCTCTCATAGTTAATTCATGGAAGTAACTCTCCACAATAAACAACCCCCTTCCTGAATCTATCACGAAAGAAAAGAATGTAAAAAAATACCAGCAGGAAATCGTCTTTTCTTTCTTTTCCTTTCTTTTTCTTTATTTGTGGGAACAATACTCTCCACTTGATCGACATAAACTTTATCTTTTTCTTTTTTTGTTTTGTTATTGCTCTTGCTTCGTTTTCTGGTATATAAGACGCCCTCCAGAAAAAAGGCGCGAAATTGCTAGCTCCATGAATAATTCATTGCTGTTTTTTATTATTTAAAGAAAGAAAATACAAAAGTGGAACTAAGAAATACATTCATTTTTTTTATTTAATCAGATTTCATTTGCTTCCTTCTTTTTTTTTTTTTTTTTTTTTTTTTGATAATTTATGACATTCAAAAAAATTGTTGTCATCATTGTTCCTTTCTTGTTGCTTTAGAAGTGTCGGGTCAGTGTTTCGCCTCTTTGGTCCACATTTTGCTCAATAAATGAAATGGTTCTAATTCTCTACTTGATACACACATACAAAACATTCAGACAACTGCATTTACTACACATATACGTGCTCGTAAACAAATATACACATTTATTTCCTCAAATGCATATGTTCACATTTTAATTTTTTTACAATAGCTTCACCAAAGTATTTTTAGCATGCTACTTTTGCTTTTTAACACGTTCTTCTCCTGCCTATTCCCGGCGCCTTAGTTCACCTGCCTCACCCACTTCCCTTTTTTGTCATTATCTATGTGGCCTTATCGCTTTTTATCACCATCCTTTCTTATTCATACCTTCCTCGTCTCTTCCCTTCGCCTTTACATCTCATAGTGTCCATCTAATCCCTCCCCGGACACCTTCCTGATTTCTTAGGAACACTCAACACGCGCTTTCAGCTTCATTCTCACCTAATGTTTTGTTGAGAGATTTCACGACAAATCTAGGAATTTTTTACCTTCATCTTATTTGTACACGTCTCGAACGCACGCGCACATCTCACCTTATCAGAACAAATATAGCTGAGCCTATTTGTTCTTTAAGAAAATCAAAATAAAATCTTTAAGGAAAAATAAAAGTTTCGAAACAGAAAAATAGTTGAGAAAAATGGCGTTTATTAATTAATTTCTTTCTTTTATTTCTTTTATTCTTTTTGTTTTCTTCTTCACATATTTTTTTTAACTCACTTTTATTCGTATGTTTGTCAGCTAAAAGATTGTCGTTTCACCTTCAGTCATTCTCCCAACATTTTCTGCTTCTTACACACCCTCCCTCTCCCGATACCGATTTGATCATGATTTTGGCATCTGGTTGTGGATAGTCGCCTTCTAAAAGCAGGTGATCGCCAGACTAAGTTGGGACCATTTGAATACTTTTCAAAACCTGCTGTCGTCTGGGCCGACGTGTGCTCTGAGCGGGCGTCTGTTCATTTGAGACTAAACCCCTCCTGTTCCTTCACTGACGCCAAATTACCATTACGTACAAATTATTGGCCTTCGTGTGCAATTGGATCCTATCACAAAGACCGCATGTTTCTGTACAGTTAGACAGTACACGCCCCCCACTCCATCGTCTGGTACACACGCGCTATTAAACCAAGCTAGATTTTGTCCACGTGGCTTACATTAGTCCGGTTGGGGTCTCGTAAGCTATTCATAACCTGATAAAAGAAAAAGTCTATACAAGCCATCGAAACAATAAAAGATATCCATTCTTCCGATCAACTGCTGCAGATTTTTCTTTCTTCAGGCCAAGTTGCAATAAAGAAAACTTTCTAGGCGACACGGCGGCCACCAATGCAACTTGCCTCTTTTAGGATGGGGGGGATACAAATGAGTGTCGGTAAAAAACAAAACAAAAACTTTTCCTTTCCTTCTGGTGAACTTTGAGATATGAAGGCGCACAGCCAGCCATCTGCCGTTTGGTAGAAAAACAACTTATTAATTGTTCTTTGTTATACACAATTGTTGGTTCTCTTTACACTGCCTACAAAGGAGCTTTTCAGGCTTACAGTAGTTTTCAAGCCAGCTTTTTCTCATTTGCATGAGGCGTACTTGTGTTGAGAAGAACGCGCCTCGTTCTATTGTCAAACGCTGAGAAAACCGAGGAAAGCTGCAAACCAACTAAAAGCTGCAGAAACGCCACAGTAAAAGAAGCCATTTTGTATATTTTTTGCTAATTGCGTCGCAACACCGACTTTCTCTCATCGACGCTTTCTGTTTTCGCGCGAAAGAGTTGCGCATTCAAAAACTGACGCCACCTAAGCTTGTTCAGTAAAGCCAGCCCCCTTATCACGAGCCGAGGAACAAACACTACACTTCGGTCCTTAATAGACTTTATTACTGTGATAATAATCACCTAATATAGTTGAAATATTCATTACCCCTTGTAAAGGAAACATTATTTTTCTTTTCATCGCAAAATTGAATTTTATACGCAACTAAACTCTTAACTCTGGTTGCATAGATGTGATCTGAACGTTTATAAAACACTCAGGACCTGGAGAGTTCCATTCAAGGGAGCTAAGACAAAAAGCAGGTGTGAAAGTAAAGCGGCAGGAGGAGACGACGTTTTGAGTCTTGTGTTGCTGGCATGACCCAAAGTTTTTTCCCAAGGGAAAGCGAAAAGCCAACCAATATTGCAATTAATTCGATTCTTATGCTTTGTTTTCTTGTCATTTTTTTTTATTTAATATGACTAAATGGGGAAAATGAAAAAAGAAAAAGGTTCATGAAAATACTTCAAAGGGAAAAATTCATTTGAAATTCGGAAAAAAGTAAAACGCGTGAAAAAGTTGTGAGAAAAAGTTTTGGGGGTTTTTAATATATTTTTGACACGGTTATATTGGTTTTACCAGTGTTGTTTTTGTTGCTGTTTGTTTTTAGTTTTCTTTTGCTCAAAGAGTGTTTTGAGCGATAAATACTATTCTTTTCTCTCCATTTTGGACGATTTTTTGTCTCTCTTGAGCTTCTTCATGAAAATGGAAAGTACTTTCTTTTTCACGTTTTTTCATGTAATTGTATTTTATTTTACGATTTATTTTTAAATTTCAATTGAACACAATAATTGCAGAAGGCAATACAACCTTTGCGCTCTTCTCAAGATAATTTTTGTTCTTGCAGCACATAAATTTACGGCATTTCTATCAAATTTGGGCATTTAATTTTCGAAATATTAATTATTTCTCAAAAAGAGTTAGATAAATGTTGTTAAATATTCTTAAGAACTTTTCTTAGTTAAATCTTTACGATACGTATAGTGTTAAAATCTAAATAATAAAGATAATAATTTACCGATATGACATTGGAGTTTTATAAAACTATTTACACAAAATTTTCTTTTATAAATACTTGAAGTAATTTAATAAATAATGAATAAACACATGGATTTAGGAAAAGGACCAAAGAAATGTTTTTCAAAAGCTGTGTAAAATTTTAAGATATATAAAATTGTTTATACTGAAAGAAAGAAAATATATCAATCACAAGCTTTGTTGTTCAAAGTAGCTGATAACATGTAAACGGTAAGGTAAGCAAGCTGATGAGCGTAAATGTAGCTTACCGTGTGTCAGCGTTAAACTTCGAAGTTGTCCCATTTCTGTTAGGAAAAACAACTTTATACACTTTAGAAATGTTTCTAGAGTGTGCAAAGGAGGCATACAATACATTTCCTTCAAATTTCTCCGCCAAATTCTCTATTCATATTAAACTCCTAAATTAACAGAATTTATTAAAACAATTAGAAATTCAAAATAAGGTATCTATCATAAAAAAAAATATTTCTTTTAAAAATCTGTAATTGCTCACAATTTTTAATATAAGAATATTTCAGATTATTTCTGTGAAAACATTTTTAGTGTCTTAAAATTGTTGCGCGACTGTGCGATGCGCTCTTGTACCTGTTGCCGGTGCGTAAAGTCGGATCGGAGTGTTGAGTTCAAATTTCAACCAGCAACTTCCGTACAAATACGTTTGAAAAAGTATGAATCCATCTCTTCTCACTCAGGCTGTGGATTAACAGTATGACGGACAATGCTGTCTACTTTTGGTTGGAAACTAATCTAAGAAAATCACCTCTAATTTTAAAACCTGTTGGGTATTACACGCATCTGTCACGAAAACCCCGGTAGTAACATATTTTGCATAGTGATGCTGTGGCCTTGTACCTGAAATGGAATCTACGAAAATTAGAAGTCAGATCAGATTCACAATTTTGCAAAGTTTTTTTTTTATTTAATATTATTAAATGTTTCATTTCTCTAAAGGCTGACGAGGTATTTCAAAGAAAATTTCTATAGTTGCTATATTTTCAAATAAAGGGAGTAAATATTTTTATGTCGGTAGAAACTCGGTATATCGAATCTCTTATTTATATTTATACTTTTGTGTGATATTTCTCGAAAATTATTGAATGCTCTTTCGATTAAACTAACTAATTTGAACAAATAAATATATAAATATGAACGTGCACATAGTATATTCAGATATAAACTGGAGATAGAGTAGAGATTTAGATATATTCAAGTCTGAGATTTAATCATAAATAATCAGTTAAAAAAACTTTGTCACATATGTGTCGAATTAGATTTTATGTTATGTCCATCACAAGGCCATAAAATTTTTTTCAGATGAACAGAACTGTTCTTCTGCTGGATTAAATTAATCTCTTGAGACATCTGTTGCTATTGATGTCGAAAAGTATCTATGAAGTGTCGAGGATGAAATATTTTCGTTTCTCTTTTTCAGTCTACTGCTCTAGCATTTGAATCAAATTCACAACCGAAAGCATAATATAATATAGATTTTTTAATGCCCCAATATATATATATATATATATATATATATATATATATATATATATATATATGCGTGTGTGTCTCTGTGTGTATGTGTGTGTGCGGCCTGCAGAAGTGTTATCGATCAAAACCACTTCGTGAAATCTTACCAAACACCATATATGTATATTGATTTATTAAAGATTTATTGTCTTTCATTCATTTGTACAGGATGACTGGCGATAGGACAGGCCTCAGAATCAAAAAAAAATTCTGTTTTCTTTTTAATTATGCTTGAGTTTTCCTTTGTGTTATTTTGTAAAGTCAGAATTTTAATATTCATACTTTACACGTGGACTTTATCACAAAATAACCCTATTATCAGATTTTAAACCTGTTGCTAACTTCAAATGTAGATGTTGTTCTCGGTGGGAGGAAGCGGTAAAATAAAAAATCGATATCGATCATGTATTGATACTTACTAAGCTCAGCTTCGTTTTTCACAGGCCCATCTGATGAATGGAGGGGTGAATTGCAAAGCAGGAAGATTGTGTTGCGTAAATTGTACAACTGAGAAAGGTCTGCCTGACTACTTGCTTTGAAAATCAATATGCGAAATCTTGACGTTTATGTAAGCTTGAACAGCAACACGCTCCATAGTAATCTGATGTTTCGTTTAGAAAAAGTGGAAAGTTTCAGATGTACGCGTTCAACGTGAAAGCACTCTTCATTTAGTGAGACTGATAGAATTTTAAATCATATTGCCCATTTATCATCTTACCAGTAAAAGTATCTTGGATTTAGAATTATCTCCCTTGCCAGCGTTTATATGGTGCTGTCTATCTATGTGGCTAGCTCGCTATCTGGGTAAATGTATAATATACTCAGCTGCTGTGTAAGACCATTCTTCCAGCCAGCACCTGACTGAGCACTAAATGTAGTGGGGATCAAGTTCAGTTCCTGATGCATGTGGTACCCCAAAATGGAAGTGTTAAAGGAAACTGAGAAATTGTTGTTACTTATCCGATATACGGGTGAAACTTCTACTTTAAATACGGCCTTGTACCATATTCTATTTGAATGGGCGTGCGGATAAATATACTATCTATATACACTACTCTACCCTACTTGTATTTGCATAGTTTTGTCTGTAATCTTTTGCTTTAATGCAGTTATTTCCCTTTCACTGGCGTTACAAGATGGCAGTGTCTTTGTTATACCAAATGACGGGCTGTTAGATGTTTACGATACCAAGAGGTGAAGATATCAATTGAGAGACTCGTTCAATAATGAGTACAATAATAACTGTAAAACTACATTTAAAGAGGCACATGTGAAAACCTAATAAAAGAATATCAATTTTTTAATTGCCGTCATATTTTTACAGTTAAATTTAGTGCATTCACGCTAAATGTTTTATATAATTTAACGTAATTTAAATCTCTTCTTGATCTAGTCTCTCCATATGTACTTGTGTTTCTGTTTGTGTGGTCTGCGTGCGTGTTGAAAATGTATTTATGAGCCAATTTTAAGGCATAAATAATGAAAGTAACTCTAAAATAACCTTTTTTATATAGGTAATTCATATTTGATTAGCAAACAAGAATTGTACCTATTGTTAATATGCCCATGTTTCTTCTCATCTTACTCCGAAAGTTATAAACATTAGAGAAAAATCACCGGTGTTTTTTTTGTTTTTTTTATTATTATTATTGGGAATCTCACATCGATTGAGCTACATATATATTTAATTACATTTTCTTATCGATGTAACCTGTGTAGTTGTACAATTGAGTTCTTATGTGTATGGCAGAAATTGTGTTGATTTATTTAATGAATACGCGATTTGATTTTATCTCAGTACATTCATAGAAATTTCTATTGGCTGCTCTGTAAATATAGCTTCATTCTAGAGTTAGGTGATTTTTGTAAATTCTGCTGTCGATAAGATCTGCAATGAAGAAATGCCTAGTTGAAGTGTTCGATCTTTTGACTGTTAGCCGGACCAAAATCAACGGAGAAACTCAACAAGTTGTCATGTCGTGTAGAAATGGTTAACAAGCTAATATCATATGTCATTCTATCATATGTCATTACATCTGTTGTGAGTTT
>OZ010572.1:722081-794581 GCA_963932145.1 Acanthosepion lycidas
AAAGCTAGAAAACGAGTATACAAAGTCCACAAAGCCCCAAAAGTAGGCAGCATCACCGACAACATAAGCACTTGCGACAACAAAAACACAAAATTCATAATCCTACCCTCCAACACTCTATACACAAAATTTGGAGGCAAACTAGTTATCCCCGACACTATGATCTTTAACGCCACCTGTAAGACAATCAGATATATAGTTAGGAAGAAAAATATATGTAATACCACTTCTAATGCCAGAATTTATGAGATGTAATCTTGCAATGCAGGAATAGTTACAATGGCGAAACATCTAGAAATCTAAAAGTCCGCATCTTATATGCTAGGGCAACCCTTTCAAATCGCTTGTAAAATACAGAAACAAAATAGTTAATAATTTTTATTTTATAAATTCCCCCTAATTAAAAAAAGAACGTAATTACGTAGGGAAATCGCCATAGTTAAAATATCAATTTATTTATTTTCACTAAGAATCTATAAGTATTTCTCAATGTCCGGTTAGTATCTGTGGTCATTCAGTACTGTATTGCCAGATGAAAGAAAACGTACAAAGTTAACAGCTCAAGAGATAGATGAAAACAATATTACGACTGGAATGCCAATTCATATAGTAAGAAATGTACTGCGTAAACATCCTCTAAATGTACGCGTTGCAGAAAAAAAGCCATCATTAACCAAAAAACATCGAATAGGACAAAAATAGGAATGAGTGAAAAGAGGATACCCAAAGTTCAATTAGTACAATAAACAATTCAACATATACAATAATGACGATAAATTTAACGAAGTTTAATAGTTTCGAGATGCATCAAAAGATATATTACTTTGCTAAAGTCCGACATAACCGTAACCCTTAACAGATATAGCAGAAAGTGAAATATTCCAACATGATGGATCATCTTCACATACATCATGTATAACAAAGAAGTTTCTCAATGATGAAAACATTACAATGTTATAAGTTTACCTCCTCCCTACAAAACCTTAGCTTTAACATAGTCGAACCTATACTGAGAGAGTTAGAAACTCGGATGGAGAATAGAAAGCCAAAGATCTTGCAAGAGTTTTTGGTCTTTTAATTACGACTTTTAATGTCTATAAATATATAAATAAATTTACTTAATGAATTGATTTTGTAAATAAAAGCAGTTAATTCTACATATTCTCTAGTGGCTCATAACCTTTGCAGGGTTTATTTTCAGTATCGTTCAGTTCTGTATCTCTCCTTATACTGGGTGCATGTGATTGCGAAAAAAATTGCATTACAGTCGTGAATTTCCACCAAGATTGCTCCAGAAAGTGTATTGTCAAATATTTAAAAACTTCTTACTAAAAATTAAGTAAATTAATTTGGGGGCCAGGAGGCTTATTTCTAATGATTTAGAATAAATAATAAATATTAATACCAAAAGGGGAGCCTCACACAACATATAGCTCATATAAATATAATATACATTACAAATTGCACCAACGTAGTTATGATAATACTATTTTTATTGTAAAATCATTAATCTACATAATAAAAATTGACCTTATGTTGGCTTCATGTGTCCAGACTTTGATCTTAGAGCATACACAGATGTTATAAATCTAGAAATAGAGTAAATTAGGATGTATATGAATTTTAGATAAGGTTTTAAACCGAATATTTTATTGTTTGATCTTTATTTTTAGCAATCATTCAAAAAGAAATGAAACAAATTCCAATAATATATTCATTCATCCCTTTCTTGTGTCTATCTGAAGTTGATATAGAGATCAATAATTGGTTATTGATAAAACTTTGACAATGATATTTATTTCCGAAATGTTTGATGCTTCACGTGATTTCAAACTATTCAACTATTTTCTTTGTTTTTCAGATTTAGATTTACATTCTTGAGTTTATGAGCTACTGATTTTCTCATATCGCAGATGAGAGCCTTTTTCATGAAGAAATTAATTTCAATTGATACTTGTCTGTAATATTAAGCCCATCATGGTTTGATAATTTCAATATCAGGTTTGATTCCCAGGAATAAAATTTACAGTCAAAATTCATGATTCATGAATCATCTTATGAGTGAAATAAAGTTTCTTTGCCGCTGTCTTTATCACTGACTGACCACCATGGATTAGGGTATGGTCCCCATGCTGGTATAGTAAGATTAAAATGAATTTAAATTTAGGTTGATATCAGCAAGAATTCTGCCTTTTGAAGCTATAATACATTTGAATATTTGTAAAATCTGAATTTCTGATAGAGGACTATTATCAAGTATCATCATTACAAAAAGTTCAACGAATTCTTCGTTTATTTAATATATTTTTATCTATTAGATATATATGTCAATAAATGATTTATCACTTTAGTGACCTTAATTCTCACCTGTCGGAAAAGATTTTATGTCACACTTCTGTGGCCGTCGGATGCAGTAGAAAGCGAATATGAGAAATTGCTATCTCTTTATTTTCCGCCGATACACTTTCAATAAGCAAGAAAGTCGCGATAAAAGACCTATTGATTTCAAAACAATCAATCCGAAAATTTGCTGAAATGCAAGATGAACGTTGTCGGAAGTCTATCAATAACTGAAAAGAATGAAAATTAAATTTACAAACTGTAAAAGAGATCGAGGGCGTCACCTCCATTGCTTGTGTCACAAGAAGTTGGCCATCATGACGCGCACAGATTGATAAGTATTATACTTGCTTTCACAATCTTGCACACGTCTGTCGCCCGACCACCGTTCTGGGACAGGCGTCCATAATACGACTCACTGCTCTTCAATAACGGGCGTAGCTTTCATATGGCACACACCAGCAATAGTTGCGTCCAGAATTTAAACCACAATAGAAACAGATTTATTTTCCCATTTCTTTCGCTCGAGCAAGATTATTATCATAATAAAAAAATATTATTATTATTATTATTATTATTATTATTATTATTATTATTATTATTATTGGTATATTGTTGTTATTGCAATCGCTTGCCTGTTTAGTGTTTATTATTGTTTTGGTTTTATTATTGTTGTTTCTTTTATCATAAATATTGCCATTATTGTTGCAGCTATCAACTGAATTATTATTATTATTATTATTATTATTTATTGATTGATTGATTGTGTCACCGCAATAGCAGACTTGTGTTGTGTGTTTAATTAAGAGAATATACATTAAGTTTCGTAATCGATGAACTGGACAGGACAAAGAATTTTTGCTTGTTTTCACCCTATATGTCTTTCTTCATTGCGATAGAATTACGAAGAAAACTTCTTTTGAATTACAAAGCGGAAAAACTTGCAACAATTAAATTGAGTTGAATGAACTTTCTGGCCTCAGTGATTCAAAACGAAATGGCGATTTTCAATTCGGTAAAAGGTGTTAAAATCAAACGAGACAACAGTCTTCCACTATAAAATTATATAATTTGTGTGAAGTAATAATTTCGGAAGCAAACACATCTGACTGAACATGCAAACTTCTTCTACCACACAGAAGTGAAAATGGAACTCTAATTTGAAACACTGATAGTGAATCTAGGAATCAACTGTCAATGAAAAATGGTTCACAATAAAAAAATTTACAAAGAAACAAAGTGATACGATTTGTCTTTCCAGATATTCTTTAATGAAATGGAAGTGTTCCTGTCGTAGAGTGACGATTACTGAGTGCGCTGATATTGTGGCCTTGTTTCAGATTAAACTAACCTAAGTAAATGCCTAATCGCTCTTCACTGGGTACTCCAGAAAATGTTCCGATTGCAAAGAGGCAAAAGTCTGTTGTCATTCAGTCTTTGTGGTTGCGTTTTGCAAGATAAGAAAATCAAATCTCTTTCTGAAATGAACTCTCTTTCTCGGTAGATAGAATAAATATCTTACAAAAGTCATTTTGTAGAGAAAATAGTAATTAATATTTGTTTTGTTTTTGTTGATTTTTTTTTTGTTTTTGCTTTTTTCAACGGTATTCTTCTGTAAATAATCAACAGCAAAATTCTAAATATGATTTATAGCAATAGAGACTTATGCAGCATTGGACTCAAACTTTCAGTTATCAGAAACAACCCATTTAGATTTTGGGATAAGATGTGAGTAATTTCGAGAATATTTGTTGAAGTACGCTGTCAAAATTGAAAACTGAGATTAAAAAAATTTCTAAGTGCGCACACGTCTGCTCTTTCCTGTCAGCTATTGTGGTATACCAACAAGGTAACTGGCGATAGGAAAATGCATAAAGTGGATTCATATCTTAAAAAAAAGGTTTTCGTGAAAAGTGATCAACAACAACCTCAGTTCAAATTCGATCTGCACCTTTCATTTTCCGTACCCATAACTAATACGCCATACTTACCTCCTTTTCAGAATAATTGAATATTAAAAATATTGACACCTCTTTAAAAGCACTTTAACCTATTTAGATATCTGTTCTTCACTTTTTATTGGCTATTCTGTAAATGTTAATGCCAATTTGTAATCTATTTTTAATCAAAACAATTTTTTTACTAATCAGGGTTTTCCGGTTCGAAGAGACAAAAAAAACATTATTTTATAATGGATTAGATTTGTTTCTCTGCAAGAATTCGTGGTTGATATACTATCCACCTACTATCCTTACTTTTTAATGCAAACAAAAAAAATAATCAAAATTACTCACAATAACGTGTAATTTTGATTAATTTGATTCTTAATCTAATCTGTTTATCTAAATAGACAGATGTTTCTTATGATATAGGTATTGCAGATTTTACATGTATACAAACATACTGGGCTTACGGCCTTATCATGTTGACACACCGTACGCCCCATGAAGTTAAGCAACATCATGCCTGGTCAGTAACTAGATGGATAACCGCTTATACCAGGCGCTGTAAGTTTCTATGTGATAGTGGTGTAATGGTTAATGGCTCAGAATTGTTTATTATAATCATTTACGCGCAAATACCCATCTCTTCTCCGCCAGTTATGAGTTAATTAGTAAAACTTGTATTACTAAAATCATTAGTATCTCCAAAATATAAAATTGCGTACAAAATATTTAAATTTCAGCATTAAATAACTCATAAATGTTGATAAGCCTCTAAACAACCAACCAACCAACAGACATACTGACTTCTATGAGAAACGAATACGGCTTTATGCCTATCTTCTAAAATAATTATTCTAAAATCCTGCAGTGATGGAAAATCTGTATTTCATCCCCTAACAAGTTGGACTTGACATAGAGAGATATATGGTGAATATGTGTCTTACTCTGAAATAGTCAGCATTTATGTTCCGACAAAGGGCAAATTTTTACTGCTGAATTCCAATACAGACAAAATTATTTTATTCTCATCTTGGTAATCAACCAAGATGTGAAAAAATAGTTCGAAATAATATAAATATTATTGGTTTGTTCAGTGATCGAAAAGAAAGGGTTTTGCCTCTGATTTGCTGTTTGATCCCCGGTAAAAAAAACAGGAGAGGAATACAATCTTTTTTCGTACAAAAGTAGATTGGCTTTACATAACTTCCATCTCTTCTAAATAATAAATTTATCCATATGAAGTAAATTCTGCAATCTCCATCTATGTATGATGTTGGTTAGTGATCTCAATTGTGACTATTTTAAATTTATCAAATGTTTTCGATTTCAATTTCGAACGTCGGACTTCATTTTAAGACAACATAGTCTTGAAAAATATAACCATATATTAGCTATTTATATTTATATATTTTTATTTATTTATATTTATTAATATATGAGCACACTTCGTGTTCAACAGTACATTGTTTACTTGCAATATACTTCTCAAAATAATTACCAATTGATTCAACTAGAATTACGAAAGCCAATTTTTTTAATTCAATTAAAATAAATGTAAAAATAGCAGAATTTGATGATGCAGAGAGAAATTGACGATTTTCAGAATCCCCTCAACCCCTACACTTTTTCACGAGTTGAAGCTATTCACCAGTTCGTGCAGTTTTCTAAAGTTGAGATCGCGATCAGGAAAAGTACGCACGTGTCTATCATTTACAGAACACATCATAAGTGAGTCTGTTTGCCTTGAATTTCATTCATATTAAGTTTGTCTGGCTGCATTTTCTGGCCAGACTGCCTGGTTCGCAGAATCACGTGACTATTTGCTTGTCTGCAGCTGCAATTTTCTGTTAGCAAAGTCACGCATGCGTATACGTGGGTACGTGTAATTACCCGCGCACAGGCAACACTGTGCATGTGTGCTGATAAATTTAAATATTTCAATATCAGATATCGGAACAGGATAACTGTATATTCTTTATTAACGGCGGTGAACGAGTCTATGCAAATAAAATAAAAATTAATTTTGACATGAAAATGTAACAATTGAATGTTTCAATCCTGTAGGAGATTAGTGAGCGGATGTGTTCATGTGAGAACTTTAAATTTGCAAGTAGATATACCAAAAAAGGAACACGATAACACAAGGTGTAGAAACATCCAGAAAAACGACAACTTCTCAATATTTTATTATACTAATTAACCTAAATGACATTTCAATCATTTTTTGGATTGTGTTAAACTGGAAGTGATTAGTTAATTGAATGAAACATTAACTGACATTTTCTAATATCGACGATAAAAATGTAATCTTTTTCTGTTGAAAACAAAACAAAATATTTTTTCACGCTATTTACACTCGAACTGATTTCTTCATTTCTGTTGTTATTATCACAACATTTAGAGTGTTTCTTGTCGATCCGGGTAACCTTCAGAGAATTTTGAATTAAACTCTTTATTTAATCTACGCGGTTAGATTGGTCTCATTTTTCTGATATATCTCGGTTCTTTTAACACTGTTCAGTTATTGGTCACATTGTTCCCACTGAGTTCAAATGACCCCAGGGATTGATTTCACAATTACTGTCACCAAATTCACGAAATAACACTTTTATAAAAAAAAATGTAATCGCACGTATAACTAAATTCCCGCGATCTGATTACATTGAGAATTAATATGTTACAAGTTCCTTATTACAATCTATCCCTACTATGAACATCACAGAGATTGTTTACATTCATCAGAAATGTTACTATCAAGCCCACTATGAAACTCAGAATAAGGACAGATATGTTACCATTTAATTTTATTTGTCAATATTAATTTTCTATTTCTTGATATTGATCACTTTATTTACAAAAATACTTGCTTTAAAAGCGTTATCTATCAATAATATACATGTTGATGATTGCTTCTCGGACTGAGGAATCGGAAAGCCGAGTTTGAATTCAAGTTGTGTTCTTAACATTCACTTACATACAAAATACCCTTGAGAAAGGTATGAATCCATCTCTTCTCTCTTCAGCTATGGGTAAATAGCAGGACAGAATGTTCCTGGCAAAAATCTAGGAGAAGGACAACTCTGAATTCAAAACCTGGTGAGGCTCGTTTGGGGACCTTGTGGAATACTATGTACCAGTTCTCTGTATTCGGTTCTTTCAAAAAGTGTGGTTGGTTTTGCACAATAATGTGAGGGAAGTTTGGCTGAGATTCTAAGAATTGGGCTGTTTGACGCTCATACACCAAAAAGGATGGGAGGATCCAGCAGTAGTAGCAGTAATATATATAATTGTCATCCACAGACAGACTGTTTCGCTGTATCACAGCTCATCAGTGTGGGTAGACGTCAGGTTGCCTCTAGCTAGGATCAAAACCCAACTGAATTCGCGTCAGTTGGGGATTGTACCACTAAGCCGTTGGCGCACGGCAGGGATGAAGGTGAATTTAAGCGTATTTATTTTTAGATAAACACACAGTGACTGAGAGAACTCGATTCGATTTACTGAAGAGTCTTAAATTATTAGCCGTAATAGTCACTGTTAACATATATATATAACCTTGGATATCTTTCTTTCAATTCCAGCATAAAGGTACTTATTTTTTTCTGTCCAGCTTTGAAATTTAGGAGGACATTTTCATCCGCTATCAATAACTGATTAGATTGCATTTAAATTTATATTTTTTACATTATCTAAACAAAACTACTACCGTTGATTGTGTTAATCACAGTTTAGTCAATGCCAAGAAGATTGTTTCTATAAAAAAATTATATTTAAATTTATGAATAGATACACACATCTGAATATCCAGTCCTTTTTTTATTTTTCTTACCTCTCTTATATTATTTCATATCATTCACACACTTACACACACACACACACACACACACACACGTACACACACACACACACGATATGAAGGGTGAGTTCTTGATCTGATCTAGAATGGATTCAAAAGTAATTTCTTACGTTTTGACATTTTTGATCAAATTTATAGATGTGATTATATATATATATATATATATATATATATACACACACACACAGTAGGGGGAAATAAATATTCGTACACATAAAAAAATTTTATAAATGTAAAAGCCGTAACTAAAACAAATTTTGATACATTTTATGTGTAAAGATAAATTTTATCAAAAAATAGTAATAAACTTAATTAATTCTTATTCTAACAGAAATTAATGCATTTTTTTTTTCATTTTAACACATGAAAAAAGTATTCGTACAAAACAAAAAATGCATATTAACTTAATTTAATACTTTGTGGAATATCCTTTATTGATTTCAACAGCTACCAGTCTATTCCTGTACGTCTAAACTAATGATTTGCACACATTGAGTGATATTTTGTCCCATTCTTCTTGGCATATATTGTCTTCAAATTCTTGATATTTGTTGGTGCTCTTTTCCCAATTTGAATTTTCACATATCGCCATAAATTCTCGATTGGGTTCAAGTCTGGGACGGACTTAGCCATTACAAGGCATCAACGTTACTTTCAGCTAACCATTTCCTTGTAGATCTAGCGGTATGCTTGGGATCCTTATCCAGTTGGAAAACCCAATCACGAGGTAGCCGAAGTCTCTCAACAGAACGCATTAAATTGTCTTGCAGGATTTTCTGGTATCTTTCGGCATTCATCTTGCCATCTATTATTGATATTCTGCCAACACCTTTTGCAGAAAAACAGCCCCAGATCATGATACTGCCACCACCAAACTTTACAGTTGGCAACGTGTTCTTTGGTAAGTAGGCTTCACCGTCCTTCCTCCACACATGATTTCGATAATTATGACCAAACAACTCTATTTTAGTTTCATCTGTCCATAGTACTTTTTTCCAAAACGACTATTCTTTATCCTTATGCTCTCTAACGAATTTTAGCCTAGCATCTCTGTGTCGTTTCAAGAGGAGTGGAGTCTTCCTTGGGATGCGTAATTTCAGACTGTTTTTGTGTAGTTCATTACTTATTGTACGCTTACTTTAATCCCTAATGCACGCAGATGTTTCTGCGGCTCTTCTCGGGTAACCTGTGGATTTTGTTGGATCTGGCGTCCTAATATCCTTGCTGATCTTAGAGAAATCTTCATCGGAGCACTGGTTCGTCTTTGGTTTTCGACGCTGTTATGAGTTTTAAACCTTCCAATGAACGAAGCAATTGTAGTAAAAGGAATATTCAGGTTGTTAGAAATCGTTCTGTAACTGTTCCAATCTTACCAAAGAGACAAAATGTTTTGTTTTTGTGAAATAGTCAATTCTTTACCTTTAGGCATTATTAGAACCTTCTCGTAAGACTAGAAATTGCAGAATGCTCTGATAATATCGTTAACTATAATTACTGATAACATTACTGGAACATTCTAGAATATACTTTTTTCATAATTAATTGATTATTTTATTCTAATAATTGATTTGTACGAATACTTTTTTCACTAGTTAGAATTAAAAAATGCATTAATTTCTGTTAGAATAAGAATTAATTAAGTTTATTATTATTTTTTAATAGGATGTGTCTTTATACATAAAATGTGCCGAGATTTGTTTTATTTAAGTCTTTTACATTTATAAAAATACAAATATATGAATATTTATTTCCCCCACTGTATATGTGTGTGTGTGTGTGCGTATGTGCGTCTGTGTGTGTTTGTAGGATGTATAATAGCATACGAAGCAAAAGTGAAGATGATGAGACAAAGTGGAAAATGTTTTATCAAATACGTGTTTATTAGGAGAAAGTTTATGTTCTCTGACATCATCAGTTTGGTTAAAATAAAAGACAAAACTATGTTAGGAAAAATATCTTGAGATCTCTGAGGATAAATAGCTATCTTAAATCACATTAATTACCCTATCTTATTACTTCCTGACTTGAGAGAGTCTTCCTGCTTCCGTGCTTGTTTGTTTTATCTATAAACATAAGCTTTCCCTGGCGAAACGCGTCTTTGATAAAAAAAATTACACATTGTCACCGTATATATACATCTATATATAAAGATAAAAACGATACTAAATAGATGAAATATAGATGCAATAACCTTGCTTTTTTACAAATTGATACCCTCAGAAACACTGTCACGAATCTTCAATCGTCTGTGATCTTTGTTTGATAAGAACTGTCACTCCTCATGCAACATCGGTTCCTTAATTGACTCTTTATTTTCGAGAATATGACAGATCGTTGATTTTTCCATACCAAACTAAGTAGCAAGATCTGTGACACGCAAACCATTTTAATGTTTAGCTATGATTTCTTTCTTCACCTCTATGGTGATTCTGATTATTTTTTTCACTTTACTTCTTTTAACCCCATGGTGCCTTATTTAATACTTTATTTAAAAACAAAAAACACAATACATATAAAATTCTAGAGAAAGCAGGGAAAATTTGAGCAGGGATGTGTAAAGAGCCAAATCTACAACGCAACTGACGCTTTTTCCGCCAGCTTGTTGCACCATGTTGTCACAGATTTGTGTGTTTGTCACTCGAGACACAGTTCATCACGCAAATGTTTTCTGTTTGGAAAATTTGTTCATGAACCGGTTTTTTCGTGATCAGAGGCATTCATGACCCAAGCTTCCACTGTATTTACTTCATGACATCCTCAATTAATGTCAGCATGTGTGTGTTTGTGGTTTGGGGGACTTTCTTCAAACATTGATCTTTTTTCTCATGAGGATATTAGACACTACTTTTTCTCTCTCAGGTAGGGTGCTTATATAACTTCTTGTCATCTCGTTGTTCGATGTGTTCACGTCCAAAATTCCACTGGGTCAACATCTTTTTCATAATAGGAGTCCGGTTCACGCTCCTCCACAGATTTTTTAAAGCAGGTTTATCGCTTTTTTCCTGTTTAGGATTGGATTTCCGGTTCCTTCTAAAGTTGACTCTCACGCTATACTTCTAGCATCTCCGACTGAACTCTGAAATGTTATTCACTAATTAAATCTTTATCTCTTCAAGTCTAGAGTAGGCTATTATTTTTCCTGCATAGCCTCAAGAACATTACATGTCCTTTTTTTCTCATGCTAATACAAATCCACGCAGTCACACTGTACCCTTAGTCGCTCTTGGGCCTTGTAATGGGTGAATATTAGTAAGCAAAAATAATAAAACTTTATGCAGAGTGTAAGAGAAATACCTCAAACATATACACCGAGAAATACTTTCTACATAACAAGACATTGGTGGTAATGGAGATTTCATCTCTAATACGATTATGGGAGAAGTATTACTGTATATCAAGAAACAACTTCGCGTGATCCTTTAAGACACCATCGGACTATATATATATATATATATATATGTATATGTGTGTGTGTGTGTGTGTGTGTGTGTGTGTGTGTGTGTGTGTGTGTGTGTGTGTGTGTGTGAAAAGTGTGTGCATATAAATATAAATAAATATATATATAATTATTTATATATTATATGCGCGGTACTTATTAGAAAGCGCTCAATATCAGAGATAGAGCTAACATATTTGGGTGGATAGATGTGAGTTTGTGACCCTGGGTTTCACGCTTTTGCGCGTGAAACCCAGGGTCACAAACTCACATTTATCCAATTCCAATGCATATATATATATATATATATATATATACACACATATATATAGACACACACACATATATATATCGACCAATTCCAGTAAATTTTAGTGTTCAATACGCTTTCTCTCCCTCTCACACTCTCTCTTTCCCTCCCCATATATATATATATATATATATATATAAGTAATGAAAAGTTTGATAATCCGTATGACTAATCCTCTTTATCTTGTCTCCTGTGAGATGACATTAAATAGGTCAATGTCTGGTCCTTATCCCCCTCCTTCACTCTTAAGTATTTTAATAAAGAATATTATTTCTATCTCTCCCTTCCCTCTCTAATTTCGACCATATCTGTCATACTCCTACTCTCCCTCTCTCTATATCACCTTATATCAACTTAAAACTACTCTTCAAAAGTGTATAGAAATTATATGTAAATTTAAAACATTTTTTCACCCTTGGCAGTGTTGTCTGATGAACCAAGTAAAAACCACATACCTTCGTTAAATAAATTATAACCAATGGACCCTTAAGGTAAGTTTATCTGTTTTCTATTTAAATTGAATTAATATTGATATAATGGAATATGCATACACCTGTGTTCCCCCTCACTTGAATATGATTGGCTGGTGTCCGTCATAAATACCGACGGACGTGTACGAGAGAGTCATTGCATTAGTCTGAGAGCTAAGTCTATAACGACGCCCATTGGACTACGCCATTGATCTACACTTCTTACCTGCGACTATGACCCGCACCAGTCGATTACTGCTACCGTATTCTACTTGGTTATAGTAGCCAAAACCACTTAGCTACTTCGTTCAAATTTCCGGGACATATCAGTTGGCGATGAGATTCGTAACGACGTCACAAGTTAAAACAAAAGAAAAAATATACAGTCAACAACGTGTACTAACGAAGAACGTTAGAAAAACTTGTTCGAGGCTTACAAAATGTAAGTAATTTTTTCACTTATGTTTGTTTTAACGCTTATTGAGGAAGAACGTTAGAAAAACTTGTGAAACGCTTGGAATAAGAATTTTATTGTTTATTGGAGCGGAATTGTTTTCTGGTGAATACGTTGGCAAAATGGAACAAATGGCGGAATTAGCTAAGGTGCTACAAGACACTTTACAACAACAGGTCCAACAACAACAACAGTTCCAACAACAACAACAGCAATTCCAACAACAACAACAACAGTTCCAACAATAACAACAGCAATTCCAACAACAAGAAAGGTTTGAAAAGTTATTCGAACACGTATTATCTAGGACAATAAATGAACCGAGATCTAGATTGTTTTCGGCTGAAGGAATTTCAAATTCACTCTCGGAATTTAAATATGACAGTGGTTCAACGTTTCCGGCTTATTTTCGTAGGTTTGAAACAATATTTACGAAAAGGTGCGAACAATGATCTGACGAGGACAAAATTACTTCATTGTTGCAGAAGTTGGGAACAGAAGAAAATACGAAATACACGAATTTAATCCTCCCAAAGAAGCCAGAAGAAATGACATTCGGCGAAACAGCAGAAATTTTGTCGAAAATTTTAAATAAAAGAGATAGCCTATTTCATACTCGATACAAATGTCTGAATATCGTTAAACAAGATGATGATGATTTTGTTGCATACGCAGGTATGATTAACGCACGATGTGAAGCGTACAAGTTGAAAGAGTTGTCAAGCGACATATTCAAGTGTCTAATTTTTATGCAAGCGACACCAAGCGATAAAGAAATTAGAGCAAGAATCCTCTAGATCATGGAAAGAGATCCAGAGATTACGTTACAAAAAATAACTGAAGAATTTCAACGAATGATAAACGTAAGAAAAGACACTGCTCAGATTGAGGAGAACAAGATTCGCGAGTACAAACTGTACGACAAAAGAAGTGGATACAAAAAGAAAGAAAAATAATATGCAGTGCCTGTGGAGGACAGCATTGCAAGAAGGATTGCTACTTTAAGGATAAAAAATGTTATAATTGTGGCCGTGTAGGCCATAAAAGTTCCCATTGTCAGACAAAACAGAGAAATGAAAAAACAAAGTCTCAGGCAAAAGCGAACGTAGTTTTGTCTAAACTATTGAGGAGGGTCAAAGAAGAAAATACCTCAATGTAAAAATAAATGGGCAGACCATAAAATTATTACTCGATTCAGGAAATTATATCACTGTGATAAACGAGCTAACATGGAAAAAAATTGGTTACCCACCGTTGTCGAAGACAGACAAAATTGCCAGAGGAGTGTCTGGAAAAAGACTCAAGTTTCGAGGTGAATTAAAATGTAACATTTCGTTGATGGGAAAAATTCACAAATCGAAAGTATATGTGCTCCCTGGTTCAGTTAACCTCTTTGGTACAGACTGGATAGTATTATTCAATTTGTGGGAATTACCAGTAAATTCTTTCTGTAACCAAGTGAACGTCAGAGAAAATTATAAGACAAAGCAAACAGAAAAATTTATTACAGAGTTGAAAAATTAATTCACTCGTGTTTTTTCAGAAGGACTGTGTACAAAAACAGAAGTTAACTTTGAGTTGAAAGAAAATGTAAAACCAATTTTTAAACAGAAAAGAAAAGTTCCATTTTCGGCACTAGACTCAATAAATGAGGAGTTAGGAAGGTTGGAAAAAATTTGCATAATTTCAAAAGTAGATTACTCGGATTGGACGTCTCCAACTGTTTATATAAAAAAGAAAAACAGAAAAATCAGAGTGTGTGCTGATTTCTCAACAGGCCAGAACGATTGTGTAAAAGACCATGCTACCCTCTACCGTCTCCGGAGGATATATTTACTAAATTGAACGGAGGTAGAGTGTTTTCAAAGTTGGGCTTGTCGGAGGCTTACCTTCAGGTTAAAGTCAGTGAAGAATGTTCAAAGTACCTGACAATAAATACTCATAAAGAGATTTTTAAATTAAATCGTCTCCCTTTTGGATTAAAAGTAGCTCCAAGCCTATTCCAGCAAATAATGGACACAATGTTGACTGGTATGGATTATGCGATCGCATACTTAGACGACATTTTGATTAAAAGTGAAAACGAGGCCGAACACAAAACGCATATTAGAGCGGTATTTCAGAGAATTGAGGAATATGGGTTCAAGCTGAGTGCTGAAAAATGTGAGTTCTTCCTAAAGAAGATAAAATATTTAGGACAGATAATTGACAGTAAAGGAAGAAAACCGGATCCAGAAAGTGCTGAGGCTATAAAAAAATATGCCAGCGCCTGATAATGTGGCTAAACTCCAGGCGTTTTTGGGATTGGTAAGCTATTATAGTATTTATATCCCAAAAATGTATGAAATGAGAGCCCCTTTAATTTGGTGAAAAAGGGCATAAAGTGGATATGGTGGAAAGAATGCGAGAATACTTTTAAAAAAATAAAAAACTGTTTATTAGCAGACCTGTTTATTATTTATATTATTATTGGTGCATTTCCACCCCAAGGAGAAAATGGTTGTAGCAGCAGATGCTAGTAATGACGGACTAGGCGCTGTATTGCTACCTAAACTCGAGGACGGATCTACGAAGCCACTAGCACATGCCTCGAGAACGTTACTGCCCGCGGAACGAAATTATAGCCAAATTGAAAAAGGGAGTTTGGCAATAATCTTCTCTATAAAGAAATTTCACTGATTCATATATGAAAGACAATTTACTCTGCAAACAGACCAAAACCGCTGTTTACAAGTTTGGGTTCAAAAAAAGGTATACCAACTCATACGGCAAATCGACTACAGCGTTGGATTATAATTCTATTGAATTACAATTTCCGAATGGAATATGTGCCTTCAAAAAAGCTAGGTCACGCCGATGGGTTGTCGAGATTAATACCGAAATATACGGACCCGCTGAAAGAAACACTAATAGCGGCGCTGAGAGACGAAAGTGAATTGTCGGGTCTGTTATGCAATAGCATTAGAGAACTACCGGTTACTCTAGATGAGGTGAAAAAAGCAGCGGAAAACGATGATTTCATTAAAAAAAATGAAAAGGCAAGTCTGGTTGAACGAGAAAACAAAAAAAGAATGAGTGTGTCACTTTTTCAATATGTGATCAGGTATTACTTTACGCAGGCAGTTGTAATTCCGTGTACTTTACAGAAAAAAATTCTAAAAGAATTTCCCACTGCTCATCCCGGGATTTCGCGAATGAAATCTCTAATGAGGATGGACCAGGACATAGAAAATGTGGTGAAACAGTGTAAAAGATGTCAACTGGCAGCATGGGATCCACCTGTAAAGAGTCAACCATGGCCAAAAACAGATGTCCCATGGACTCGACTGCATATCGACTATGCAGGACCCATAAATGGATCGTATTACCTGATTGTGGTAGACAAATTTACTAAGTGGCCAGAAATTGTTAAGTGCAGACATCCAATTGCGACAAATACGATAAATGCCCTTAGTGAAATTTTTATTTTCTTTAGTCAGCGACAACGGAACGCAGTTTACAGGAAGTGAATTCAAGAAATTCTGTACAGCATTGTCCATCAATCACGTGACAACACCAGTTTATCATCCAAGATCGAATGAACAGGCAGAAAAATTCGTGGACACATTTAAACGACCCTTGAAGAAAAGTCAAGACGTAGACACGAATGAACAGAGTATTCAGAAATTTTTGGCAGTGTACAGAATCACGCCAAACCCGAACACGACGTCAGGATTATCGCCAGCAGAGTTAATGATTGCAAGAAGAATACGCTGTTTTCGACAGGCTGTTGCCTAGTCCGGCGAAGAAAACTGCGAAGAAACAAAACTACATGACTAAAGTATATAAGCCAGGAGATAGTTTTCTTTAAAAATTTTAGGGCTGGAAAAGCGTATTGGGGAGAAGGTGTAATAACCAAAAGAACTGGTCAAGTCATATACGACATAAAAGGAGAAAAAATTCCCTTGTAAAAGGCATTGGAATCAGTTAAGACACAGACATACTACAGAGGTCGAGGAAAATACCGAAGAGATTCCAATGGAAGTCTTATATGACGCCTTTGATATTCCCGTGCCAGTGAGTCAACATTCGCCGATGGAGGTATCCCCGACCTCAAGGCCAGAGGTACCAGTGTGTCAAACGCCACCACTGCAAGGAGGATTGAGGCGAAAAATAATCGTTTATGTCCAGACCCTAAGAAGAGGAAGTATTAAAGCTAAAATTCACGGGAGAATTTAGCTCAGGGTGAGGTGATATAATGGAATCTGCGTACACCTGTGTTCCCCCTCACTGGAATATGATTGGCTGATGTCCGTCATAAATACCGACGTACGTGTAGGAGAGTCAAGAGCCTTACTCTGAGAGCTACATATATAACGACGACCATTGGACTACGCCATTGATCTACACTTCTTACCTGCGACTACGACGCGTACCAGTTGATTACTGCTACCGTATTCTACTTGATTATATTAGTCAAAACCACTTATCTACTTCGTTCAAATATATCCATTTCCGGGACATATCAAATATATATTAAACTTAAAGAAAATTCAATCTATTTTGATTAGGGGTGGTTGGGTTTTAATTTCCCTAGACAGTTTATGTATCCAGTACATGTTACTTACAAAATCAGGTCAAGTTTAGCTTGGGTGGTGGTGCCTGCCAACAAACGTATACGTCTGTTATTCAGCGAGTTGTCTCGGTTTTTAATGACAAAACAAATTTTGGCATTTTTATTTATCCGCTTAATTCATATTTTTATTTTTATACACAAAGATTTTCTAAAAGGATCATTTAAATATGTATGTCATATTTTTAATATTTAAATTTTATTCTTACAGATATAAGTACCATTCCTCCTTCTAAAACCTAATAGACATTACGGTGTTTTTACAAATAAATATATTAGAATTTAATTACTAATTAGTGATCAAATATAAAAATGTACGTTTCAGCTCTCGTTTTTTTTAATTTTTTTTCAAAATTAATTATTACTTGATGAGAATATTTGACAGGGCCTGCAAAAAATTTCATATCTTCGATTTAGTAAATTTTTATTTTTTCGGAAACTTAATAATGTATCATTTTTCATGTATGCACAAAGGACATGGGTCATTTAATGACCTACAAGCTCTAGCTTTTATTAATTTCCATTTTACCGTTTGTGCTTTATTTGTTTCTTTTAAGTGCCAGAAATATTTAGATAAATACGTTTGATTTCGGTATTTATTATTATTAAAGGACGTTTGATGTTGGTTCCACCTTCTATTGAATTAATTCCATGTGCATCCAATGTAGAATTTAACCATGTCTGGATCTTCAATAGATGAGATATTGCATTGATAAATTACTGATTCAATACGGCATTTATTATTAAGAGTACAGTTTTGAGGATTTCTATAATTACATAATTTTTCTTTATCTTCATTTCTTTTTATTTTAGGATCTATATATATATATATATATATATATATATATATATATATAATTTTTTTTTTTTTTGTTTTGGTATAAGTGTTTATTCAAGATATGAGCATCATGTTTCTTAATAATTATTTCTAAGTTTTTAATACAACCGTAACTTAATTTTAGGGTATTTTTATTAAAAATTGTACTGACTTTACTATCTCTAGGAAAATGATTATGAATTAATGCTAGGAATTTTTGTCCTAACTTATTTATTAGCATTTGCTTGTATGGGGGTGATTTTTCTATTTCTATTTTTCTATGGTGTCCATTTACATTTTTTATATACTTGAGTTTTGGGCATTTATAGCCATTATTCTTTAGAGCTTTATTATAGAAATTAACATGTTCATAGACTATTTTCTCATTTGCTGAATTTGTACTTATTCTTTTTCAATAGATGAAGTTATATGCTTAATTATAGATGGTAGGTGATTAGACTTAGGGTTTAAATACAAAGAATTAGTATTGGGCTTTTTGTAAGATAGTTATATATTATTCATTAAATTTAGTGTTATATCAAAGAAGTTAACTTTTTCATTTTAGTATTTACAGTAATTTTCAAGTTTAGGCATTTAAATTTTCTATGTAATAGTTTTCTAATTTTATCATTTATAAAGTTCGTAGAATCCCTTACAATCACAATACCCTAACCCTGTACAATACAATGTCAGTTATACTAATTTCACTATATGCACTAAAATTATATAATATAAAAAGACCAATAAAGTCAGTCCAATGATCCCATTGTGATGTCGAAGTGGTTATATATATATATATATATATATATATATATATATATATATATATATATCGGTTTTCGTAATTTGTCGAAATAATACAGTAATTAAATACTTATAATCAACTTTTGGTTTGACCTTTTGATTATACTTTCATTTCGACTAATTCCAAAAATCTGTCCAAATATTAGAATTTAAAAAAATTCTTTCTCGGTTATGGATTTCAGCATCACATCGTTCCGTATGTGCGTATTTTTGAAAGTATCTGTTGTGATGTATGTAGATTTTATGCTACTCGAAGGTTTTATCTTTTTAATATGATAAAGACAACAGAAAATTGAAAACAATAAAAATGTTTTTGATCACCTGATATATTCAGTTTGATATATAGATATCTAGATACCTAGGTAACGAAGAAAATAGTCGGGGAGGAAATATGTCGCCTCGATTATTTTCGCGGAGGGGAATACATAAATTAACCACCAAGTACATCTTGATATATATATATATATATATATATATATATATATATATATATATATATAGGTAGGGTGGTATATGCCTGCTCTTGTGGCTTGCAGAACCTCTGCCAAAAAGCGTAATAGGAAATCTAGTTAGCCTATTCAAGTGTTTCACGTCGAAACATTCCTCATAGACAGATGGAAGCAAACATCTGGACATGAGGAGAGATTCATTACAAAAGTCTTGAGTCGACTAAACACATGAGTCACTTGAATTTTTATTAATTTATTGAATATTGGCTTTGTTTAAGTTGTTGAATGCTGCCATGATCTTTGCCTTCAATTCTTCATTGGTAATACAAGGATTTTTATAGGTCTCTCTCTCTCTCTCAACTGCGCCCCATACATAATAATCAAGCGGGTTGCAGTCTAGGGAGTTAGGTGGCCAGATAGGGATGATATAATCGAAGAAATTGTCAGACAGCCATGACTGGGTTCTCCTGCTTGTATGTCATGATGCATGGTCATGTTGCCAGACATAGGGTCTTCCAGTAGTTACCTTCTTGACCAAGGAGAGTGCTACATCCTTAAGGCACTTGATGTAGGCCTCTACGTCTGAGGCCTAACCAACAAATTCAGAAGTTCTTTTCTTATCAGAACGATATGAGTAAGTTTTCCTAGATGCTGTACCTACGTAATCACCATTAGACTCATCCAACTCCTCTGCACTGTACTCATAATGACACACAAACACTGAAATGTACGTATTGGAGCTTCCGGTGCGAATGCTAAGCAGTACAGCATGCCGTTTTCCAAATTTTATCTTTTTCTCACAGGCGGGGCCCAACTGAGACTACTACATTATGCAGTTGTTAAAATCAAACACAAAGAACTCGCATGCACGAAATTCAAAATATGAAATGGCGATAATTTTCCAATCGCATGCTGTGCGTATATATATATATATATATATAAATAAGTCAACACTTAGAGGCGACAGTCTGTTTCATGCTATATGCAATCGTCAAGCCAAGGTGGCTTGACGATTGCATATAGCATGAAACAGACTGTCGTCTCTAAGTGTTGACTTCGATGTTCACTTTTATATTTACACACGCTCTATCCCTGATATTGAGCACTTTATTCCATAAATATAGCACACCTTAAGACTATATTTATATATATATATATATATATATATATATATATATATATGTGGAAATTGAAGTCAGCACCCAGAGGCGACAATATGCTTCATGCTGAAAGCAATAAATATGCATATAGTACACACACGCATATATATATATATATATATATATATATATATATATATATATATATATATATACACATACACCATATATATATATATAAACTATATATATACTAAATATATATATATATATGTGTGTGTGTGTGTGTATGTATACATATAAGTTCGAAAATTATTTAATATATTTTCTGTAATATACGTAATTTATAATAGATACAAAAAAGAACAATTCCTTAAATACTTAATATCTATTAAAAATAATGTATAAACACAAAATATACTATATATATATTTATTAAAGACATTTTTATGTTTAACGTTCTTTTTATAGATACAAGTATTTAAGTAAATGCTCTGTTTATAATAAACAGTATTAAATAACATTTATCGGCCTGAATGTCCGAGAAATTTTCATAGAAAATATTCGTCCTTGGACAGGATTCGAACCTGCATCCTGTACGGAACCGTCATTTACCGAACGATCCTTGGTGGCCGAGCGGTCAAGGCACGTCAGCGGTGAGCTTCTGGTGTCGAGCATCCTCGACGGTGACAACAGTATCATGAATTTTTATTCGCCAACATGGTCGATCACTGGCTCCCTCCTCTAGTTCTTTGGGTTTGAGCTTGCACCCCTGGAGATTTGCTTTAACAGTGTCTTTGTATCGCTTCTTTGGACAGCCTTGATTTCTCTTGCCGTGCCGGAGCTCTTGGCAAGAGGTGTTCCTCCATACGGATGACATGCCCCCCAATCGAAGTTGGGCCTTAATGAGCATGAAGTGTGCATGATCCGGGACCTCAAGGTGGGTAACGCGCTCCTGCAAGCGAATTCTGAGTATGGAACGCATGTGGAAATTCTCCAGCTTTTTTACATTGTCCAAGACTTACAACTATATGGAAGGGAGGACAATACCACTGCTTTGTACACACTCAGCTTTGTAGTCAGCCGAATTGTTATGTTGACTGAGCATTCTGTTGCGAAATCTTCCTAATGCCTGACTTGCTTTTCTGGTTTGGACATTGATTTCTTTTTCCAAGGAGCCGTCAGAGAGATGGTACTTCCACGGTATTTTAAATGTTCAACATTGGCAAGCTGTGTGTTTCATCGGTGACGATGGTCGGTGCTCAGGTGTTTGCGTTTGGTGTGGGCTGATGAAAAACCTCAGTTTTGCCGAGACTGATTGTCAGACCGAAGAGCGTGGAGGCGTCATAGAAGCGATCCAGCATCAGCTGCAGATCAAACTCTGTAAGGGACGCTAGTGCACAGTGATCAGCAAAGAGGACGCCCTGAAGGAGATCCCGGAGGCTCTTTGTCTTGGCAGTGAGGCGACGAATATCGAAGAGGGAGCCGTTCAAACAGTAGTGAATGTAGTATATATATACTGGGTGTAGCATAAAAATTGGCCAAATCGTGTAAAAGCAAAATTGTTCAATATTTAGAATAAGCTTTGAACCGATGTATCTTAGAAATGACTAAAGATATCTTACTGGAATTCTCCTAGGTTATTATAAAACTATTGGACTCTACATTGAATGTATTTAGCTCTAAATTGAAATGATGATATCTCTTGCGACTTCTTGATTCAGGTTTCCTTTCTACTGTTCCCTCTTTTTTAAACATATTCACCATTATCTCGATGGTTCTTGAATGTAGTTTAAAGTTGGAAACCACACTATGAATGTTGGTACATTCATGAAGAGCTGAATGATCATTTTCTTCTCACCATTGCTCAGTTCGGAAGATATTATAGGGTTGACACAAAACGAAATTAAACTTCTCTTTCTAGCTGAATAAGGGTCTCTCTGCGATTCTTACAACAAATGGTGCAAAGACATATAAATGCCATATCTGAAAACCTGGAAATTATCCCAGGTTGTTATGCGATTTGGACAATTTACTTGTTATTCAGGGTATTCAGGGTATATATACTACGTATATATATATATATATATATATATATATATATATATATATATATATACTTCATACTATATTATATTATATACTATATATAAATATACTATATATAAACTATATATAATATATGCATATATTATATATAATATATATACTACATATATATAATAATATACTATATATATATTCTATATATAAAGTATACTATATATATGATATATATATATATACTATATATATAATATATGTATATGCACTATATGTATTATCACTATTAAAAATAACAAATAATCAGATGATATATTAAATAATATAAATATAGCATATATATAACTATATATACACATACTATATATATACATTATATATACTACTTGAATATACTATATATACATACTATATACACTATATATACACTATATATATACTATATATATACTATATATATGATATATATATATACTATATATATCATATATATATATATATTTACCATTCATATATATGTACATATATACTATATATGTATATTTATATAGTATGTATATACACTATATATATATACCATATATATAAAAACTATATATATATATATATATATATGCTATATTTAATATATTTTCTGATTATACGTTATTTTCAATAGATATAATATATTTAAGTAAATAATCCGTGAATTGTATCTATTTAAAACTAGAAGCATGGCCCGGCGTTGCCCGTGCTTGATTCAAAACTGCAATCGCTATTACTTGACTTAAAATATTTTTACCCTCCCTTACCTTTAAAGGAGTGCCCTTTGCCGTGCTGATGTTGCTACATGCCTTACTTCTTGTCTATCTCACACTGCGAATTTTTTCTAAGCTCTATACTAAACATTAAATCTGTTACGAAAAAGAACTAAACAAAATGAATACAAAACGATCAGCTTTAAAAAAGGACTCGTAACTGGAAAAACCGAATGAAAAAAGAATGTTAACAACAAATACTTTTTCACACTCAACCCAGTTCTGCGGAATCAGAATCAACGTTGAATGTAAGCAAGCGAATGTGCCAATTGGAGTAAAGTGCCATGCAGATTTAATTTTTTTTTTTTTTTGCATTTTTTTTTTGCATGCTAGCATGCTAGTTAACATTCGTGTCAGTCAGCTGTTGGCTCTCACGCTGGCCAATAGAATCTTCCTGCCTATTCGCTCTCATTCTGGCTAGTATTTTCTAGCAAACTACATGAAAACTGCCGTAGAAGCATGAAAAATCGATTATTTCCACTATCGATGGGAGTTTGGAAATGCAAAGTTGGTCTTGGGCTTTCCGCTAACTTGTAGCATGTGCATGTAAATTTTGGTGCAAATCCGTCGAAAATTGCGGTCGTGCATTCATTTTACACACACGTTTCATATATATATATATATATATATATATATATATATATATATATATGAGATTTATATTATATTATATACATACGATACATATATACCATACATACATACATATATATATATATATATATATATATATATATATATATATATATATATATATATTAAATATATGTAGTTATATGTATATATGGGCGTATATATGTGTATGTGTGGGTATGTGGGTAAATGTACATGTGTGGATATGTATGTATACATTTTTTATAATTTCTATATATGTATGTGTGAGTGTGGGTGTGTATATATAGATGAGTACATGTATGTCGTTCCATAGTGTATGTATGTATGTATAAATATAAGAAGTTGTAAGTTCATATATATAATATGGGAGAATATAGATATAATAAGGTAATTAAGTATGGATTTTAATATGTTTTTTGCATGCACGCACATGTGGGTGTATATATGTATATGTATATATTTGTGTGTATATTTGTGTATATGTGTATATATATATGTGTGTGTATATGTGTATATATGTGTATATGTATTTGCATGTGTATATATATATGTGTGTATATATGTGGGTATATATGTGTGTATATGTACATGTGTATGTACGCATGTGTGTGCATATGTACATGTGTATGTGTGTATGTATGAGTATATACATATATATATATATGTATATATATATGTGTGTGTGTATGTGTATATGTGAATATATGTATATATATGTATATGTATGTATATGTATGTGTGTATGTGTACGGATATGTGTGTATGTGTATATTTATGGTTACATAGAATATTATAAAAGAAGGACTTACAGTCTGTTATTAGTGTTTTATCTCATTTTCTCATTTAATATTCTCCAATTGGAAGTGTGAGTTTAAAATTCTTTATAATATGGAGGAAAAATTTTTAAATTTTTAATTCTTTTAATGTACGTTCTATGAATATTTTTCTAATCGACTATTTCATAGAAAATCCCCAAAATTTAAAAAAAATTTAAATCACTAACAAACAACAAATTAAATTATTTGGAGACAGTTTAGAAGCATTCAAATTTATATCAAACATTATAATTTTTATGAACCCCCAAAATAACACTTTCAAAGTAAAACAAAATAACAGCGTCTGTTTCTAGCCTTATTTTAGAAAGAAAATTAGTGAAACCTTCTCTCATAACTTCCTTCTCTCTTTTTCTCTCTATGGGTTTTTTCTTCTCTAACCCTTCGATATCAATATATAACTTCCGTTAAGTTAACCGTTTAAATGTGTCAATATCTGCTAACTCACTCATGTCTTCTCTCTCTCCCCCTCACTTCCTCACTTCGTTAATTTACATATGTTTAATATGTCCAGTCAAAAATGTGTAAATTTTCTTTTCATTTTTTGTTTGGAAGTAAAGTCTGATGATCCGCAGTCCTTTAAAAGGTATGTGGTGAAATAATTTATTACATGGAACTTTAAAGTTGTCTGTTTTTATTTAAATTATTTGCTCTGGATTTACATTGAGCTCTCTGGATTTTATCCTCCTTAGGTTTGACATACGGATTACCTAGTTTTTCATAAACTATATATATATATATATATATATATATATATATATATATAATACCATATGTATGTATATGTAATAGGTACAATATATTTAAGTAAAAGGTCTGTAAATTCTATGTATTAGAAATAAGTGTCTACAGTGAAGTCAACGTCAATATCATATTATATATACTATATGTCAACATCTATATTATTATATATACTAATTATATACCATATATGTATTATATATGCACTGCATATACACTATATATATAATATATATAGTATGTATATAATATATATACCATATATTATATATACACTATATATATATACTATATTTATATAATATATGTATACACTATATATATACTACTTATATATACTACATATATACTATATATATACTGTATATATTTACCATATATATAAATACCATATATGCATATCTATATGCTATATATATGCAAATTTTATATATATATATACATTATATATATACCATATATATATATAAATACTTTATATATAAATTTATATATATGCTATAACAACAGCAGTAATAATAATAATTATTATAATTATTATTATTATTGCAATAATATTAATAATAATAATAATAATAATTATAAAATGTTCTCATATAATTGATAATAATTTTATACGTTATTATTATTATTATTTCAAAAGTATACAGTATATTAGCACATTGATGACAATCTGTTTACTCTGACATCCATATGTATATATATATATCCCGCAGAGCTATTTAAGGTGCCAGGTTAAGAACTGGTGCGGGCTAGCTGCACTTGATGAGGGGGAAAGAGTCTCACTGATCTTTGTTTAGCAATCCTTTTAGTGTTGGTTTCACGATAAAAAGACTAAAGATGCGAAGGAAGACTCATGTCCACCGAGAGGCGTGTACTGGCTGATATTGACTGTGATCCGGAGAGGTTAAACTCCGAGATAATAACACATGCGGAGTGTCGTTCGGAGTTTCCGTGGCAAGGCTTTTGCACCGTTACTTTTTTATCGACAGATCCAAAAATTGTAGATGGTCTGACACAAGCCTTCACAACTTGTAACCAATCATTGTGTTGGTTTTCTGACATCTAATTATTTCTACACATATCCGGCTACTGCAAAAATCTCTACAAAATTATCATTGGAGCTAAAGAAGTACAACGTTGATATATCTGCAGTGAGAAGTAACCATCAGAGACATGAAACGAGAAAACAAAATAAATGTTCCTGCTGCACTTGGATACAATACATTCTCCTGTACTGTTGGTGGTCTTTTGTGCAATTCTCGAGCCGGTCTCAAAAGTCATGCCCGTCATTGGCATGCAGATAATTTTCTCGTGGTCCTCGGAACCTCATACGAAGAACTCGACGGGACAGTCCATAATATATGCTATATATAATATATTTTCTGTTTATACGTTATTTTAATAGATAAAATATATTTCAGAAAATGCTCTGTAAATTGTACCTATTAAAAATAAGTGTGGACATCTAGAGTCAACAATCTTAAACGCTTGACCTAACGAGTGCGTTTAACAAAAAACTGTCTTTCGCCTCCAGGTGTTAACTTCAATGTCCACTTTCATATTTCTGATACCATCAGGCGATTCCAACATGGTAAGCCACCCAAGTTTGCCAGACAGGTTAACCTATCCGGCCAAGATCAAAATAGCCGAAAAAAAGATGATATATAAAAAATTCCAGCAAAAAAGGTTTGCTGGTGTGGCTAAATGTTCTCAATGCCATAGTGAACAATAGAATCAAGGTAGTGGAGCTTACCGGTCAAGCAAATACATGCTCTACAATACCGGGACATTAAAGTCATCCACGTCAGAGCATTTATAATTAGAGACTTTCAAAAAGTCTGCTTAAGATGGCACACTCTAAAAAAGAGTACTCAATGCCATACAAATTGTTGACCTTTAATATATTTTAATTCAAATCTCAGCAGGGCAGTGACCGACGATAACTTCCAGTTTCATCCACTTTCACGCAATCATCAGGCGATCTGGTGCTCCAATTAGTAATATAAGAACCCTTATTCCACCTTTATACCTCATATATATATATATATATATATATATATATATATATATGAGGTTATATATTCTAAATTAAAGACAGTGTGATGCCAGTCCTATGAATTATTCAGTTGGCTGGACGTTATTCTATTGACTCACCGTACGCCACATCCTTAGATTCCTAATTCCTACATTTTGAACTTAAGATGAATGTGAAACTCGGTGACAAAAAGTTCAATCAGTGATTTGATAATTTTAAACGTTGTCACCGTGCAATCAAGTTGGTTATCTCTCTATTTCTGTTTTACTTTCTATCTCTCTCTCTCATCTCTCCCCACTCTGTCTATCTGTCTCTATCTATCTTTTCGTAATTCTTTTAGTGCATTTCTCTCATGACAATATTTTTCTTTCGTTTATTTTATTTTTATACATAATTATTTAACTAATTTAACTAATAATCACAGATAATACTCTACCTTGACTCAAATATTAATCTCTTACATTTGGAAAATATCTTTACCCAAGAACAACCTCTGTACATTCAGATGCAGTGATAAAGTAGTCTTGGTAAACTAGATTGACTTCTGCATGCGATTTAAGAAATGTTAAGAAATGTTACTGCCTTTTTGCTAAATCAGAAAGACACGCTTTCACAAGGGGTTTGCTGAAATCATGTCGACCCACTTTATTTCCGAAAATTTAACCAAATGATCAAACATCAGAATTTACTTTGGAATTTCTTCTTGGCTGAACACACAAACTTTCAGTACTACGTCAATCCAATTTTACTTAACCTTCAATTCTTGATAAGACTTAACAAAATATTTTACCGATCAGCACATCTAAAACCCTATAAAGAGTATGTTAGAAAATTATACAAACTTTATGCACTGATTTTTGTTTGTGTTCTCCCGTATGGAATAAAGAATAAATTTAGTCTGTTCTCATCGCGTTGTCCAATAAATTTTCACCTGAAGAAAAAAGTGATTTTACAACGTTTTAAGCTTCTACTTTTTTTTTTAAATATTCTCTGCAATTTTATAAACATCATGATACATAGTTACAATCATCGTTGCTGTGGCAATCGTCGGAGATTGTGTAGAAGGGTGCTCTTGTTAGCCTTGGTCGTGCATTCACCGATTCAACCCCTCCGGCTTTGTCTCCCCAGCAGTCGTTGTAGTAGGAACTTCGATTGTAGTTTAGAGTCAGGCTTTGATAATGACGGGCAGGTGATCGCTACCCAAAAGAGTTGTCCAATTACTTTTATCAGCTCCCAAGCATTTGTGTTTGGTTTCCGTCTCTTTCCTTCTCGTGTGTGTCTGCGACTGTCTCCAGTCTAGGATTCAAAGTACAGCTTCACATTTCATCTTTTCTTGAACAATGAACATTAATGTCAATATTGTTTGCGGGCATAAATGTGTTCCTGAACATTTTCGGCCCATTGTAGCCACGCCGTCCGAACCCCTCGTCCTATAGTTGCCGTTGTACTCACCTTGGGGGGCTAGACCTGCAGTCAATTATTGCCAAACCAGTCCGGGAACATCCAAAATAACAAGGCCGACTTCTTATTGACCCTGGCCACCTCTTGAACAACAGAGGAAAAAATGAAAATTGGAGAAAATCACGTTGTTGCAAGCAAGTCGTTTACTTATTCTTCCAAATTGTTTCTTCTTTTCACTTTCCTTCACCAGATGCTCCACTTTTCTATCTTATTTTCTCGTTATTTTCATAGACGTTTCTCTCTCTCACCCCCCTCTCTCTCTCTCTCTTTCTCTGTTTCTCTCTTTCATTCACTTTCTCTCTGTGTCTCTCAGTCACACACCCTCATTCATTTTCTCTTTGTTGTTTTTGTCTTCTCTTCTTTTGTCTTCTACTTTTTTCTCTTTCAGAAATTAGTAATTTCCTTAGTTTTTCCTTAGTTTTGCTTGATAAATCAGATTATTTATTCATAAAAAATAAATCTATAGATGAAACACTTTCTTGATGCCACGAGATACCTGAGTGAATATTTTGTCGTAGTTGATTAGGATATACGTCCGAATAATTCATAAAACCCTTTAACTAACAAGTTAGCTGGCTCTATACAATTCTATCTCTTTCTATCCCTCTCTTTTTACATTTTCTCTCTTCTTTCTATCTATATCAGTCTTTTTCGTTTTGAATTTGTAGGTCTGATCAATTGGTTCGTGATTACAATTCCAATATGATAAATTATAACCATGAAATATTAGTGTTTGAGCATTTTATATTATATTGGATCTATAAGTGGATCTATAACCCGGGGGTTACAAACTACTTCCATGCAGCTGAATATGTTAATGGCTATCACAGATATTGAGCACTCTTTCCACTAAGTACCGCGCATATATATATATATATATATATATATATATATGCCTTTCTACCCTTGACTTTATATATATATATATATATCTTTTGATCTATTTCTATTTTTTCTTTTATCTTCCTGTCAATTTTCACTTATGAAGACATTCACGCGATGTTCCTTTTTAAATTTACGTCTTCCTTAGGTTCACATTTTCTTTGTTTTTTATCCCTTATTTTCTTTCGGTCTTTTTATTCATTTAGAATCTTTCGTTTCTTTCGCTCTCTCTCTCTCTCTGTCTCTCTCTCTCTGTCTCTCCCACTCTCAATCTCTCTCTTTTTCTCTTTCAATATTCATTAATGTACGCTTTTTTCTTTCTTTTTCCAACTTGTCTTTCAGCATTCTTTTGATCCTTCTTTCCAATCTATTTTTCTTTTATACTCCATCTTTTCTGTCACCTTTTCTAATTTTTCTATCATCTAAATATATCTTCGGCCCATTTCACTCTTTCTTCTTTTTTACTCACGCTTCATTTTCTGTCTCATTCTTCCTTGCTTCATGTCGGCATGTTTCCGCCTTCAATCATCCTAATTCTACCCCCACCCTCGCTGTATTCACCTCCTTCCAATTTCTGTTCGTTGCTTCTGAGCTCTAACCAAATATATTACGAACCTTTCTACACATCATCAGAACATTTTTCCTATCTATTTGACCTTCTCTGGTCACTAGGTCAAGGGTTTTAACAAGCAAAGGATAAAGAGAAAAACAAAAAGTCTTTCTCTCGTCTACAAGCGGTCAGCCACTCGACGAAAGTCTATAATAAATTGAATATCTTTTCAGGGTTGGCTAACTGGTGCGGTCGTTCAAGCTTTCACAAGCGCAGCTGGTGGTTTTAACTTCCCCTGGCCATAATGACTACGAGTGACCAATACAATGGTCATCCCCATATACCATTGTACGCAACTTTTCCCCAATGGGTAAATAAAAAACGAAACACATGAATGCAATTAGTGTTTTTTGGAACACAACAAAGTTATAGAGAAACATAACTGAGTGGGGTGTGGGTCAAGAAGACTGTTTTGCACAATATCTTCCAAAAGAATTGTTTTCATGTAATAATCCGACCTTATATGTTTGTTATATATGTGTATGTGTGTCTCTGTGTGTGTGTGTTTGTACATACGTACATAAGAAAGTAAATAAGTCCGCATCTCAATAAAGAAAAATAGCACTTATTTTTCAAAACAAATATTTTTCTACATAATCACTTTCCTCTTTAATCTATTCAAATAAAAATTATAGTCGACTAAAACTTATTATTTATCGATTGAAAGAAAATCGGACCAAACTTGTGCTGTTTCTAATGCATTAGAACTTACCAGGTGCTTCAAATATAAAACTAAAACTTTGGTTTCACTTTCACATTTTTTTCTAAAAAATAATTTTGTTTAATAAAATGTAGCGTAAAATATTTCAGACAGCAGTCCATTGTATGGTTTCTCCCTGTCCCACTTTCATATCTGAAATTAACCGGATGTGCGATCTAATAGGTAAAAATATAGCGTAGCTGTAACACTGTACACATGGAAATTATGAGACACAGACAAGATAATACCATTTGACTGTGGAATGATGTTTGGGACAGATGGCTGCTTTATCTTCTAACGGTATCTGTTCTATGTTTTCATCGAACAGTCAGTGATATGCGAAAACGGTGAGCAACTAAGCTGTTATTCAGGCGAAGTGAGGAATTTCACCATTTTATGTAACTATCTGTACATTTTAAAACATCAAATTCTCTCATTAATATATTACCAAGATCGATAATGTGTGTAGCATCTCGGTCGTACTTATGGGAGAGTGATTTATCCATTGGCTAATTCGCCTGCACTTGTTTATGTTAATCACTGAAGTAAAGATAACTGGCGACGATAAAACCAGAGAGAAGTGGCTTCATAACTTTCCAAAGTGTGTTGGCAGCCTCTGCCGAAATTCGAACTCGGCTCACCAATTCCATGCGTGATTTTTACTGCACTGCATGTCTTGAATAATGCAGTATTTGTTAATTATGCAGTAAACATTTTACTCAATATTAATTTTATAAATATAGGATAGGGTTGCTTATCATATTGTAAATAAATATATGTAATATTATAATTATTGATACCTATTTTATAGGTGTATAAAGATTGCTAAGTTTAAAAATGATATAGTCTTTAAAGAGAACAACATTTTCTAAAGTTATTGAGTTGGAAAGAATTGAACAGAAATCATTGAATAATCAAAAAAGAAATTTAAACTCTTGCCAAGATAAGAAGAAAAAAATACTGGTTTTAAGGAAATCCCAAAAATAGATCATAGAAAAATTTTGAAAAAATGTTAATAGTCAAGAAAATTGACCGGAAAGAAAATATCCTAAGAATTTGGTTTTTCAAACATAAAAAGAGAGAAGACTTGTTAAATATTAAGATCATTTTATAAAAGACTTGCAAACAACGAGATAATGTGTTAATCAAAAATAATACCACCTTTGAGAAAACATGACAAAGAGAAATATGCAAGTTGGGTGAGGAAGAACATGAAAACCAATTTCAGCGATAATTTTAGTAATTAATGTAGAGCTACGTTAGCTGGAGTTGCTACCTTTAATAGTGGTTGGGTTCCTTAATGCAAATAATCGATCTGCACTACTTACAAAACAACAATGAGAAATTTGATAGTAATATTCAGATTTGGTATTGCAGGCAGTAAAAATATAGCTTTTTAAAGTAAAATTTGTTGTTGCGAGAATCAGATACCCTATAGAGTCTCATAAGTTTGGTCCTTGTAACTACTGACGGCTCTGTAATAATTAAATAAATGTGAATTCGCTGTCCCATCTCATGTTCACCCTATTTGAAGTTTTACAATCTTCTATAGACAAAACAGAATTCTTTGCTTGTAGACTCTTTTAATTCTATATTTATCACATCTGGAATATCTTTGCACAACTTTCCATTTAGAACTGAGTTTCTCTACCGGGTGATAGACACCTAACTCCGTCCATGGTTTCTGCTATCATCTCTCAATTTAATCCCCACAAAGCATACGAACTCTCAGTAAACCCTGACGTCTTAGTAGCTTTATCACCTTGCTTGGTTTAAAACGATTATAAAAAAGATAAATACAGAGAATTATTTTAAGTTGTACAGGTCAAAATCAAGAATCTTTAAGCTAAGGAATATGGTCATGCAAAATAAGGCTCTTTACTTTCTGTCCGCCTTGTCAAAAAAGGTTTCAAAGCCACCAAGTCAATGGAGTTGCTCCCAGCCTCCCCAACTATAAATCCAATAAAAACTTATGATACATCATTAAAACTGTTGTATATGAAAACAGCGGTATTTCAGCAAAGATCTCACTGATCTTAATGAAGGTTGTAAAATATCAAGTTGCCCACGTTAGCAAATAAGATAATAGTATAATTTATTCAGGTATATATGAGAGAATATGTTAATCAAATATGTTTCTGTGGTCTTTTGAATTTATTGATAAAAAATATTTTGCACTTGGTTTGCATAATAAAACATGATCACTACTATCCCATAAAAAAATTATCAATATTTTTAATAAGGATGGATATTATTATAAACTGAAAATCGTATGATATATTGGTATATGAATGTAAGTATCCTAAACACTTTATCAAAATCAGTTGATTAATACAAATTTTATTGTGAAAACATCGACTTGCGTAATAAAATCTGACACAATATATAATATTCCCATGAATTATTTTTTCACTAAACAACTTTGTCTTTGACAGAAAGACATAATCGCAGTTATGAGGACAGAAAGCAATCTTTATTTTAATAAAGGCTGAGTAGAATAGGAAACACGCTAACATTGTTCGATTGTCTCTTGCACTTGATCGAAGCCGAAATAAAAACCAGTCAATGAAATCACTGATTTTATGAGTTACGTTCAGCTGCCCATTTTAATTCGACTTGATGACTGAATGCATATGTGGTGAGAATCTCAGTTAGAAAGAAACCTCAATAATAACAAAAAACCCTGACATAACAAAAAAAGTGAAGAATGAGTATTTGCATATAAAAGGTTGGGAAAGACGAGGATCGAATACTGAATATCGAAAAGAAAAGAACTTGTTCAGGTAAAATCAACATTTATACAAGCATTGTAATCATTATCACAGAATGGTAGCGTTTCCAATTCAAAGTATTATATTCAATTATTGTTACTGATATACATCGGGATTTTTCCTTGTTTTATGATTTTTGATCTTTGATTGTTTCCACTTGATTCGTTCTGTTGATCGCGACATTGCTTAATCAACTGAAATCGAGTCAGATGACTTCAAGTACCCAACAAATGCATAGCGTTGAAATTCTTCTCGTAATACAAACTGGCTATTCGCTTATCTCACCTAACATGTTACATTAGTGAATTTATGTCTGTTCTATTTACTTAAAAGTGCTTTTACACATTATCTACGTATATATATTAAGCAAACTGACCTATGCTTAGTATTTATCTATCTATCTATTTATCTATCTATCTATCTGTTATTAAGTATTATGATATATACAACAGCTTTTAAAATATATCATATTTATCGGACTGTAAAAGATGTGCCTTACATTAACCAGTTTTAATTTATTATTCACCTTGTTTAAGTTTTTAGTGATGGTACAAATGCATTTATTACTCTTCCTTGCATACACACGCGCGTACTCACACACATAAACATATATATATATATATATATATATAGATATAAAAGTGAACATAGAAGTCAACACTTAGAGGCAACAGTCTGTTTCATGCTATATGCAATCGTCAGGCCACGTGTGCTGTTATTTTTCTCGGCTATTTATATATATACGGGTCAGTGGTGCATTGTGGATAGTCTATTATAGCGGTTATTTTACCGGAAGTCGTTTATTTATTATTTGGGTTAAATTATTTTACTTGTTTTTATTTTTTGTTTCTTATTTTATTTATTTATTTATTATTTTTTTAATCGGTGTTTTTATTAACGTAGTAAAATTTGTTTATATCACTTATTTAATAGTTTTGTTTTTGGTTTGAGAATTTAATTAAAGCTATTTATTCGATTTTGGGGTTGATTGTTGTAGTTTATTCTAACTATTATTTTGGCGGGAACAGTTTTTAATTTGTTTTTATTTGCGTTGATTATCTTTATTTATTTTTTCTAACGGTAACTTTTATCGGGGTTGGTTTGTTTATTTATTTACTTGGATGAATTTAGGTCAATTTATTTTCGGTTTTCGATTTTTAAGTAACGTAGTATTTATTTATTTTTTATTTTTATTATTATTATTTTATTTTTATTTTCATTTTTTTTATCGTTATATAACAGTTATGGGTATTTTTTTTCTTCCGATTTTTTGGTTCGATTTTTTAGTCTAACTAATATTTTGGTCATAATTGTTTGCTAATTTATTTATTATTTACTTTATTTATTTGGGTTCGTTTTTGTTTTTTTTATTAATTTTGCTTATTTTATTGTTATTTTGTTTATTTGTTTTTATTTTGTCTTTTCCGTTTTCAATTTTTAAGTAACGTAGTAAAAATTTGTTTTCATTTCTGCATTTTGACATGAAATTTTGACAAATAAATAAATAAACGACTTCCGGTAAAATAACCGCCATAATAGACTACCCACAATGCACCACTGACCAGTATATATATAAATAGCCGAGAAAAATAAAAGCACACGTGGCCTGACGATTGCATATAGCATGAACAGACTGTCGCCTCTAAGTGTTGACTTCTATGTTCACTTTTATATCTACACACGCTCTGTCTCTGATATTGAGCACTTTATCCCATAAATATAGCACACCTTAAGACTATATTTCTTCATATATATATTTCTGCAGTCTGGAATATTTCCTCACTGCAAACGGCCCGGATATACTGGCTCTCTGTGAGACAAACCTTGTCTCGTCTATCCCCTCTTCTGATCTCTCGATCCCCGGCTATCTTCCTCTCCTCAGAAAAGACTCTCTAACCCACATGCACTTTCTTGGTGTCTACGTCAAGGAACATCTCCCTCTGGCTAGAGAGTCCACTCTCGAATCGCCAGACCAGTCATACATGTGTCTCCGACTCTCTCTCCTAAATGCGGTAAGCTATCTCTTCTTCCTTTACCGCTCTCCATCCTCTCAAGACTGTGAGATACTCGATAGTATTTCTGACAGCATAGACAAAGCTCTCTCCCTCCACCCGTTTGCTCACATTTTTGTGTTTGGTGACTTTAACGCCCATCACACCTTGTGGCTTAAGAATGCTACTACTGACCACGCAGGCATTCAAACGCTCAATCTTTCAATCTCTCATTCCTTCACACACATAGTTAACTTCCCCACTTGTTTTGCCTTCAACCGGGAAGGTATGTCTCTCTTCTTGACCCGTGCTTTACCTCCATCCCCGAATCCTGTAGCGCTTCGCAACTATGCCCTCTTGGTAACTCTGACCATGCAGTAGTATCAGTTAACATCTCCTTCAACTCCACCCCCTATAAAGAACCTCCTACCACTAGAACCTCGTTCTACTATCAACGAGCTGACTGGGATGTGCCCTGGGATGGAGTTTTTAAGCTCCCCGTCCAAGATTGTATTTCTGAAGTCTCTTCCTGGGTTAAAGCTGGAATTGACGCTTTCATCTCATCAAGGAAATATAGGGTCATGTCGCGCTCCTCCCCCTGGTTCTCCGCTGCTTGCCCAGCCGCCTTCTCCCATAGGATCCACTACTTCCACCTATTCCGTAGCGACATGTCTGACTGCAATAGACGTCTCTTTGCCTCCGCCCGTAACGAGTGTAAGCGTGTCCTCAACGATGCTAAGTCACTATTTGCGGCTCGGATGAAGGAACGTATTGCATCTCGCAAATTTGGCTCCAAAGATTATTGGCGTCTCTGCAAGAGCGTATTGAACAATTGCAAACCCTCTATACCTCCTTTATTCAACCAGTTCGAAGTCCTGACCTCCTCTACCGACAAGGCTGAATGCTTTGCTCGGAAATTTTCATTCAACTCGACGCTCGACTCTTCCGGTGTACCCATACCCGACTTCCCTCTTAGAACTGAGGCCATACTAAGTGGGTTAAACATAACCCCATCTTTGGTACTGGGCGTTATCTCCAATTTAGACCCCAACAAGGCTAGTGGTGGAGACGAGACACCAGCCATTGTCTTGAAGAAATGCGCGCCCGAACTGGCGCCCGCCCTTTCTAAACTATACAACTACCGCCTCAAGGAATCTTGTTTTCCTTACTGCTGGAAGTCCTCTTCGATCGTCCCTGTCTTCAAGAACTCCGGCGACCCCTCTGACCCTTCCAACTACCGTCCTATCAGTCTCCTTCCCCTCTTCGGCAAAGTCTTCGAAGCCCTAATCAATACCGGGGTGGTTAACCACCTCACATCCCATAATCTGCTCTCAGACAAGCAATATGGTTTCCGCTTTTCCCGATCTACAGCCGATGTGCTTACGGCCATCACTGAAAGCCCGAGCCGTGGCACTAGACATCTCCAAAGCATTTGATAGGGTTTGGCATGCCGGCCTTCTTCGCAAGCTCCAGGGTTATGGCATTACGGGTCGATTATATAACCTAATACGATCATTCCTGTCAAACCGTAAATTGAAGGTCGTTCTCAATGGATTCTCCTCCAGTTCCTATCCCACGAACGCAGGTGTTCCTCAAGGCTCCATCCTAGGCCCCACTTTATTCCTTATCTACATAAATGACCTTCCTGACGCAATAACTTCCCAAGTTGGCATCTACGCGGATGACACCACAATTTATTCCTGCCTCAAAAACAAATCTAGTCTAGCTGACAAAACTCGCCTGGCCGTGCGTCTCGAAAAGGACCTAATCGATTGTGAACTGGGGCACGAATTGGCTGGTCAACTTCAACGCTTCCAAGACAAAACTGCTCTCTATTAATCACCATAGAGATCCTTCCCTTCCCTCCATTAGAATGTCTGACGCTCAACTTCTCGAGAGCAACTCTCTGCGGCTTCTCGGTCTCACGTTGACTGCTGACCTGAGATGGAATAAATACATTGAGTCAATTGCATCATCCACTGCAAGGAAAGTTGGCTCCCTGAGCCGCGCCAGGAAGTTTTTCTCCCCGGAGTCAATCCTCCAGATCTACAAATCAACAATTCATGGAGTATTGCTGCCATATATGGTCTGGTGCCCCTTCTGTTTGCCTCGGGGTTCTTGATAGGCTCCAGAGGCGGATATGCAATGTAGTTGGCCCTGCCCGGCGTCTCGTCTACAGTCACTTTCTCACAGACGCGCTGTCGCCTCCCTCTGTCTGTTCTACAAATACTTTCATGGAAATTGCTCCGAGGAGCTGCATTCGCTGGTTCCCAGACGTCATGAGTTCCAGCGCCTTACGAGGCTGGCATCCCGCTCTCACCCCTTCACTGTCGAAACTCCTAAATGTAGCCGTCTCTTCTACTCTAATAGCTTCATGTCTCGCACCTCTCGCCTGTGGAACTCCCTTCCCTATTCCTGTTTCCCTGTGAGCTATAATCTCCAGCTATTCAAGTGTAATGTCAATCGATATCTCCAGTTGCCTTGATCTATCCACCACCCTCATCCTTTCTTCTATCACTCCTATCTGATCTTCCTCTAAATTTTCTGTAACCACTTGCGTTCTAGTGTCTTCCCGCCTTGCTTAGGGTGAAATTCTTAAAAAAAAAATAATTCTAAAAATAGTATAACAAATTGGAAAAAAAATTGTAATGCGTATCATCCGTTCACATTTCATCGGACTGGGCTTTGTTGATGTTGCCACGTCTATGCGCACGAAACGAAAAACGCTGGTAGTTCCAAAGTTTTTTAAAGAATATTTATGAAAGAATATTTTTCAATCTAACCAAATTCATCTGTATTCTTTTTTTTCTTTTTCTCTCTATCATCTTTTCCCCAGACTATCCCACATTCTGACAACAGAAAATCTACCAAGAATGTTGATATATTGTAAGAACCTGGATGCAAATTTACCGTGGCTTAACTAGCGATCAATGAACTTTCCAGACATTTTCGTCTTAGTAGATTATTTTCTCTTTTAATCAAAGTGTCATTCCTTATGTCAAAATTGTGCTCAGTTTCGTTACGGTGAAGAACCAATGCGTTTTGTGTGTCGTTTTTTAAAATGTCCCTTTTGTGTTCATATAGTCTTTTTTTTAACTTCTTGTAGTTTCTCCAGTATATTCATTCTGTCAATTCCTGCATTGGATAGAGTAAATTCCTCCTTCGACCGGGATATTAGTGGAAAGTGATTTTATATCTAGACTGGCCATGAGGTTGTCAGTCATATTTATTTCCCTTATTTTTTCAACAAGGTTCCCTGAAGTTTTTATATGTAATAGACTTGTTTCAAGGGCAGGGGTTAATATTTTTAACAAAATCAAAGATAACCCTCTCTCTTCCAATGGCTACAATAATAAAAATCTGCCGTCTCATCACCAATCAATGCTATTTCACATTCAATAATAATTTTTACAAACAAAAGTTTGATTTCCACTGGGATCGCTTCTAGAAGTTTTTAAAAAGTCTATAGGAAAACAAAGGGGACGCATTGTTTGTTCACCGTAACGAAACTGAGCACAATTTTGACATAGGGTATGCTAATTTGATTAAAAAAGAAATAATCCACTAATCCAAAAATTCCTAGAAAGTGTCTTGATCACTAGTGAAGCCACGGTAAATATGCGTCCAGGGTCTTACAATATACTAGCAGCATGGCCCGGCGTTGCCCGTGCTTGATTCAAAAATCGTACGACATACTGCAATCGCTATCACTTGACTTAAAATTTTTTTGCCCTTCCTTGCCTTTAAAGGAGTGCCCTTTGCCGTGCTGATGTTGCTACATACCTTACTTCTTGCCTATCTCACACTGCGAATTTTTTCTAAGCTCTATACTAAACTTTAAATCTGTTACGAAAAAAGAACTAAACAAAATGAACACAAACCGATCAGCTTTAAAGGATTCGTAACTGGAAAAACCGAATAAAAAAAGAATGTTAACAACAAATACTTTTTCACACACAACCCAGTTCTGGGGAATCAGAATCAACGTTGAGTTTAAGCAAGCGAATGAGCCAATTGGAGTAAAGTGCCATGCAGATTTAAATTTTTCCCACTTGTGACGAATGCAGCTATCGATTTTTTTTTATGCATGCTAGCATGCTAGTTAACATTCGTGTCAGTCAACTGTTGGCTCTCACGCTGGCCAGTAGAATGTTACTGCCTATTCGTGGCAGCCAGCTATAGGCTCTCACTCTGGCCAGTAGAAAATGGCCGCAAACTACATGAAAACTGCCGTAGAAGAATGAAAAACTCGATTATTTCCACTATCGATGGGAGTTGGGAAATGCAAAGTTGGTCTTGGGCTTTCCGCTAACTTGGAGCATGTGCATGTAAATTTTGGTGCAAATCCATCGAAAATTGCGGCCGTGCTTTTGTTACACACACACACACACATTCTGCTTTTATAGATAGAGATCACCATTCTTGGTAGATTTTCTGTTGTCAGAATGTGGGATAGACTTGGACAAAGGCGATGAAGAGAAAAAGAATACAGATGAATTTGGCTAGATTGGAAAAAAAAAATCTTTTAAAAGTATTCTTTCAAACTCCCAGCATCTCTCTTTTCCTGCGACGTGGCAACATCAAAAAGCCCAGTCCGATGAAATCCTAACGGATGAAGGACGTCACAAAAACTATTTTTAATTTTTCATACTTTTCGTTGATATATATATATATATATATATATATATATATATATATATATATATATATATATATATATATCAAAGGCAACCAATGCCTTTAGGAAGCTTAAGCATTGCCTATGGGATATTCATGGGATCTCACTGAAAACGAAAATCAGTGTCTATCTCACCACACTTCTTTATGGCTCAGAATCGTGGACGCCATACAGGACGCACATCAATCAACTTTATGATTTTCATAAACGCTGTCTTCGTTCAATATGCTAAATTTCTAACCCTGATCTTTTCATCAAATATGGTGTCAGTGGTATTGAATCCTTTCTGATGCAATTACAGTTCAGATGGGCTGATCATGTCATCAGAATGCATGATGATCGGATACCGAAAATCCTCATATATAGCCAACTTTTTCATGGTAAGCGTAACGTCGACCGTCCTTGGTTACGCTTCAAGGATAAACCTAAATACAATTTAATTGCTGCAAACATCCCTATAGAGGAATTCGAACTTGCTTTTGAAAACCGAGCAAACTGGAGAAATACCTGCTACCGAGGTATAACTAACTTTGAAAAGAATCATCTCAACCATCGGAGAGAATTAAGAATTAACACTAAATCTCGGGCTAATACATCAGCCTATATGACGGTCAACCCTTTACTATGCGTTTCGTGTGGATTTCATATATATATATATATATATATATATATATATATATATATATATATATATATATATGATGTGGGCATCTAAATCAGCATTACATGAATACTATCAGTGTCACACGCCCAAATATTTGCTATATTTATAAAGATTGCTCTATGACGGATATACAGTATTTATAGATATAAACAATGAATCAACACAGTTTAACGCCTCTTCAGATCAAGTGTAACTACTAATTTAGTAGTGGCTCATGGTCAGAGTGGATTAAGGGAAGTGATGGAAGATAACCCCCCCCCTTCGCAGTTTCTTTTATTATGTCTAATGCTTAAGGTTATATACGGTCATGACAACTCTTGTCTATTTATGATGATTGAAACAAATGTGTATTCACAAAGACTACATTTATTTATGGATATGTCCTCCTCATATATATATAATCACTTAAACTTTAGTTTCAATGGATTTGAGTAGACGCTTCGTTTATTTATTTTCGTCTACGGGCCTGAATATTCGAGAAATCTTATTAAAGGGAAGATGCACCCTTTTTCTTTAGTACGATTTCTTGAAAATTCAGGCCTGTGGACGAAAATAATTAAATATACTGTTTAATAAATAACAAACGTTTGTAAAATTTTTAAACAGGTAGTCTTTGAGAACGTGATTTCGTTTCACACCTGGATAAAAGTTATTATATATGCACATATTTTGAAAGGGGATTCATGAAAGTGACGAAGAATGAGATGTATTTCCATCATCTGGTACTCTTTTATTTCCAAAAAGTAAAAAAAATCGTACAAATAGCAAAAAAGATATGTACCCTTTATTGTGATAGTTTTATAGTTGATATTACAGTTTGTGATGGGTTCGATAAGTTTAGAAGTGGAAATTTTGAACTGAAATAAAGAGAATGTTACACTATGTTGTTGATGATGACCAAATGGAAACCGTCATTAATAATAGTCCAGGTCAAGGAACATCACACAGATAGTTCACGTATATCATATGGGCTTCGCAAGGCATTTGAATACACTTGGAGATTGAAATTGCTACAATGTTTGGGTGCCACAAAATTTAGTGGAAAATTCTATAAGCGATTCTCAGCTGAGACTAAAAAAAAACTATTTCTGAAAAAACAATTACGGGCGATGAAAAATGGAGTGTTTAAAACAATATAAAGGGAAACATGTCATAGAGAAAACGAAGAAAGTGATACTGCGCATCTGATGAGATTGGAAGGTCATTGTGTATTATGAGTTTCTCTCTTAAAATCAGACAAAAATTGAAGAAAAACCTTTGGAATTGGTCAATCGAATAGATTTTGTCTTCCAACAGGACAACGCCAGACCGCACTAACTTCAACTTTCACCCCAAATTACCACTTTTTTCAATAGCTACAAAATTATCTAGATTCCGTTAAAGTCACTTAGACCAGTTCAACAACTAGAAAGGTACCATGTACTAAGAAGGTGAAATAATGAAGCTTCTAATGGTGGTGATATATAGTAGAACAAATAGATACATATATGGTTGAATAAATCTATGTACAAATATCTAAATATTGTATGTGATTCACTTAAAAATCCCTACGAACGTTTTCTTCCGATCAAAATTACTATTGATTATTTTATTCATTTAAATTATTTACTTTTTAGTTTTCTATATTTTTCGTTCGTGCATTTTTGATTTGGTGCTCGGAATAAAGTTTATTAAATTTAAGCGATGGGATCTTAATTTACTCTTTTTTATCATGATGTGGTTGTTGGTAACGCAGGAGGAATTTGTTTTCACGTCTGTGCTTGGAAATCTTTATCTAGAAAGTTAGTTATTGCTATTTTCACCTTTAGGCAAAGATTGCATAGTTTTGAGGTGTTGCTATAAGCTGGTACTCATTTTTCATACTATTTTGGGTGTGTTTGCTTTATGTTTTTACGCTGACATGTATGCTTTGATAGAATACTAATGTTTTCATATTTTCTATTTTATGTTTATTTCTTCTATTTTTGAGATCTTCTGTTATTCTGTTATTGTTTTCCAGGTTTCCGTTGCATTTTTTGTAGTTTTGTAAATGACATAGTTTTTAAGGCAGTTACCATTTAGTGGGCATTCATGCACAGTCTCGGGCGTTGGTCACATAATATGGGCAGGTGATGCTTTTTGCTGGAGCTGCCGGGCATTACGTTGCCTTCATTTTACTTCCTCTTCAGTTACTCTCCCCTCCACAAAGGTGAAACAACCGAAATGGATTGCTCTTCCCCAGAATAGACGGTAGGTTGCTTCTGTTTCCCAAGTATTAGGGCTGATTCCGACTTGAAGGAGGGAAGACTTAAGTTGGTCTTTGAATCTGCGCTTTGGAGCTACGCGACGTCGTTTCCCATTGACAAGCTCACTGTAAACGATGATTCTAGGGAATTAATTCCCTATATATATATATATATATATATATATATATATATATATATATATATATATATATATATAATATTCCCTTCCGTTCTCTCTTTTTTTCAGGTGAGCGTTTCATGTCAATTCAACGCCTTCGTTGTGCGCCTTTATCAACTTGGCTTGATGGAGGCCATTCAAGTGACATGTCCTGACATGTCAACCCCAATTATAATAGGTTAGCACAAAAGCAATATTTTTGTCTGCGTAATACCATCTAAAGCTACTATATTCCTTATCAATTATGACAAATGGGGATTGATTTCTGGGGACTAATACAGTGTTGTTTACATAAAGTTACATGACTAATATCGAATTAAGAAATCACTTCAATCAAGAGAAATTAAATACTGATTGTTTCACTGAAAACGGGACGAATAAATTACAAATAATAAAGGCTGAAATAAAAATTAGTAGAAAAATTGGATAAATATTGCACCTGTAGCAAATATGAATGGAAGAAAAAAATGATGATATGAGTAATAGATATTTGCTAAGCTTATTATAGTTCGAATTCAAAATAGATAACCATTCTGTAAATATCAAAATCACTAACACAATGGTCTGAGAAATTGACTTACTGACGGTCATTCTACGGCAATCGCTCACAGTTCATATTTAATAAGTTTATTGGAGTCTGGCACAGAAATGAGGCAGTTGATGAGGTCAGTTGTTTTACGAGACAAGTTTATTTCATATGACTTTCTGGCAAACTTTAAAGAAAAGCCTGAAACTATTGAAGAAAGAAAAGCGATCGTGATTTGAGGTAAGGTTTTTTTAAAAGAAAAAGGATGTGGATCATAGTAAGTGACTTTTTCTAATATTACTTATTTAGTGCGAATAAGCGTTTTTTGTTCATGGTCAGTGGGGCAGATAATAAATGACTGGTTTCAAATGCAGAAGGATCTAATCTACGTGGTGATATTGTTGAAACCTCTTTTTTCTATGTGGGCGTCTTTGTTAATAGATTAACGGACAGGTGTCGCGACGAATGTATGACGGCAAAGGTGAGACGCTGACGAAATGAAGACAAAAAAAGTAAGTTTGCCTGTTTTTACTACGATGACTTAACATAAAAACTCGAGCCGAACAGAACAATACGGTAAAAAAACAATTCTTGTTTCGCTTGAGGCGTTAATGATTATTGACATGCTACTAGCAAATCGCCCCGCTTATTCCCCGATCTCATATCATCAAGATATGGTTAATTTATGGCATGATGATATCGGTTCATTCAAGCGAGTTGAACCTTTGATTTTTTACATATACAGGGATACAGGGAGGATTCAATAAAAGAGACAAAATAAAGAGCAAATACTAGATAGCGGGAAGTATAGGGATGATGAGTCAATTTTATGTCGTTTTGAAGAGCCTATAGGACTACATGTAGTGTGTACTTACTGCTATTGTTATTTATAAGAACCGTTCATTTAACCTTTCAGTTGTGTTTTGATCTCTGTTAATCTTGTACTTGGAAATGGCGTACAGCTCTCTGAGATGAAAAAAAATGACTGAGATTGATTTTCACGCTGAGACTTTCTAATTTAGACAGTGTCGTTGATTTAATTACTTATCTTTCAAATCCACTCATCTTGCAATGAAGATATTTTCAATATATAAGCACTTACATCTACGAAGACTGCATTGTTGATCCTTTCAAATGATGTTAATCAAAACGTTGAACTCTTCCTTGGAGTTAAATCTGTGACAGTTGTTTATTATTCATTCATATTAGTTTATTTAGGCTACAATACAACCACTTGCCTCATGATTAATATAGCTGTGGTCTTCCAGCCAGTGGAAGAGGTCGGAGATCAAACACACTATTTCTGCTAATAATTTTCAAGGTAGGATGTATTTACTTGGAATATTGGCGTAACAGAATTTTTCTCTATCATTTCTTGCATTGGCTTTGTGTCGTACGAAGCTAAAATTGAAGTAATTATGTATTTATCCCTAATATTTGTGGTCGGTGTTTCAGTTCGAGTAAAAGACTGATATTGAACACGGGTTTCTAAAATAGGTCATCTTCGTATATAGAAGGCTAACACAATGCAATCTTCCGATCATTATCCTGAAGTCGCTAGTGTGGAACATTTCTAAATTTTAAATTAAAATGTCAAACAGCTAGACTAGGCCAAAACAGATAACAATCCACAAAATGACTTCCAATCCTAGTAGCAGACGCAAATACCGATAAGCTTCTTACAAAAAGGATGTATGCAGCTCTTGCTACATACAGTCCCATTGCCGGTCATAATATATTGGTCACAACTTCAAATATGTTAGAGAAATAAGAATAAAAATATAAAGTGATGATTTACACATGTTTAGATTTATAATAGTTTCAGTTATCTTAAAAAGTGAGAAGTGGGTGAAAATATTTTTAAGATTATTATGATTGTGCTGCGCCAAATTTCAAAATCGACAGAACCTGTTTTCTTGACTATTAGCATTTGAAACATTGTATTTTGTCTTGACTCAAATACTGACTATCAGGAAAAACGTGACACTCTATAATACAAACAAGGCCCAATCAAATCTAATATATTCTTGCCTTCTTCTTTGAAACTCCAAGATGCTTAAAATGTACGAAGGCAGACACCTGGCGAAGACCTGGAGATAGAACGGTCAAAGCCTTTTGAGTATAACAATCAAAATCAGCATTATGGCCAGAATAGCAAAGCATTTTTTTCGAAGTATCATAAAGCTTCTTTTTGTTAACGGTTTCTGGGTGACACCAACAATAATAAGTTGACACCCGTCAATCCATTTATTTTATCTTATTTTTAATAAATTGGAACTAAAAATTTTAAAATATAAGAAAGAATCAAGATACAAAAATGATATCAATAACAAAAAAGAAAAAAAAGGAAAAAAGAAAGTGTTGTCTAAACATGTTCATTGACACAAAGTGGAAAAGCCACTTGGATCATTTATAATTAAAATCTTTATAGTTTATAAATGAGATTTAAATGCGTCAATGTATTTGCACAGTGTGTGCGAACAAGACCCCACTGGCACAGATCTTTGAATGCGTGTGAATGTTTTAATAAATATTTATTAATCTTGGTATATGATAACAATGATTTGAGCATTCGTTTTGAAGCAAACTTATTATTCAAGCGAATAGGCTCTACAACGTACGCACTACTTTCATTGTCCGATATGAATATTTATACAGCTTTGTTTAGTTTAATGGCACAAATTCAAAATAGACATTAGAAAGATTGCAGTGCACCAAATTTCTAAATGAGAAAGTCGTGCTTACCATAGAAATCAGCATTTGAAAGTTAATTTTTTCTGGGTTCGAACATTATTGACAGAACTACAACTCCTTCAACCACGAGGCATGGTAAATTAATATTTATACTCAATTCTAATTGAACTCATTACGCGATTAAATTTTCTGCGTCTCGAACTTCACTCTGTACTAAACGCCTTATTCTACAACATAGGATCTCACAAACGCAGGGACCTCAAAAAGTTTCTTTTTTTTTTTTGGCAACTTTTGTGCGACCGTCTGTGTAAGAAGGAGTATCCATTTTTTACACAGTATTGGGCTTCAGTAAGTATATATTCAGCACTTGCTCGTGTTAAATAACAATAAATGGTAATGACATTCTTGAAAATATATATAGGACTAAATAAAAATAAATTTTTAAATAAAAATAAAAATTAGTGATTAAATTTTCCAATTTGTACTCATTAGATTGATCGTAAAATAAGCTTTACTAATGATCAATGATTGTAACTTAAAAAAATATTTCAATACGAGTGAATTAAAAATAGCGACGTCAAATCTTTTCAATTTTAATAAAACCTAGAAATCAGCATTGACTCAAATTTTAAAAGATTAAAATGTTTTCGAAAATTCTAATTTAAGATCTATCATTATTCCACACACTTTTCTGACTCTTATTTCTATTTCCGTGTTTTTAACCTGAAAGTTATGGGTGATTTTTCAATCTTCTACGGGTCTGTGTAGTTGACTAAGCTTAGTTTAGTTTAGCACAAGGCTTCAACAATGGTGTACCCAACAAAGATAGGACTCACAAGTAAATGGTGAACCCGAGACAACCTTTCATCAAGTATATGTTGCATTTTTAAATGTCATTTAATAATTCTTTCTCTTCTCAAAATGAAAGCTAATATAAAACAGAATCACAGCACTGTGTTAAGATTTCGTGTCAGTAATATTAAGGAGGGAACAGATAAGAAGGACGCTGTTTATTCTTATAAAGTAATCGATCTTTTCGATGACCAATATTTAAAGAGGTGTTAATGAGTTGATAATATTGTAACCGACATTTTCCAAATAACCTTGTATTGATATGAAATGCTTTAACTGTTCTAGTCAAGAAGACTAAAATGAAAATTAAAAATAAATTATTTCTCAAGGCCACCATATGCAACATACACATGACGAACGCTTCAAAATATATCACCTTAGAAAGTCTATCAAAAGCAATAATGATGACGAAAATCGTCCGAAAAAATAACAAATAATGAATGTACTTCATTTAAGAAATGAAGACAATGCAGAAAGACCGAAAAACGTCAATTGAAAATTTGTGTTCAAAATAACAATGACATGGGATAAAATATTAAAAGTTTTTTGCACGCAGGTTTTCCTTGAATTTTTTCTCTATTTCAAGTAGATTGTTCGGTGGACTCAGCTTTTTTCTATGAATAACATTTAGTTATTGTAGAATATTGACCCAGCATTTGCAATAATCTATTATTAGACAGATTTAAGAAAAGTTCTCTTTATTTCAGTTCAAAACATATTGTTTTCAAATTTATTAGGAAAAACAGTCACATGAAATAAATAAATAAATAAATAAATAAAAATCTGTTTCTTTTTAAGACTTTATGATTGTTCACCATCAGTGTTTTATCACATTTTTTCAATTCTGAAATATGATTGAATCCCTATAAAGGGAGATTTGAAATCAGCTCTCTGGAGACAGTTTTTTTTTTTGTAGTTTTTGATAGTTGTTATTTGCACTTTACTGATAAGTTTTCTATCAATTAATTTCGCCCGGCCAACCTTCGATCATTCTGAAGGTTCTGGGCCCGACACAACTGGTTCTCTGGAAAGCATTTCCCAAAGTACTTGTTTGCTGTTTAAACGTTCAGCTTTAACTCTTTCCAATAACGGTTTTGGTGACTTGACGACATTGATTTGCACTTAAAAGTAGATGATTTTCTTTCAGAATGCAACAAAGAAAGAGATCATATGTCTCTTTCACATAGTCATTTAAGCCACAATACACCTATATATATATATATATATATATATATATATATATATATATATATATATATATATATATATATATATATAATATTCCCTTCTGTTCTCTCTTTTTTCAGGTGAGCGTTTCATGACAATTCAACGGCTTCTTTGTGCACCTCAATCTACTTGGCTTGATGGAGAATGACAATGGTGTGTTGTATCTATCAAAAGAGGACTTCCATCCTCAGGGGAGTCTGTATCCATTCGTGAAATCTTATTGCAGATGATGTCACTGTTCGTGTCTCCATTTCCGGTTGCATTACTTTTCTTCCGGTCTACATTGTTCCGTGAAGAACAGGTTCTTAAGCAACGGCACTTTTCCCCAGGCTCATTGGTACCTTCTTTCTTGTACTTGACCCGACGGTTCTGGAACCAGATTTTCACCTGCTTCTCAGACAAATTCAGATAAGTGGCAATCTCAATACGACGCAGACGAGACAGGTACATGTTGGAAGCAAACTCTCTCTCAAGTTCCAATAACTGAGTGCTTGTAAATGCTGTGCGAATTCTTTTGCTGCTCTGAAGATCATCGGCCTCCACTGATTTTCTCCCTGAAAATAATTTAAAATTATTATTATTATTATTAATATTTTTATTTTTATCGCTTTATTTTTTTAGAATTTGGGTAATATATTTCTGCTATAAATCATTCACACCCATTCTAATTCACACATGGGCACATAATCTGACAATGTTCATTTAGGAAAAACTTATCTATTTTCTTTTGATTTTTAATCCTATATCCTCCAATAAAATCTTGCTTCCAGATTTTAAAGCACAAATGTTATCTTTTTATTTTGAATAAAACCAAGAATTTAGTCAACACATTTGTCACCTGAAGCCATAAGCCTGAAATCATAACTTCTGGTGTATAATACGCACACTGATTTTAAGCAAAATATTTGGGTAGAAGCGTATTGTATGTAGAGGAATAGGTTTATTCGTAAAAGTTCCCAGTATCTCAACTCGATACACTCAATGATTTTTACTGATATTTTTGAAAGTTTTCGACAGAAAATATTAATCTGAATATTCTTGAAATAAATAATGAATTCTATTTTTGGAATTAATTCAGCTTTGTGCGGCGTAAAGTCAAGACTGCTTACTGTTTTTTTTTTAATAATCATACAAGAGATTTCTGTACATTATCATTATTATTGATTTGTTTATTTTGCTTTAATCATCACGTCGGTTAGAAAGCTACAAAATCTTAAATCTAGAAGCTTTTCCTAAAGAAGTTATTCATTCCTAAGTTCTCTAATGTATAGATGACTTATGTTCTCCCCAATATGATTGTTAAATCCAATCTTTATAATTCCTAACGTTCCATTGACAACTGGAACTGTTTTAATCCATTAATTCACATTCATTTGATCTCAGTTCGAACACAAAGCTCCGTGCTGAAAGGTTGTCCTAGTTTTCACAAACAAAGTTCTACTCACACTGCTGCTAAATATTTATTCTTTGTGTGAGAATAAATATTGCTAAATACAGTCAATTAATTTATTAAAACAACTACTTAATAAATATTATAAATAACAGAAAATAGATTTTAACTATCGACCGCATTCTCCTGCATTTTTTAACAAAAATCTCTCAATTCGAAAATATTAGAATCAGTTTAAACAACAGGTGGCCTGTTGTCGGCAGATATAGTTACATTTTATCCACTGCTATCAGCGTAAAAAAATTGAATCTGTTCGCTTATATCTGCGAATTATATACGCTGAGTAAATTGGTTGATAACCAGCTGAGTTGAAGGGGAACTTTGAATACGAAACCTTGGAGAAGGCAACTAAGAAAGTACTCCACTGATAATACACAGCTTGTAAATATTTAAAAAATGGGTCATGTTTGCTAAAGAGAAATGGTACTTAAAAAGAGATCTGTGGTCGATGTCTGAACCTGAGTAAGAACAAAGATTTCAATTTCAAATGCCAATTTTCAAGGCAAGCAGGTTCGTCTCATGTCAAAGCTTGGTGAAACACAATCCTTCTACTCTCAATTTCTACTTCTCGTTTGATCATGTGTAGTAGTAACCATCTCTTTGTACATTTCAAATTATATACTAACCAAGACACCCACGCCCTTCCACACACACACACACACAAACAAACAAACACAGACACGCACAAGCACACGCACAAATACAATCATTTGCTATACACTTCATCTAGCGTATTTGATAGCGTATAAAATCCACAGCATATAATACCCAGCCATTGCAACAGAGAACATTAACAAAAATGTATTTGGTATATTTACCGATAAATATTTAATGTTATTGAAATATTGGCTATATTATAATATAACATTTGTTACAAAAGTTAAGAACAGTCATTTACAGAGTAAAAACAAATGCTCTCCTCTTATAGCCATCTAAATAATAATAATAATAATAATAATAATTGTATCCCAGCGTCACCTTGATGATGTTCTGTTTCTCACTAATTAATATTTTATTCAATAATACTACAGTAAAGGCTGGTTGTCTATACATTGTCTGAGAAAACATTAGCCTATCACATCTCAATTTCGCATATGACACGAAGGGTGTTTTTTGGATCCGTATTTTTTTAATTGCAAAATGGGTCATACATATCCCCAGATATAGCCGTCTTCAACAGACTGACTAACGCTATCTGCGCTACTCACAAATCAAGATAGTTTTTCTGTGCTGTCCTTTCAGCTCTAAACAAAAATCATGTGCATGAGAAAGTTTTTAAACGCATCTGACGGAACAGGTAAGACATCGTCTCACATCTACGAACAAAGATTTTCACGCAGAGGCACACACAGACGCACAACCGCAGTCAATTATCATTTGCTCCGATTTACCTAACTTCTCGGCCGACGGCACATCGGTTTCGGTGCACCGGCCACACTTGAACTAATTGATTGCTTGAAATAAATGTCATATTGCAACAACTACAAATCACGATGACAATAGGAGAGCGAGTGTGTCAATGAGAGGAGGAAAACAGCGTTGTTCTGGTGGCTGATGCGGGTAGTAACAAGAGGAAATGATGAGAAAGGGGAAAATAGACAGAAGAGAAAAGCAGTAGCAGGAGAAATAAATTGGATGACGAAATTTTTCTCTACCGGGCAGCTGATCTGTTGCAGATTTTCAAGGTGAAAAAATGAGCCTTTGAAATAGTTTTTTTAAATGCTTTTATTTAAAAAATATATTTATAACTCTAAATTCAAATTATTACTTGGAATTTTATCCCGTACTATATGGGAAAGATTTTAATAATTATTTCTTTATAAAGCAAGATATGTTTGTTTTTATGGACTTACGAGCTGCTGTCCAAAATTGAGGAATTTGGATAGTGTGCAACTCGAACATAGTGCGTAATTTTGACAATAGCTTTTGTGGACAGTACTTTTCATAAGGCAGTGTGCTAGCTGAAAGGAGATAATTCGAAGGATATGATAGAAACTGCGTGTTAGCTTAATGAATTTTCTAAACTTTACTATTTATTAAGATTTCAGTCGGACGAGAATTCATAAAAAGTACACAGTAAATATCGAATTTACGATACTAACATTGATTTTCATCAGTAGCTTGTGTTTTATGTCATCGCGCACTCTGATGTCATTTTAATTATTCCTTTTGTTATCATGTTAATAATAAAGATTCTGCAGTACCTATATTTGTGTGAGCGCATGTGGGTTTCTATTTTGAAATCTCTACCTGAAGCATTGCATGGTCATCGGTTTCATTTCTCTTCAACGTTTTCAACAGCCCAACACCTCATCCGCGTCTTTATTTTTTCACACAAGTTCCGCCCAGGGATCACAACCGTTTCTAATTCGTGGCTGTTAATCCTAAATTAACCACGCCCTCTTATTTCTGAAGGACTTTTCCCACCCCATCATAAGCAACAACAATAACGCTTATAATTACCAATACAACAAGAAACGGAAATGAAACTGACATGAACATAATAGAAAGAACACAAGAAACCTACAACTCAAATATCACTTGAGCCAGAAAAGCGGACAATAGCGAACATTATCAGAAGTAATCAACTCTCAACACATGAGAATATACAGACTCGGTTACCGAAAATTCACTTAGGATTAATATCAAAAGTCAGAATGAAATGTCTCACTATACATGAATAACATTTTGACAGTTGTATCAAGGAAATAACATCTTCGAACAGTTGCTCAACTCCATGTAAATAGAAAAACCATACACGATTTATTCTTGACCAGATCGACTTGAATGTCAATTTTTTCTTAACTTTTGTTTTCATTTTTAAAGTTTTGTTTAATCTAATGATTTTTTAGCCTTTGCAAAAATTCTGTCTGCACGAACGAAATATGTCGGTGAATTCTCAGACTTGACATAGTTTTTTTTTTCAACAAGCTAAAAGTTATGCTACAGATTACTTTTGTGTATAATACTAGTTGCATAAAACCAAAATCGCATTATATATCGCTTTATAAGTAAATAGATACCGAAAGTGATTTCTGTATGCTTTCCTATAAAGTTATAGACTTGTTTTAAAATCTAAATCTGAATAATTGGACCGAAGCACTTTTGAATGTTTATGGGTACTTTAAGGTGAAATTTGACAATGTTTTAACTAAGAATGTAAAAACATTCTGGATGATAACTCGATACAATCTAAACCTGATAATAGCCGGAAAATACATAGGTTGAAATTTATTGATCAAAATAACAGACTAAATAATTCTATTAATAATAATAATAAAAGAAAGTCTCTAATTTTATCACTTTTAGGTTTGTAATGATTTTGTCCCCTCTTTTATAATTGGATGTTTAGAATTTTAAAGAAAACATTGAAAACTCACCTAAGCTCATGTATCGAATTGGCCGTGGCTCAGAGTTTCGAAAAGTTGGTACAGTGGAAGTCTGCTGGAAATGAGGCAACGGGGTGGACAGGATATCCATCTGGCGATGCTGGGATGACAAACCTGGTGGAATATTGGCAGCCAAGCTTGCTGTAGATGTCACCACTGCTCCAAGAGGTTTCACACTGGTCAGACCAGTTGAGTGTCCTGAGAGAACTTGGCTGACCGAATGATGAGGTGTGTGGATACACAGGGGACAACAAAAGCCGAGAACATCGGAAGGGTGCCTCGGGTAGCATCCAAGGGACTGGGCAGTCACGGATGGATGAAGACGTGTAGGGCAACCAGGCGGAGATGTACTTCGGTTGGAATGCGTCGGATGGTGTGTCTGGTGGTGGTTGTGGTCATTTGACTGACCATTTGTCCCATTCTCTTTAGGTTTTTTTAAAATCAATGAATCTACCAAAAAAGAACGGGACATCTTGAAAATGGCCGTGTTTACAGTTGAGATGACCACCTCTAAAATTGAATCTGCTATTGCACTGTCTTAATATGAATATATACAAAAATATCAATATATATTTAAATATAAATATACTTTATATAAATTAATTAATTAAATAAATATTAATTATTACTATTATCATAAATGAGATAATATTCTTTTTAAAACCTGTGGCTAGAAAATACTTAAAAAGTATAAAATAGACAAGGTGGTCTTTCTATTTTTAGGGAGATTAAACAATGTAATGGGGTAACTGTTAGAAATATCACAGTCTTTTCAAAGGCCACAGCGTAAAAATTCTAATAAGGGCCGAATCAGTTTGTTTTTAAATCGTTTAGTTTAAATAAAAATTAGATTCGTTTCACTGATTATAAGTTATTAATATAAGTAAACAATAGAGATCAAAATGTGCTCCGCTGTCTCAATACGTCTCATAGAGAAGCATCTATATTTATAGACGACGTTCAGGTTATTACATTTCTAAATTCAACAAACGGCTCTTACAAGAGATGAGAATATTAAACTAAATATATCGTATTGGAAAACTATTTCAGATTCGTGATGAGGTCGATTTGTTAAAAGAAGGGGTTGTTGAGCTGCTGATGTTGGTGATCTGACTAAATTCTCATTAGATTCTTGACGTATATAAAGGCGGCCGACGAATGACAGACCTTAGCTGATTGTAAGGGCAATTTATATGAGGCTCTTAACTTTTCTCAGAGTTCCACGTTGCTGGTCAATAATTGCAACAAAATCACGGAGCAATTGCCGATCGCCTAACCCCCGTCACTTGCCCCCAAAGTTTCTGATTCGAGCAAAATATATGCATATGATTACGGGAGGCTGAGCTCATAACAGTAATGCAATTGTTATTGTTATCCTCTAAAGACACTTTTATTTGATTCGCTTGTTTCTTTATTTCTTTTGTGAGGCGTCCGGCCCACCGTTCCACGACAACAATGATGACGATGAGGTGGTAGCGGGGGTACATCGCCCGCCGTCGTCAACCAACGAACGAACGAAAAAAGGAATCCCTTCTTTCACCCCTAATTTAGGTCTTATCTATCTTTTTCTTTCTTTATTTCTTTTCTAATATTTTGCCCCTTTCCCCACCTCTCTCTCTCTCTCTCTCTCTCTCTCTCACACACACACACACAAAATCGTACGCCTTTTGTCCACACCTTTGAAGTAACTCGAGCGACAATTGGTGAAGTTATTTTGCGTCTTTCTCTCCTTATTTCTTTTTTCCTCTAGGCTACTTCCTTTCCTCATTAAATTACTCCCACTTAGATTCGAACTCTGCGCTCCTCAAAGAAACTCCACCCTTAAAAAATATCTCTGATAAATTTTTATCCTCTCTCCTAATTTTTATCAATATATTTTATTACTATTATTATTTCTCTTTCTTTTGTGTTATATTCAGGCTCTATTACAATCATGGGCTGCTCGACCGGAGCTTTTTAGGTCCACAGCCCCCTCCATATATTCATTTCCCCCACCTTTCTGATATTTTTATTTGTTTATTGCGGCTTCCGAACTTCCCTTCTACAAGTTTTATTTTCTTTTTTCAGTATTCTCTATCTCGGTCTTCTTTTTCTCTGTATCTCTCTCTCTCTCTCTCTCTCTCTCTCTCCCTCCCTCCCTCACTCTATCTTTCTCTCTCTCTCTCTCTCATTCGGTTGGCGAAATGGCGAGAGTGTAAAAGAAGAATTCTCTTTAAACTTTGTATCTTTCCGATCATTATTATTATTTGAGGCGAGACGGAAAAGAATTTTTTTTATTTTTTTTGTTATCATTCTGCTGTATTCATTGTTGACTTGAGCGTCGATTAATCACCTTCTTCTTCTTCTTCTTCTTCTTCTTCTTCTTCTTCTTCTTCTTCTTCTTCTTCTTCTTCTTCTTCCTCCTCCTCTTCTTCTTCTTCTTCTTCTTCTTCTATTCAAAAGATGAAATCTTTGGTTAAATTTTTACTTCTTTGTTTCCGATATGCTGTCAACTTTAATCATCTGTTCCTCGTTCGTTTTTCCTCTCATCATTTTATTACCTTTTCATGAAGAGGCCGCCATTTCGTTTTCGCCTGTTTCTCTCTTGATTCCACTCATTCAAGCTTTTCTACGCCCTTTTCTCATATTGTTCTCCTTCTTATCCACAAAGTTTAATAATAATAATTTAAAGTTAACGAATGAAACAACTTTTTAATTTTATTGCACTTTCCCAATCGGAAATAAAGTTCAGTTTGGTGTTATAATGAAGTTGATAAAGTTTTAAAATGAGCCTAAATTTCGTATTTGAAATGTGCCTCTATTTGATCGTCAGAGATCGATCAATTAATAAAGCTGTGATGGTAACAGCAGATTAGCTGCTAATTTTGTATCACATCTTTGAATTCTGATTTCATAAAGAATAAAATTCAAATTACCTGTCTAATAACTAAATATTTTCCCCAATATTAGATGTCATGTTTCATGCCTAGTTTTAAAGTCAAGATTTTAGTGCTGATTTTCAGAGCAGGCCAATTGACCATGGACAAATGGATAAGGACACGACGCAACACAATCTTCCTCGTTTCCGATTCTCTTCATTGTTTCCAGACTAAGTAAAGATTAGTAAAGATGAAAAATAATTCTCATACCGATTTTGTCAAGTTTTAAAATTCAAATTTGTCGAACAAAATCGAATGAATTTACAGCGAATTTGTTTTCCTAAGGACCAAATTTTTAAAGAAATTCTGATGAATTTATGAGAGACGTAAATCCTTGCCTTTCTTGTTTTGGACACATTGTTTTGACCAATGTATTATCCTATGTTCACACACACACACACACATATATATATATATATATATATATATATATATATATATATATATATATATATATAAAGTAAAGTGATCAAGATATTCTTTGTATATTTTTTTGTCTTTTGACATGGGAGCTTTTGTAAATTACAAAAATTTTCGGCTGCTCCTCTAGCCTTCTTCAGCGCTTTTAATCATTGTTAATAATTAAAGTAAATATTCCTTGAATGTCTTACAACATTGAGCAGATAATATCGACGAATCGAGGGAGAGAGTATTCGTAAGAGGAAATGACCGAAGGATATGATGAATAGGCGAAAAGATTAAATCCATTGAACCTGAGAGACGGGCAAATATAAATTATTATCAAATGTTTTAATTAAAAAAAAACTTATTTATTAACCATTAATTGTATATATATTTATATAATTTAATTATGTATATATATTGTTAACTTGAATAAACGTGCATGTATATGTGTGAGTTTTTTTGTGTGTGTATGCGTTTAGCAAACTGAAATTATTGATATCATTTCTTTAGTTTATGGAGAATAAAATGTTTAATATTCTTGCAGTTGAATCTCCCTTTTAAATTAAGGAAAGTATAACCGATATGCGGTTGTAAAAACAAAAATAACATTCTACAATGTATATTTCATAACGTAACAAAATAAAAATTGGTCCAAAATGACATGAAAAAACACAGAGGAAAACTATAATTGTTTCATTCATAAATGATGAATACGTATTTGCAAATTATTTACTATTTCCAAAAGATTTATTATCCCTGAATCAACTGATCGAAACAATTTTTAAGTTCAAGGAAAAATATATTTTTGAAAATAAATACAACCAGAGCAGAATGTAACTTTCTAAAAACTGTTGAAAATAAACCAAATATAACTAAGAACCTCATGAATAAAATGGGAACTGCTACAGTAAAATAACAATAACAATTACTAATGCCCTATACAGAGTAAGCTTGACTGCACTCTGACTGTATAAGACCCTTTTTTTTAAAATGGTAGCATGCGCAAATGAATATATTGGGAAGCCTATTTCATTTTGAAAGAATGTACTATGGGCACAGGAGACAAAAATATAATTTTGGGAACATAATGACAAGAAATTATTTTAAAGAAGTCAAGTTGATGCTTTCACCCAATACCCCCAAAAACACTATCCTTACAACAAAACGTATAAGGAGTAATATCATACTTTGTGACATTTCTCTACAAAGGGGAATTTGGTAAGAGTTAATAGTATAATGAACAAAGACAATTACATGAAATGTTGGATGTGAACTTGAAAGTGTATGTTATAATCTAAAACAGAAGTGCGGTTGGATCTTTATCCTAGACAAAATTTATAAAATTTTAGTCTGGCCTTCTCAAAGCCTCAACTTGAATACAATTGAAAACATATGGGATGAACTGAAATGAGGTGTAACAGCAGGAAAAAAAGTAATCTACAACACCTTGAACATGGCATAAAGTATGGCTCTCTGTAGTCATCCATTCGTTTTGTAGGAAAAACTATATACAAGCTACTCGTTTAGCCATTCTTTCAATACAATTTTTTTTTTTAAATCTCTTCTTCGGAATGATAGCATTAATTTTAAACTGACTTGCAGTGTAGTATGACCAGCATAAATATTCAATACGCGACACGCGCACACATCAGAATTTTGGTATGAATCCCTTCTTGTTTGGTCCGATAACTTTTCAGAATCAGTTTGTGTTTTATTAATATATATATATATATATATATATATATATATATATATATATATATATATATATATATATATGTGTGTGTATGTGTGTGTGCGCGTGTTTATACACACACACACATATACATATATGTGTGTGTGTGTGTATTGTATAATTTTTTTTAGGTTTATATGGCAAGAGTAATCAATATCCAAGATAAAGGGTATATAGATATAAACTCTGAACATAAGAATCAACACTATATGGTGAGTGTCATTTTCACGCCTCAAGCAATCATCAGACCAGTTGTGCTTACTTTGACTAATAAAGTTTTGTTTGGGTCGATTTTTTAAAAAAATTGTACTTAAAAGCGGCCATTTATTTCTTTGTACCTTATAGAATTTATTTTCATATACACACACAATATATATATGAGAACCGGTTTCAAATCTCAACATGGTCGATTTGTCGGGAATGGTGACTTCTTGATAATATCGGCATGGGGTGGTGATCCCAGTGTGTGGTACCTTTGGAAAATACCTGAAACTATACTGCAGGTTGTTCCAAGCCTTGTGATTCAATTTGGGTAGACGGAAAAGTTCCGTCAATAGTTGTGCTTACACGAATTATCACATCATTGTAACCAAAGGTTTGAGCGTGCTAGTCTCTTTCAAACTGCTGATGATGTCCTCTTTTCCAGAAACTGTATGGTCAGCTCCGCATATTTGAAGTATAAACTACAATTGGACTCTGTGGGCATTAAACACATACAAATGTGCCTGAACAAGTGTCTGCAACAGGGATTAGTTAGTCCTCATAACAAACAGGGATATTCAATACGAGCGGTCAGTCGTTATATTTCAAATTTATAATTAGCTGAAACCCAAATTATAGAAAGTATTTGGTTAAATCACTTTAACAAAATTTGTCTCCATCTTTCTAATAAGTATTTCACTTCATTTTTTTATGTGCTTATCCCAGCTCTCAAACAAAATGTTTATTAAAACAAATAACTCCCTTATTTATTTCTGCCAGGTACTATAATATTCTTTACTAACCCGATAAAATTCTGACTTATATTTCAACAACTTCCATATTCATGTTAGACATAACGACTCACTTTTGCTTTTGCTGTGGTAAATTTTTTCTCTGTTTAGACAAATTTTATATTTTTTTCTCTCATTATAAACATTTTCTCTTTATTTTAATTTCAAATTCTGTTGCTTGATAACTAATTATTTTGACTTTCATTTTCAATTGAAGTCAAATCGATATTTAACCTATGCTGTTTCTAAATATCACCGAATACAAAATAATCAAGGAAGGTCAATTAAAATGAAAACACCAACCCGACAATGCAATGTGTGCAAAAATTAAACGATTCTATTCAAAAATTAAAAAATTAAAAGAAAGAATGTAGTTACCTTTTTGTTATTAATTGGGAATAGTGAATTTCCCAGCCTTAACCAATTTCACACTGTTTTCGTTTTTGAACGACAATGCAAGTAAGGCGGCCTGGTGATGGGACAAACAAGTCATAAAATTATATTTAAGCTGTTTCTAAGGTAAGGATCAGGAAATATATCCACATTTTTATAGACCCAATTTATTATATTCTGTCTATTACTTTATATTTCTATAGATCATGTACATGTTTTAGATTTTACAAGTATATGGATGTTAGTTATTATTGGGACACCAATATATTAGCCACCGAGAAAGTTCATATATCCACATTTTTTAATCAATATAAAGCCAAATTTTGTTGTAAAAATCTTAGAAGAACAAAAATAAATCACTAATATGGGAAAAAAAACTGTTCCACAATTTGTTCTTTTGCTAATTTCAGACGATACTTTTATCCCATAATTTAGATGAGTGAATTTTTCAATCATCACGTGACAGATTTGATTTTCCGTTAGTCTTTTGGAGATCGAATATTTGCGCATTATCCACGGAAATCAGAGACCAGAGTTCACGTCTAGGTAAAAATTGAAAAAATGGCGCAACACAGTCTTCTTTCTTCTCCTTTATTTAGTTGTAGAAAGCTTTCAGAGGGAATTGCTTATGATAGAAAATATTCTAAACTAATCTAGAGTTTAACCCTTAGTTATTAGATTAATTTTTATTTGAAATTTACATTGTAAAATGTTCATATTAAGTAATTACTATTTACTACTGAATTAAGTGCATTGACAAGGAAGAAGGTTATATTGAAAAGTTATTTGCTGTAAAAACTAAATACTTTCTTTGTCATTTTGCTCCAGACTAAACGATTTACCTACGGGTTGTTTAATGGCTCATGCGGAATAGTTTCATCGTCTTTGTTATTTTATCATTAAGATTCAACCGCTGTTTCCTCGTTCCTTCTTTTGTAATGGAAAGTCAATCAACAGAGCCACTGAACGTCTGACTCATGTGTAACCTTCCCGGGGACCAGATGAAATTCACTAGCACTCGCAATCGGTTCATAGTGGAGAGTAAACAAGGTGGGAAAAATTATCTGCCTTTTCCTAGGTAGCACCATACTATTGATAAAACTTAGCTAACCTAGATTATGAATGAAGCAATTGAATTAGGTGTACTCATATCTTTATCTTTTCCGTTTCGATTACTTCGTTTAGGCTGGTAGGTCTTCCTTCTATTATTTTATTGTAAAGTATGATTAGCATTCTCTTTGCTGCTTTAATTAAATTGTTTCGTTTGGTGTGTTTTCGAGCCTTCTTCAGTGGCTAAATCGGTAAAGGAACATCAAGCTAAATGTATGAACATAAATTGATACGCCTGAGCAGATATGAATGTACGTGAGAGATTCATGGAAAATTGAAGTTTAAATACAGTAAATAACGCGCCTCTGTGGCTAAATCGGTAAAGGCACGTCAAGCTAAACGACAGTTCCGTATAGGATACAGGTTCGAATCCTGTCAGAGGACGAATATTTTCTGTGAAAATTTCTCGGAAATTCAGGCCGGTAAATGTTGTTTAATACTGTTATTTATAAACAGAGCATTTACTTAAATATTTGTATCTATAAAAATAATGTATAAACATAAAAATGTCTTAAAATAATTGTCGGACTTTGTCCATTTCATAACATATATATATATATATATATATATATATATATATATATATATATATATATATATATATATATATATGTATGTATGTGTGTGTGTGTGTGCATTGACAACATCAGCGTTTGTAAAACCAGATTCATACATGTACTTAAATACAAAGGCTCAAAACACGAACAAATGCAAAGCACAAACGTCCTGTCGTCCCCGAATCTTCAACTGTTTCTCTGTTACTCTGTTTGCTTCCTTCACTTCTTTCATGTGTCAACACAAATAATTGCGCACTAATCTGTCAATAACTCTCTATTTCTATGTTCAAACAATAAACGACGTTTATTGGAATCGATGAATACATAATACTTTTGATCAATGAGTTGACAACGCAGGCCAGGTTAGCCCACACAGCAGAGAGGGGTGTGCGCAGTCGAAGGCCATTTACCAACCCCTCGGCCGTTCGCTTCTGCAGTCAAATTATACCAAAGAAGGCTTTGACCTACACTGACAATAAGTGCAAGACACTTTTATTTGATTCAAGACACGGACACACGCGTATCATCATCAACGTTCATTGTTATTTTGTCGACAATTAAATATTTGATTTCTTTTCAATTCCTGTTTTATTTGGCATTAAAAAGCAGTTGCTATATTTTTAGTCATTTATTTTCCTCAACTGAAAAACTTAGAGCCCTTTTTTCTGTTTCTAAGTTGTTTTCCCTAAAATAAAAAAATTTCTTGTGTAACTGCTTCCACTTATAGGGAACTTTTTAAATATATCAGTTAATCATGATATTTCTTCCATGATTCGAACTAGCACTTTTGACTTTACAGCATTTATCCAAGCAATTTGTTCATTCTTCAGGAGTTTTTTTTTTTTTTTTTTTTTGCATCCATTGTATTTAGATATCATCAAGTAATATTTATTCGTTTGGACATAGCCGATCATTTTATTAGTTTTGAAATATTTTCTATTAAAATGATCAGCGATAATGTATGAAATTTATTTGTTGTTTCGGCATCAATTTATCTTTTGTAATTCTGAAAGATCTGATAAGCAAGCAGTTGGGCGAGATAATTATATATATATATATATATATATATATATATATATATATATATATATATATATATATATATATATATATATATATATATATAATAAAGAACAAATAGGAAATGTATATCAATTTAACATATTTCACTTTTATTAAAGCTTCGGCAGAGATTGAGAGAAAGGAGAAAATAAACACAAACTGGTATTTTCAATTTATGTGGGGGAGACATCGCGTGATTTAAAAAGCCCGCATCTACGTACACAAGAGAGACTTATGTTTGGACAAACGATTTAACTCTATCGTTATGAATTGAAACTATGCTGGACATATTGATTTCTCTAATGGCACCCTAATTGAAAAGGAGAACATCATTCTTTGAGGAGAAAATCATGGAAAACTTAATAATAACATTATTATCAACTATAAACACACGCCTAAAACATTACATCGCCATCTTTCTTTGAATCCATTCTTAAAAAATCTAACTTGTAGCTATCTAATACAATGAATACATGCTTAAATAGGTCAGACATAAATTGAAACCATGTGACACTCTGCTCCGCGGGCTGACCGAACAAAGTTGAAGACATCAGAACTAACTCCCAGCAAACAAACACACATACACAATTACCAATACTCATTACTATCTGATGCCCACTTAGACATACATGAATCTTTACAAACTTACATATACGCCGAATTATCTACGGTTTCAATGCACGTGACATGTGTCTGAACAATGAGAACTGCCGCAAACATAATTGGAAATTTCAAAGCCTGTTTTCGCAATCTCTGACGAAGCCTTAATAAAAGTGAAAAGTGTTATATTTAAAAGCTTCCTATTTGTTCTTTATTTTATCAACTTGTCGGATTCCGATCCATAATTGACCTGCAATTGATCATTACCTGATATACATATATATATATATATATATATATATATATATATATATATATATATATATATATATATATATATTTATATTTATATATGAGTTAATGATCATATCAAAGATATATATATATATATATAGTTTTAAGGTGTGCTATATTTATGGGATAAAGTGCTCAATATCAGAGATAGAGCGTATGTAAATATAAATATAAAACTGAACATTGAAGTGAAGTCATCACTCAGAGGCGACAGGCTGTTTCGTGACGATTGCGTCCAGCATGAAACAGCCTGTCGCCTCGAGTGTTGATTTCAATGTTCACTTTTATATATATATATATATATATATATATATATATATATATATATATATACATATATATATATATATATATATATATATATTGTCTGTGTGTACTCAGGCATGTTTGAAAAACAAGGTACACCACTTCCTACTATAGATAGTACCTAAAAAATATATCTAATTTTTCTCAATCTATTATATTTAACTTTTCACAAGTTACTTATCATATCAAATATCCTACAATACTTCTTTATCTCCCAATTTTGGCCTTTTACTTTCTTTTACTGTGAAAAATTCTTTTTTTCCTGTATACTTTGCTAATATATATAAATCCACTTCACCCAGTAGATCAGATGAAGGATCACTTCCTGTTACGTGTACCATGTAATCCACTACAAGCTATGGCATGATGGAAAGAAGATGGAGCAGACGAGCTAACCAACATCGTCCCCGAAATGAAAAACACAGTATGAAAGTGCAACGATCTACTAGATTTATAGGATAATTGAATCAATAAATCTATAATATATATATATATATATATCAAATCGTAACGGAACGAGCTCACACACACAACCGATAAATATAGCATATCTTAAAGCTATATTGTTTCACACACAAGCACATACACAGACACAACACACACACACACATATATATATATATATATATATATATATATATCAGTATATTTTCGCTAAATAAGTTTAACCCATAAGATCTTCCTCAACCACGATGCCAAAAATTAGGCCTTGAAATTGGTTGAATGAACAGGTAAGGTGATTCTTTTATATTTTGTTCACGATGAAATCCTTAACGATTCCTTGATATTGTGGGATGCTGGTTGGTCTCTTTCTTGTCGACTATCAAGTAATTCAACTCGGACGAGCTAAAAGCTTCTATGCAGATAATAAGATTGTAAAAATGCTCGGCCCATGATGTGCAGTCAACGATGCGAATCACAATATATATGCAACAGACGCTTAAAATTGTCGAGAGGTAACCGAATTGTTTGTACTAAGGATATTATATCGGATGGAAGATTGCATCAAACTGGAAATGTATTCGTTGTATACTCACGTTGGGGTTTCTTACCTTATTCCAACAATAGCGTTTAAATAGCAATATTCTGAAAATAAACTTGCAGTCAATTTTTATGTTTGTACACCTGACAGATTTTAAACCATGCATACAATCATACCAGTAGTTACTACCATTCTGCTATTAGGTTAGTGCAAAAATAATGACAAAATAATGTCGTTTTTTGACGTTAAAAAATACGTCAAAAAACGACATTATTACGTCATTATTTTTGCACCAATCTAATATATATTATTCCATTCTCTTGCACCTATTGATATAATACTACAAGGGGTGTACGTGCAATAAATGAACGAGTCAAGCGTCGTTACATCATATACCATACATGTTAAATAGGGGACAGACCTGGCAACCGAGTAGTCCTCCACACAATTCTTCTACTGTCTTTGATTTTATATCAGACGAAGCGAATTTTAGAAAGTATGTATAAGGGCCTACTTTGGATCTGAAATATTTACGCGTTGTCAGCAGCACCAGCGGTCAACTTACGAGCCAATGCAAAAGCCTGTATTTTCAACTTTAATATTCAAGACAGCCAGGCAAGCAAACCCTCTTTAGGTGGATGTACAGCGCAGCACACGCTTCCTATCCCCCAATTCAGAGCCTTTGCCAAACTAACTAAACACAGATATATACTCAATAACAATATCATCCATAAATGTGCTTTATCGTACTGAAATTTTTACTATCGATTTTAATATGAAACAATGCCTATTCATTGTATTGGTGGCTTCCAAACTTGTCACCTACAAGTATAGAGTTTAGATTCGACTGTGCTCTCCACTTGTTTATTGTATTGTAAACAGGAGGATTTGCTTGCAGATTCGTGACATCAAGATTTTACTTGTTTATTGCCACTTCATTGAATATGTTTTATTCGTATCTTCTAATCACAAAAGTCTTTTCGAACGTGGGAAATTCAATAAACCTTTAAACAATTGCAGTAAACTTACCGCAATGCAATTAATGAACCTTTCAAGCTGTAAATTACTATTATTCAGGCTCACTGGGATTTTACACCAACAGGCATCGATGGATTTCACTAGAAATCAAGTGACAGCAAGTCTTCTCATAAATGTAGCATACACTAAGTTTCTCAGCGATTTTCGAAATATTGTTGTCTGGATATTTTTTATTCTTCCTCGGATTTCCAAATCTTTCAATCTTTTTTGCAAAACTCTTCGAGACAGTTTCAAGCATTCCACTAATGGTAGGTGCAAGTGTCTATTTTAGGACTGATAAGTATGTCAACCCCAGAAGCTGGTTTGTGTTGAAGAAAGGTGTGAACAGCCAAGACAATGAGGAGACAAAGGCACATGTTTATATTTAACAGAAACGCCATTTTTATTACACCAAAACCATGTGCGTTTTTATAACAAAACAGAAAAGGATTGTTCCAGGAGGAATGTCTGGATTGTAGTAGTGTTGTCCGGTAGGTCATTGGTTGGCAAGTTTGTCGTCAGTCGGATGCAGGTCGGGCTTCGAGTTCAGGAAAACAGAACAGTCGGCTTAGCTAGACAGGACCGAAAAAGGCTTCAGAACAACAAAGTTTTGTAGTTCGGAAAGAATAACGCCTTTTTGTATCTTGTCCTAACAAGGACAGTTTGCGAGAGTCTCTCCCGAGAACTCGGTCGTGGGGTCCGCGGATGACGGAACCAGCAGGAACGAGTTAGCGACAGGAGGCTGGAATCGTTGCCACCTGGCTGTCTGCTTCGACGATTTGGGTGAATCTTCGGAGATATTCCAACTCACAGTTGGGAACCTCTTCCCTAAACAGGGCCAAGTCGGTGAGACGATACTAACTTCAGTGGTGGATCGACCGCGGAAAGCAGCATCTCACCGAAGAGTATCGCTCAGCAGGACACCGGGGAGATCAAAAGTTGATATCAAGTAGTGCACAGATACTACACCACCGATCTTATCCCCCGGGCCGAGAAGGCCGACCTGCCATCCAACCGACGACTCACTTGCCACCCTGCCTTGCAACATCTTCATGATCCGGTTTTCACTTCTCCCTCAAGATTTCTATTTCCCCCCAGCTTTTCACTTTCTTCCAATTTTAACATTCATTCTTCCCAAACAGTGGCATCCGCTAACAAATTTTCTTTTCCTTATTCATGATCTTTTGCTCTTAATTGCGTGACCTGTATCAAAGTCACAAAGAATGTTATTCATATTGTTAACATTTCATTTCACATTTTACGACTTTTTATGGACTTTATATTGAATCCCGCAAGAATCATAATTATTAACTGACACGCGATATTTCCACTAAATGCCTTCAGTTCATCAAATAACATCGTTCGTCGTTCTTGTTTATTCAATTTAACTGAGATCTGTCTAATTTTATTATCATGAGTTTCTAAGCCAACAAGCTGATTAAATTTTCTAAAATCTTCTATAGGAACATCTGACGCAAAGAGATGGTTAATATTTTTTTCCTATAGATCCGCTCGCTCTTGTCGTGAGTTTCATCTTTATTGGGCACCTAGATACTTGTGCCAGACTAAGTTGTTGAATCCCCAAATCTTTCAAATTTTCTATACATGTGCATTGACCATCTAGTGCGATTTTATGCATTTTCCTCTATCATTAATGTATTTATTTGATAGAAACTTCAAATCCTCCAATGACTACTGGCACCGCCGTTTCTATTATTATTACAGATGAAGCTTGCTTTTTAATACTTTTGATGTTAGGTAAGTGGGAATGTCCAGCACTAATAAATACAAAAAAAGTCCATTTACCACACCTTAACTACTTATTCCTGATCAGTGCACGTGATTACCTGTTTATTGACCACGCATCATTAACTCTGTAGGACAAACTATTTCAACTATTAGTCTTATCAACAGATGACTGCGTTCTACACTTTAGCCACGCGCACACCGATCTGTTGATTCGACTATATTTTCATCTATTACAGCCAAATGTAATCTTCTCTGCACAAGTCACCATGATGACGCTTGCATTGTAAGAAGACAATTCTAATGTCCGCCACACATTCATTTACATCGGTGTCAGATGTGTTTTCAATTCAGTTTATATAGATTACAATAATGCATCTGCCATGGAACCATACTAAGGATGTTTGCTTCGCAAGCCTTTGTTTGTAAGATTAATCCTCACTTGGTTTTCTTTAATTGTAATTTAATAAATATCTACATTGCCGCGTAACAACGGTTTGCAAGATTATCTTGTAGATTCTAGAGAAACGACATGGCACTCCACTCTTGTAGCCTTGCACCAGGTAAGGATTTAGCAAATATTCTTAAATGTGCTTGTTGTAGAGAGAGTGTTAATAAATAACCATTTTAATCTATTTATAATGTCGTGCTTGATTTTCTGCTAAAAAATAAAAATAAAAAGCCCATTCTTTTGTTTAAAAGAAACATGGGTATATTTTAATTTCCGTCAAAATGATATCACTGCATGCCACATTTGCACAAAATGTATCAAATACATTTACATTACAAGTTAATCAAAAAGTAGAGTTATTTTCTAAAAAAATATAATTTTCAGAATAAACAAAGCAATTCGTGAAAGAAATATTCTGCATTTGCAATTGCCAGAATTAAATTTGTCCCTTTTATGACGTCACTTTTCTTCGTCTTATAAGCGCTAAGAAAGATTAATATATATATATATATATATATATATATATATATATATATATATATATATATATATACACCGAGATACTTGAAATATTACAAATCTCTTTAAAAAAAAAAAAAAGAAACATCATTGAATAACTATTATATGAGTTAACTCGCCGCTCAACCCCTGAGACCTTGTATCAAAGTAAACTAAGAGTTAAAAAATATGCTTAAATTTTCTTCTTGTAGAGGCATATTTAACGAGTCTTGTAGCCTATTTATAATGTGCTGAATTTGATCCTCGGCAAGTGCCCCAAGACAGTCACCTTGTACCAGATTAGACTAATCTTAGCAAATACCTATATGTGTGTCATTTGTTGTTAAAGAAGTATGAATTCTTCTTCGCTGGTTTCATGGCATTTTGGAAAAAGAAAAAAATTTTATTTTTCACAAAATTCAAATCTTTCCGGCGAAAAGTGATATTTTTCTTAAATTTTTCTCCTTCTCTTATGATTCAATTGATTTATTTTTTCTTATTTCTTTGGCGGCAATTTTCTCTCTTCAAATTAGACACGATCGTTTCATTCATAAAATATTAGTTCTCATTCTTCACTTTCATCTACGCATATTTCACAAAAATCTGACTCAGCGTTGTTTTACACCTTATTTCGGTGGTTATCAAATATTGTAAAGATTGCAAAAGATAAAACAATAAAAAAGTAAAAATGTATATGCATCCCTTCAATTTGATGTTTTTTTCTAAGTTCACTCCTTACTGTCAATTTTCACGACTCAATAGAAAAGTTTTATACTCTATATAATTAACAGAGATTGTTTTTGGTTTGTTTTTATTTATTTATTTATTTAATGTGTTGATTCGATTATCATTGTTAATATATAGTAATTTATTGGAAAACATATCGATGTCGTAAGCAATCTGGCGATGAATCAAAGTGCAAGGAGAGGTGGTTCCAAGCCTTTCATAAGGACGGTAACACAACGTGAACATAAATAATAAATCCTGAATTCGGATGCCATCCGCGAATTACTTTTACCGTGTCGATAAGACACGTTACATCCCCATCTCGTATATTATATGAAACAATTTATGCATTAATATTTTAGTTTTTATTATATTATTAACTAAGTAAGCCATATCGAAAAGAAACACACACGTCTTAAAATTGATTAACTCCTTAGTACTTTTAAAATAGTTTCACACATAAAAATCTTTAAATATATATTCAATTTACTCTACACTTTCATGGAATTGATCTTTTCTCCTCTCGACTTCGTAAATTTCTTTGAATGATTCTTATATCAAAGGCACTATCACTTCGTATTACCAGTATAGAAATAACTTGAGAACAGCCAAAAAATTACAGTTATAAAATTAGAAATATGGTATGTGCTCGATTTAGCGCCCCCGATCGCATAAGCGCCCCCTTTCCTCAAGGAATTTAAAATAAGTGCCTCTCTATAATAAGCGCCTGTGAAGCAAAAGATATTTAAGAAAGGAAAGGAGTGGGGGGTGATTTCAATCTGGGAGTTTAAAGACAAAAGTAAACTTATCGTATGTAGTCATGTATGACTTTTGAGGACCTGATTTTGAAGCTAATTTTAAGGGGTCGCATCATACACGAGATATACAATTAACATATGTACCACTGACTCTGGCTACACCGTTGACCAAATCCATTTACTGTAGTCAAAAATTACAACTGTATTTAATATAAATATGATTTTGATAAAATTGATGTTTTACATAACTGTTTCCAGTTATAATGCAATGTATATTCACATGTTAGTATCGTATTATAAAATACACACATAGTGAATATGCATTTTTTTCCATTGTTTACCTTTATAAGATGTTTAACTCTTTCTCGTTCGTTTGTTTATGACTGTACGTTTTTATGCAAGGAGTATAGCCGAGTGTTACTAGCGATACGTTCATCATTCTCTTTTACATTTTGAACTTTTTTAAGTAGAAGATGGGATAAATAAATAGAGGGAAAGAGGTTAGTCTATTGTAATTTGGTCTCTCAAAAATGTAACTCGCATGATACACAAGGTACATGATAAAATCATTTTTATAAGTGAAAATTTAGGGGTCGCACGATACGCAAGATCGCGCATTAGATCGTGGTAATCAAAATATGCTTTCTTTAAAACTTTTAAATGATCACCCGTACTCTAAATTGAGCATTTATTTGAAGATAGATAGATAGATAGATAGATAGATAGATAGATAGATAGATAGATAGATAGATAGATAGATAGATAAAATAAATTTTCTAGACGGATTTTTTTTTCTTTTTTTTTTTTTTTTTGCAATCGCCCCCGTCTTTGAATTTATTTTGTGTCTGAAATGAGAGCGATCACAGGGACATCATGAGAGTCACCCACGAAAGATCTAATTTCAATAAGGAAGCTTCTTCGTTTTAAAATTTCTATTAAGTTTTCCGCAAAAAATATTCTGTCACTTAAAAATATTCTGGGCTTCATTTGCCACTTAGAAAGGTAATGATCAGAAAGAAAAATTAAGTCTCTAACACAAAAGAAAAAGCGATGATGTAAGTTCAAATTTCTTCGGATATTTTTATTTCCCATCCCGATCTGTGTTACTGACAATTTGTAAACTGATATTTTAAGAAGTTGTGACAGAAGCAACTGAAAGCAAAATGAAAGAAATCCCCTTAAAAATAATGGTAAATGACAAAGCTTCATTTAATAATAAATTCGAAATAATATTAATATTTTACGCTTTTTATACATGATTTTGAGAGATTTAATTCTCAACAAATAATTTACTATTTTTATTGATAAATTTGATAATCTTTACTTACATTATTTACATTATTCGGGCTGTTATCCTCAGCTTCATTACCATATTCACAAGGTTTCGGCTGTTCTACGCTCCGGCCTTCTTCAGACAATTGGAATTTCGAACCAAAGCCTTTATTTCGTGAAGATGAGGATAACAGTCCGAGTAATGTAAATAATGTAAGTAATGATAATACCTTATCTCAGATATATAGTCAGATATTGATAATCTTCGTTTATGTTTTGCATTATTCAGTAGATTTTTAAAGATTATGTTCATTATTGATTTTGTTTTTAGTTGTTGTTGTTTTTTAGTTGTGACGTATGCATTCTTTAGTCATGTTAGAAGAAAATATGTAGTAAAGACCAGAAAATATATCATCCTAAAAGTTGTTAAAAGCAACAAAGATGAAATTACTAACCTGCGAAAGATGAGTACTAATACAGGAAAGCCGAATTTACTTAGATGATCTTTTATTATTGTCGAAATATTTCTCAGTAAATTCCAGCTTATTAATATTTACTAGTTTTTACTTTATTTTTCTTTTTTCGGATCGTTTTTACGTTCCGAAACGGTTTAGTAAATAGGAAGGATTGAAAATAACAGAATAGAAAAACTAATCAAACGTTTATAATGAAAATGAAAGAAATTTGCATAACTTAAAACGATTAAATGTAGGTATCTC
>OZ010572.1:799581-844581 GCA_963932145.1 Acanthosepion lycidas
TCACTGCAGTAAGTCCCAGAATTAATTTCTCAGTATCTGTCTATATTTCTGAGATGAGGTATTATGTACACTATTTAAATTATTCGGACTATTGTCCTCATCTTTGTCGCCATATTTATTACGTTTCGTACGTTGTGACAGGATTCAAAGAGTGTGAGTTCAATACCCAGTTAAGGCAGTGGAGAACTTGGAGAGGAGAATTAACAGGAGATAATTGATAACTGACATCCATTAAACATGGCACGTGGAACTAGAACAGTCTATCCTAATGAGCGAAATATAGGGTTCAGCTCGACATTCCAACCCCTGAAGAAGGTTGGAGCATACAACGGCCGAAACGTTGTGATAAATATGGCGACAAAGATGAGTACAATAGTCCAAGTAATAGTGTACATTAATTTCTCAGTTGTTGATAAATGGATTGATTTAAAGTGGGAAAAGTCTTTACGCTTCGTGTATATATGGTATATTTATATAAAGCTTAACTTAGTTTAGAACCCAGTGACGATCATATAAAATAACGTTGTATACTGTGCTATATTAATTTGTTAGGCGCTTTCCATTCATGGTTATTATTTGTTCAGAAATGTCTAAATTATCACCCATATGCAAATGTTTTATTCGATCAGTGATTCAAAACAGCTTCAAGTGAATGAATCATTTTGGTCTTAAAAAACAATAATCCTTCACCAAACCCTACAGACTGGCGCTACAAAATCACAAAGAGATTTACCAAAAGCACATTATTCCAGCAGTAACAACAACTAAAATGGATAACACATAGAACTAAAAAGGAAAGTAATGATATAATGAAGATGTTGACTTTTCACACGACATTAAACAAAAGACTTGGAAGGAAACTTCCATCAATAGAAAGAGCGATAATAATGGGCTTGGAAAATTTAATTTCCAGAAAAAATTGTTTTAAGAAAAAGATTTTATGAATACCAACTGAGAGTAAGGTTAACTGTTCTGTTCGTGAATGCCGAATGTTTCCTGTATAAAAACGGCTAATTTAACCACTATCATTAATATTATTTTATTGAAAATTCAATCTCGATTAGGTCCTTATCTAGTGAAATGCTTTAGGATTATGCAATTTCAAATCGCCACTTGTATAACTGTAAACTCTAGCAGTATACTAAAATTGTTTAGTATATTTGTTTCATCAAAAAATTATATTTTAGATCCAAAATTAACTTTTAAGGGAGAATATAACAATGATTCCATTACAAATCGTGCAATAAGCTACATTATTTTATTTATTTCAAAACAGTTATCAAGCTTAAAACAGCACTGAGTCGCACAGAAAAACTTTAAAAAAAAATTTTTGTTTCTCTTGAAACAAAGAAAAATCTCCAGTTTATGAGAAAGAAAGAAAGAAACAAAGAAACAAACAAACAAACAAACAAACAATAGGAGATATTAAGACTTAAGAGTGTTGAGTTTCTCCGGTTACAGTCACTTCAATGGGGTCGAATGAGCAATCGTTATCGAGTTCGGTCCAATATGCGTAATGGTCATCCATAAAAACAGAATATTACTGTAATGTCAAGATTAACTATTTTTATTATTAATTTTCGACTTATTTTTCTTTTTCTGTTGTTGCTTTTTATCATAATATTGAATTAGTTACACCCTACGACAGTTAGAGAACGCAACATGAATTAATAAAAATAAAGATAGAATCTCGCACAATTCTTATCCAGTATATTTTCTTTATAAATTTGGTCAATGATTCTTAATGAAGCCAGATCTACACTCATAGTCAAAATTTCTCATTCGGTCATTCAGTCTGCTGTTTGTTTACTATCTTTTAGTAGTCGTTGCAATTGTAGTAGTCCGAAATTATCTGAATTCTCAAATGAGGAATTTTCATTATAAATTTGCGTCTCGTTTATTTTCTGATTCCCGTTGATTATTTTTGGCGGCCGTAGAATGTATCGACCTAGAGCGTTGTGATAAAAACAAACAGCGAGAGAATAAAATGAAAAACTAATCAATTTTTTTTATTATTTATATGCGAATATAAATATAAAAATTTTAAATGCAGAATATACTCGTGCAAAAGTCGAAGTCCAACTAAATTTCAACGAAAGGCAGTTTGGATTTAAAGAATCGTTTCGTAATATATATGAAGAACGAGGAGTGTCTCTGTAAGTTTCTTCCTGAATAACAACTCAACATTGGAATTAAGGTAATGAATTATTCTGATCATATAGTAAAAATAAAAACTTAAAATGTTTTCCATCGAAAACAAAAATGTCAACAATGAGGAAAAGTACGTTGAACTGCCAAAAACTAGACAATATTCTTCTGTTTTGGAATGATGAAGAGGGTCAGAACATTTAAATGTTTAATGTTTATTGAAATGATATGAACTAATATTTATAAAAAATTAAGATTTTGCTAATATAATTTACTTTATGCATAAATTTCAGCCAATTGAAATAATGTCCATTTCATTGCTGACTCCCCTAAGATTAACCTTAAAATATAAATTCGATGATACACCAGTATACACAAAATACGTGTGTGTGTGCGTGTGTGGATATGTGCATGTGAGTGTGTGTGTATTCAAGAACTTCATTAGCTAGATAGGTATATAGATAGATATGAACAGTTGTACAAACGACAGACATACATATTTATTTCCTTTCAAACGTAATTTCTGATGAAGATCTCTTTAAAAAATTCACTAAATTTTTTACCTGCAATAAATCTCCCTGTGTAAACAGTCCGCAAGCATAATCCCCAAACGTAGTCCCCAGGTGTAATTCCCTAGCGTAGATCTCTAAGGTTGGTCGTGAACTCAAATGATGTCCTAGTAGGTCTTGAAAACTCAGATCTTTTTCATAAAATATAATGAAAAAATTTAACATGAGGTTTGGATATTTAAATGCGATGGACTTTTACATGAGAATATACGACATTTAAATATATCAGAATATGTTTGACTACGCGTTGACTGTTAAATTCAAAATCGAGTTATGTACTCTATGCAAATTCTTCTTTCTTTTTGTTAGTTTTCATTATTCAAGATTCATTAAAAATAAACAATTAAAACCTTTCCACTGTATTTTCATTCGTTTTAAAGCATTATTGGTCAAACTTTTTCAATCCTAAATTGTCGATCAATTCTTATTTAGGCATACATTTAAAAAAAAAACACAACTTTGGACATCACAATCCGTAAAGGTCATCAAAAAATTCAAAATTTTCAGAGTGAATGCTTTTTAAGATTGTAGCATAACATTTTTCTACCAAAAAGCCTTCAAGCTCTCTATAGCTTAGGACATCATCAAGTATCGATCTAGCTCTAACGTTGATAGTTGATTCACTTACTAGTTATCTGAATAAAAAAAATCGTTTCTCTAAATGCTGACTGAAACTTTTACTCAATTTTCATCTTTTCATAAAACAACTGGGTTTTTTTTGCCTCAAGACGACTAGGTTATTTTTAAAATAATTCTATTTTCAAAATTATTAAAATTATTGATTCTTGTAAAGTCTTCAGAAAGTAAACAAAAGCCTCCTCACTGTCTGTCTGTCTGCCTGTCTCTGTCTCTCTCTCTCTGTCTGTCTCTGTCTCTGTCTCTCTCTCTCTCTCTCTCTCTATTCATTTTGTGCGGGTGTGATCTAAAAATACACGGAAAGACAATAATTACCTAAGTAAATATTAGCTCAGCTTATGACACTTGTAAGGCATGAACAAAGGTTTGGGATACGTAGAACGCTAGGTAAATGTTATTTCTTATCAAAATCGCTTGTTCCTTACCTAACTTGCGGTCTATCTTGTTTTCGTTAATTTATCCAGTAAGTTAAATGATGTTAAAAACAAATTTTAATTTCTTCAACATCTTACAAATATTTCAGTAAACCTTTTCTGTTTATTAACAGAAATACAGAACAAATTTTTGTTTTGAACGCGTCAAACTTGTTTCTTCGGAAAATATTGGAATAAACTTAAATCAAAACTAACCAAAATTTTGACCATTTACACTAATTACATTAAATTATTTTCATTCTTGTAAGGCTTCATCCAGTGCTTTTGATACAATTTCTTCATTTTTTTTTTTTTGTAAGTTTATATTTTAAAAAATGCCGACATTTCGAACGTAATTTTCGCATGAATAATTAAAGATATTACTGATTAAATTCATTTTTATTAAAAGTCACTGAGAAATTTTTAACAATATCATAATTTTTATAACTAAAATATATCTAACAGTTCTGAATAATTTATTATTTAATTTAGTATAAGTTTTTTTTTTTTTCGAGTGTGGAGAATATTAAGATAAAAGCGACGTTCATAAAAATATCTAACAAAGGCAACATAATTATTAAAGATTGATTATTTAAGCAATTTCTTCCTAACTTCACGTCAAGGCAAAAATAAAAATACATAATTTATATTCCTTTTTATTCAATTATTTATCTCAAATATTTCTTGTGATCACTATATCGAACTGGCAAAAATAGACATTTTCAAAGTGGAAACATTTTCATTACATTATTATTATTATTATTATTTGATTTGATTTGATATACTCTCCGATTCTTTTGATCATATCTCAGCTAACGGTTATTAGGATCCATTTATAGCTACTTTTATGCACAAGTGTGAAATCGAGGCTATTGCTCTCCAAGTGTTTTTCGTTCAAGATGATCGTATCGCACATGAGTTATATTTTCTCATCCTCAGATACCTATAGTGGTGAGTGATCATACGATTTCTCTATAAACTCGAGGCCATACTTCATAAATAGTTCCCAATGAATTATTATTATTATTATTATTATTATTATTATTATTATTATTATTATTAGTTTTAACCCGTATATTTTTATCACAACACTGGATTAAACACTTCAATTGCTATTTTTAAATCTGTTATTGTTACGATGTAATTATGTCACAAATGGCTTTTTACTTGGTACCTCCAAAGAAAAGCGATACTTAAGGTTTAAGATGATTTTTTTATAAATGAAAAATCATTCTTGAAGCCTTTGTTTGAATTTTAATATGATTTTGTTCCAAACCAACAATTAATTGATTAACCATTTAAATCATTAACATTAAAATATTAGCTGATTTAATTGTTAATTAATATGATTTGAAACAAATATTTATTACTTGTAGTTTAGAATATCGCAGAAATATATATTTTAACACGGAGGCAGGTGTTTATTTTAAAATATTTAAAATAGTGTCCATAATATAAATTATTTATGAAAGTAATTAAAAGCTATTCTAATATTATATTTCTTAGTATATGTTTTAGTTTTACTTCAATTTTACAATTCAGTAATTGGGGGTCCTATTTCATTATTTTTAGAAATGTATACTTTTTAGAAAAAGAAACATTCCTAAAATAGTTTCATTCATTTGTGAATAAGTCCTGAAAGTTTTATTAAAAACCTGATGTGGGTGCCAAAGTTGGACCGACAGAAGTAAAACACGGAACACGGATTAGATGTAAGAAAGATATATTAACAACAGGTTACAGAGATAGCTTACTATAAGTTAGTGTCCAACACTGGCAGTCGTACGAGACACTCAACGTCTCTCTGTCTCTCTCTATCACTCAATATTTATTTGTATGATAAATACAAAATGCAGCACAAGGCCTAAAAGGGGGATGGGGAAGGACGGTCTTCATCTGTCTTAATTCTAAACTTAGCTAGTCGCAGACACTGATCCAAACACGCCAACAATATTCCAATCACCAAAACAACACATTCACTCCTACCTTTCTTACTACTTCCACCATAATACGTCAAATTCTCGATGATGTCCTAACTAGTCCCCTTATATACAATTATTGTTCGTGGGGGGGGGGATAAAAAATTAACAACTTTTAAAATGATCCCCAAATGAGTATTTACAATATGACTGAAATATTTACAATAAAACTAAACAAAACTGTGTTAGTAATAAAAAACCCCACAAACCATAAATGTGGCAGAAACATCAGTTAACTAGACGAAATCAATGCGGGACTAAGAAAATAAGTAAAAACATTCATTTCTCCAAGCATTCACACAGACACACACACATTCATACACAACAACAAATACGAAAAACCACACACACGAAACGAAAGGCGCCCCGCATCCACCATATCACTGACCACCTAACGAGGGAGGGGATGGGGAATTAAACAAAAGAAAAAATAGGGACAGAAATAAAAGGGACCAATGCGCATGCATACCCTAGCTAAGTTTACTAGAAAAAAGGGAAAACTAAAGCTTCAAAATACAAAACCTAGTCTAACCTAAAATCTGGGTGGGTTGCCTATGTTCAACCCTGTTAGGACAAAATTCTGTACCTAACCGACATCCAAATGCCACTCTAGGTCAGCCCCTTTCACTTTACACATTCGCGCAAGATTCACCCACCTTTTGCCAAATTCGGATGAGGTGAGCCGCCGCCTTTCCGTCCTAATCTTGACTTTAAGCTGATGCTTAAAGAACAAGATCAGTTGGGAAGAGGTGAACTTCTCGCCCTCATGGAATCCCTTCTGACGCGAGTCCAAATCACGACTCTCATAATCCCTAGTAAGCAACATTACACATAGTGTTCAGCCTTCGTCAATTGCGGCACCACATTGCTACAAACAGAACTGGCTTCCAGGACAAAGAACTTTCCCTGCAGCATGCGAACCATGAGGCCTTCAACAAACTTGCACAACGGCACTACCCTCTTGCACTGAAAAAAGGCGTGACCAATGGTCTCGACTTCCCCAGTACAGCGACGACAGTTTGGATATTTCTCCAAGCCTGCTGAACAAAGTCTTTTGCCGATCCAGAGGGCCCCACGAATCATCAGCCAGGTGAGTGATGCCTCATCATTATTGAGACATTTCAACCCAGGCGCCCAAGGCCATATCGAGCGAGCCTCCTGCTTCGTAAGACCGAGCTCGTCGATCAGATCATCTTGAACGGACCCCCTAACTAACAATTGATACAATGCCTTACGAGACAACGCCTGGGCGTCGGAGAGGCCATCCGTCGTCCGTAAGAGGAGCTTCAAAGCACTACGACATTCGCGGTAGAAGGAGCACTCGGCACGATGTCTACGGCCGGCCTCCTCCTCGCACGAGTGCACACTTCTCAGGGATGGGAAATGTTTTCGGACATCTTCTTTCCAAAAGGTGCCCACCTCATCCAATCCGCGACACATTCGGTCTAGAAAGGTAATGCGAAGCATATATTGACGAATCTCAATGCTAGGCATACCCAGACCGCCCTCAGAGGGATGAAGGCAACAGATCTCGCGACATACCATAGGGGCCTTGTCTCTCCACAAAAAAGAGAACAAGGTCCGGACTAATGACATTAGTCTGGCATACGGGAGTGGAAGCACAGAGAGTCGGTAAAGGAGGATCGGATATATGTGTGAAACACATACATCCGCCCTTCCCTTCAGGGAAAGTCTCCTCCGAGACCACAGATTAACCGCGATCTCGGCCTTCCCTTGCACCTCCGACCAATTCATTTCCAACTGGAGATCAGGACCGAACCAGACGCCGAGTATCTTGATCGGCCCATCCGTCCAGAGGAAAGGTCCGGGAAGAGAAACTCCCTTCCACGCACCCAACCGCAAGCCCACAGACTTATCGCGGTTGATCTTGGCCCCTGTCACCATCTCATACCCACTGATCTCTTTGCTGACTTCGTCAATCTCGGCTCTGCTCGATACAAGAACCGAAACGTCGTCAGCATAGGCAGAATACCTGGCTGAGGTGAAAGCCCCAGGCAGGGAAATTCCGCGCAGGACCGGATTCGCCTTTAACTTGCGAAGGAAAGGTTCTAACGCAAGAACGTAAAGCAGAGGCGAGAGCGGACAACCTTGACGAATGGAGCGAGACAATACGAAAGGCTTCGATCTTACCCCATTCACTTCCATCAGCGCACCGGGGGTCGCATACAAAAGTCGGATCCAGGAGCGAAAGTCGGCTCCGAAACCGGCCGCCGAAAGGACAGCCTCCAGAAATCGATGGTCAACCCTATCGAAGGCCTTGGACTGATCTAAATTGATCAGCGCGGCTTCACTGTCGACTTGTTCTAAGATCAAGCGTACCATGTGAAGGTTATCCTGAATAGTCCTACCCTTCACAGCACAAGTCTGTTCAGGGCCAATCAGTCTAGACAGGACTAGCTGCAAACGGTTGGCTAAGATCTTCGCCAAAATCTTTAAGTCCGTATTTAACATGGTTAAAGGGCGAAAGTTCCCTAACCCATCCCCACCGTTCTTGTCCTTACGCAGCAACTTGATCACACCCCTGGTGAAGCGTTGGGGTAAAGACCCCTGCTTCATCCAGTGGTTGTAAATCAGTTCCAGCAAAGGAACAAAAACGTGCGACAACCTCAAGTAAACTTCGTAGGGAAGACCATCTAGTCCCGGAGACTTATCCAGGCCAACCTGCTTCAGCGCTTCCCAGATCTCCGACTCTGTTATGGGACCCTCGCACCTAGCCGCTTCAGCTGCCGAGAGGCAGGGAAAGTCAGCTAAATAGGCGTCGAACTGAGCAGAGCTCAGACCGGGCTCCCTGGTGAAAAGATCCTGAAAGTAGTCCCGAAAGACCTCACATATGCCCGCGTTTGTAGTCACGGTCCGCTTATCCGGCAACGTGACGCATGCTATATGTCGCCTAGACGCGTTTCGATTTTCCTCTGCACGCAGTTCAGCGGCCATATTCGTTGCCTCAGAAGACATTCTTTTTAACCTAGCCCTAACTACCAGAGCTTGATCCTTCTTGATAAGCAAGGAGGACAACTCTGCTTTAGCTAAAGCTATATCCCCACTAACACGGGATTTCACAGCCCGATCGACTTTATTTTCTAAAGCAGTTTGCGCCGCTAATCTATCTAGATTGAGTCGACGACTAAAATCGGCAGCAAACGTTCGAATTTTAGATTTTAGATTTCCCCACCAGGCGTTTCCCACAACCGCTCCCGTCAATTCCCTTTGGGTGGTTAGTAACAGCTGGTCCCGGAAACCCTGATCACCAAAAAGTGAACAGTTCAATTTCCAGTAACCAGCCAATCTAAGCTAGCTTAGGCTTTACACGGACCCGGACAAGCCTATGATCCGTATTAACTATATAATGGAAACTTGGACACCCTAAGAGCCCTACATCGACTCTCCTAACTAAGACTCGGTCCAGGTAGCTCGCAAGCGTCCCAGGAGCCGAGTTGCCACTAGTTGTCCAAGTCCATGCTACCTCCCGAGGGTGTTCATTCCGGAACTTATCGACAAGATAAAACCCATCGATAAAGTCCCGAAATGGTTTCACATCCGGGTTGTTAGTACCTTGTTTATGCCCTATACGATCTATATCGGGGTCAAGGACGGCATTCCAATCCCCCGCTAAAACTACCCGACGAGACGTCGTCAGGAACGGCGCGATCTGCCGAAACAAAGCAGACCGCTCGGAATGGGTATTGGGCGCATAAACCCCAATGAGACGTAGAACCTTATCCTTTATGGCAACATCCAGCACGCAAAGTCTGCCCGCCGGATCCGCGAAGACAAGGGTACAAGCAGCCCTCAAAACAGGCTGAATAAAGGGTGAACCCCTTAGACAGTATGTCCTCACGATCATGAGAAGAAAACCGGGTCTCTTGTATACAACATACATTCACCCCGAGGCGCTGAAGGTCACGAGAGAGACTCAGACCTCAGGCCCCGGACATTTAAACTGGCTAACCAGAGAGCCATTGTGAAGCCGATTAGGTTTGTCCTTCAGGATAGAACATGGCTAGGGTGAGGACACCGACAGCTTGTCCCATCGAACCTGACATCATCTCAGTATCGAGAATATCACTCTGAGACAAGCCACCGATGTCCGCGGGATATGTTAACTTCAGAGCTCTATAAAGGGATGGGTGAACGAAAACAGGGACCCTCCCTTTGCACTTTTTTGTCTCATCTAAATTATCCTCAAGGAGGACTACTGCTGGGGGCACCACTTTCAAGGAGGCCTTAGCCTCCTCGATCATACCCCATATCTCCCGCGTACCCGGGCCAGTCCTCACGACGGTTAGCTGATTCCGGGCCTTAAAATTTTCCGGCACCTCCACATCTACGCCCTTGATGTGCCGGAAGTTCCAAAGAACTTTTAAGGGCATCGGGTTTTTAGTTTGCCCGAAGACCTTGTCAGCCTGCTCCCGGGATACGCGGCAGACGTCTTCCCCTGGGAGATAAGGAGGTTTAATTTTCTTTTTTTTCTTGTCCGTAGCTGATTGTGCGTCAGGACTTCGGTTTCTTTTTTTTTGAGGAGAGTGTGTGGGTGTATGCATAGGTGTGTCTCTCGGTGTTGTAGATGGAGTCATGCCAGAAGGTGTCTTTACGGGTGAAGGTTTGGAGGAACGAAGAGATTTTGCAGGAGAGTTTGTCAGAGATTTAGGCGGAGGTGGTTTTGTGAAATTTGATGGAGGGGCAGAGGATAGGGGGCCCGGTGCCCCCAGCGATTTTTTATTTTTAGCCCGCTTGGCCTCCAATTTTTCTCTCTATTTTTTGAGGTCCAGAATTTTCTGCCAGCTTGGTTCGTTAAGTTTTTGTGACTCAGTAGCTGTATCTGCATAAGACGCCGAGGCGTCGCCCTCAGAGCTGGTAGAGGGAATGGGGCTGTAGGTGACAATGTCCCCGGGGTCATGTTGGGACTGAGGAACCGCTGTTTGGGTCTTCCCCTTGCCCCTAACCACGAGGCGCCATTCCCCCTCCTCCTTCTCCTTACCAACACTTGTGGCAGGCGTTGGTTTCGGGGGTAATGTGGGTCTGGACCCAACCGAGGGATTTTCCCCAACGATCCGCCCCGCAGCTAGGCCCACTACAGGCGCCGCGGATTTTACTTTGTCGGCCAAGGGGGTATTTTGGTCGCCAGCGACCGGAACTCCAGGGGCCTTCTTTCCTGGGCAGGAGGAGGAAAGGTGACCAGTCTCTCCACACCTCCAGCAAGTTGGTCTTCTACCGGTCACAATGACCGGCATTTTCCGGTCGCCATACTCCAAACAGTTGGGGACGGAGTTGAAGGCCTTCTGGTCGAGCATAATATCAAAAGTCCAACCCCCGTTCAAATTGTCGGAGAGAGCCCCTAAAATTTGGCCGAACTGCATAAAAAATGCAGCCAGAAGCTCTCCCGAAATTTGAGGAGGAACCTCGAACACGGCCACCCTGGTCCGCCTTTGGCCTTCATACTCTGTTCTTAAAATGAAGTCTTTTGTAATTAATTCTTTTTTTGCCATGGCTAGGCAATCTTCTGGGGTGGGTAGCAGAATGTCCCACATGAAGAACCCTGTACCCTTAATTACTCTTTGGGGTTTTATCCCCTGGGACAAAAGTGATTTAATCACGGTGTCTTTTGTAGAGCGACAAATCTTTTTAGTTTTCTTATCGACCACAAAAACGGTCACCATTCGTTTTGCGAACACATCGAGTTCCTGGACAATATCGACGAACCCATCCTTATTAACAAGATGGGCGTACCCCTTCGCCTTATCCAAGAAATCCGCCATGTTCAGAATACAACTTGGTGGGGACTTCCAGCATGAAGGCAATTTCTCGGCCGTCTTCTTTTGTGCCTCCTTTGGCACCTCGTCATTCTTTCTAGTTTCTCCTTTCTTGGAGCTACTAGGACGTTCTACATTTGGGCTATCATCAGCCCGCTTTTTCGCTGGTTTATCAGGCGGGTCGGCTTTAGCAGCCTACCCGAAAAGGTCCTTTTTGACATCTGACCGACTGGCACCGTCGGCCATATTGAAATGGAAGTGGAGACTACCACCTGCGGGTCTTTGATTTTATCCTTAGATTTAGGGAAAGGAGTATGGGGAAGGTAGAAAAAAGAAATTAAACAAATAAGGAAAACCTGGATGAACCAGTAAATTAAAAAGAAACAAGGACAATAAACTTTTTTTTTAAAATAAATGCAATGGGAAAACTAAAATAAAAGACAAACTATATTAACAAAAATTAGACAGGAAAAAAATAAAAATAAAAATGGCGCCCAAAGGCAGCCAAAAATAAAAACAAAAACAGAAACTCCTTTCTTTTTTTTCAAAAATTCAAAAAAGGGTTTTCGGCCGAAGCCGCGAAAGAAAATAAATTAAAAGCAAAAGAAAAGCAAACTAGTCAAACCAAAAAGAAAGAATGCGACCGAAGTCGCTAATAAAAGAAGGTTGGTATAAAATAAAAACGAAAAAACAAAAACTTTCTTTTTCTTTTTTTTCTTATACTGTATTATTTTTTAAAAACAACTAGAAAGAATTAAACAGAAAAAATAAAAAAGCAGTCGTCCGGTAATGTCAAACCGGACTAAAATAAAAAAAATATGCGGGCCGAAGCCCAAAAAAATAAAACAAACAAAAGAAATAGAAGAATAAAAAAATTAAAACTTAAAAAATGACTTAACAGAAAAAGACTTGTTGTGTCGTATGAAGTTGTTCGAAAAGTTCGTCGAGCAAAACCTTGTGGGTCACAAAAAAAAGCAGGTTCGTCGCACTGCAACACAAAGCAAAACAATTAGAAGTCGTAGTGGTAGGACTGAAAAATCTGACTAAATCAACCTGTCACTCTCTATCACTCTCCTGTAGAGTGCTATGTCGCCTACTTAATATAGGCCTGGAAGAGTCTATTGTATAGGTAGTTTCCGGTCTCACAATACCCCACTTCCAAAGCGTTTTATTTTTTGAAAAGGAGAGAAAAAAATAAAACTGTTACTTTTTCCTCTTGGGATTTATTGTTTCTCAGCTGGAAGTAGAGATTTTGCGTGAGCCACAGCTTTTCGTGAACGGTTTGGCAGTTTATGTAATATGCAAGCGCCTATGCCGTACGAGCTTGCATCACTTGCGACTATGATGTCGAGACTAGGGTCGAAATGTGTGAGGGAGAGGTCTGAAGTAAGAGTTTTCTTGATCTTCTCGAATGCGTCTTGGCATTCCGGGGTCCATGACCATGGTTTGTCCGTTTTTAAAAGTTGGTTTAGAGGCCCTCTCAAATTTTGCATGTTCTTAATGAACCCTTGGTAAAAATTAGCTAGGCCGAGGAAGCTTTGTAACGCTTGAACGTTATCTGGGGCCGGCATGTTTCTGATCGCGTTGGCTCTTTCTGGATCCGGCTGACGACCATCTTTATTTATAATGTGACCTAAGTATTTAATCTCTGGTAAGAAAAAGTCACACTTTTCCCCCTTAACCTTAAATCCGTATTCTTGTATCTTTTCGAATACGTTTATTATATGGTTCCGGTGCTCTGCCGTAGTTTTACTAGTAACTAGTATATCATCCAAATAGGCTGTTGCGTAGTCAAGATCGCCCAGCATGGCGTCCATGACCTTCTGGAAAATTGCAGGCGCAACCTTTACTCCAAAAGCCAACCTGTTGTATTTGTACAACCCTCTATGGGTGTTTATGCAGAGCAATTTGGAACTTTCTTCTTCCACCTCTATCTGAAGGTATGCGTCCGAGAGGTCAATTTTAGAAAAACATTTTCCACCATTGAGTTTATTGAAAATTTCTTCAGGGCTTGGGAGAGTATAGTGGTGATCTTGCAAGGCATCGTTTAACCCTGTGGAAAAATCTGTGCATACTCGTATTTGATTGGACTTCTTTTTTACGTAGACCGTAGGTGCTGCCCACTCGCTGAAATCTGTTTTTGACAGAATACCTGCTTGTTCGAGTCTATCTAACTCTTTATTGATTTGCTCTAGAGCAGCGAAAGGGACATTCAGTTTCTTTTTGAATACCGGTTGTGCACCGTCCTTCACCTTGAACTTAGCTTTCATTTTAGTACATTTCCCAAGGCCGCCAGAAAAAAAACCTGTGGAAATTGTTGTTTGAGTTCCTTTTTTAGATTTACCAAATTGGACGTTGTACTTTGTATCTTGCGACAAAATGTACTCATTGGGCAATCCCAAAGATTGAATTTTTCTATCCGTTTCAAATAAGTTGTCTGAAGTTGAATTTTTCTATCAGTTCCAAATAAGTTGTCTGAAGTTTTTAATACGTAGGCTTTGAGCTTTTTGGTAACTCCATTTAGTGTTACTGTAAGTATTACCTCGCCTAAAATGTTAATATTTTCGACAGTTACGGATTTTGCTGTTTTATCCGTTTTTAATAAGGTCGGCTTGTTCAATTTTCGCCAAGTACGCCAGTTAATGGTTTGAAATATCAGAACCCGAGTCAAGCTGGAATTTAATGGACTTATTAAAAATATCCACAGTTACATATTTTCTTAAATTCCTATCAACAATATTGTCAGATTGAGCTTGCCTAATTTTATTTTTGGCTTTTCTCGTTCTGTTGGTGTACCACACGAAGTTAACGTATGCCCACTTTTATTGCAATTTTTGCAATATTTTTTGTTCTTAACTGGACAGAATTTCATCCAATGCCATTTACCACAATGGTAACATGGTCCGGGCGGTTTCTTTAACCTATTTGAGTTTTGGTTACTGCGTAATTTAGGACATGAGATTTGCCTTTTGTCTTTTTGAGGGGAATAGGAGGTAAGACTTACTTCTGATTTTATTAAATCTGAGTCACACCTGATTCATCGATAGTGTTTGAGTCACGCTTTACAGATATTACTCTTTGACAGTCCTCTGCCAGTTTTTGGAGAGTCAATCCTTGTTCGTTCTCAAGCTTAGTCAGTACCCGTCGTCTGACTTCGGCATCTTCTGCAGATACTAGACCTTGTGCGAAAATTAAGCACTTAAAATCATCGGCAGTCAGTTCGGCTAGTTTAAAATCATTACATAGCTTGTTCACCGATGCTGCAAACGTTAGAAAATCTTGCTGGTTGTCTTTGACTGTGTTCAGGCATTTCCAACATTTGTGGAACAAGGTTGTGTTATGCCCGAATAGTTCCGATAGGAGCTTAATCGTCTCTGAAAAATCCAAGTCAGTCGTTTTCTTGCGTAGTATGAAGTCAACGAATCTACTATGTTCTGTAGTTCCCAGTTTTCTCAATAGTAGACGTACCTTTTTTTCAATGGGCCATTGTTCACAGTCTACTTTGAAAATATCTTCGTAGCGCTTGTAAAAAGCCTGGAACGTTTTGTTGTTCTCTGGTACGTATTCAAAGGTTTCTATTGAATTGTAAATTGTACTCTGGGAAAATATAGTATCTTTTTCAGAGTTTGAAACTTTTAATGCATTTACGAGTAATTCTTTAAGTTGTTTCTGTTGTAGTTCAGCATTCTGAAGCGTAATTTTTTGGAATTCCATTTGCTGTTTATGTAAATCCCAAAATAGTTGTTGTTGTCTTTCTTCTGATTTTTGTTGTTGGTTCAAATTTAGTTTTAACATTTGGGCAACTACTTTTTGCAAATCTTCCATATTTAAAAATGACAGCGCTTTTTTTTTGCTTTGAAACACGTGTACTAAGAGGAGGTACACAAAAAAAATCTTGATAGATGGACAGACAATAGTTAGACTAAACTAATTATGTGTGTTTAGCTTTTTTCCGTGATTCCGTTAATTTTAACGTAGTTGAATAATTTTTCACCACACTTATGTATTTTTTTTTTTATAGAGGTACAAAAAGAAGAAGACTCACCTCAGTGAATTTGAGGGGAGAATAATTTTATGCCCGAGTTCAACTCAGTTACATAAAAAAATTTTCGATAGTTTTTTCCGAAAACTTGAGTACAATGGTAGTACTTGATCTTGTGCTGTCAGTTTTTTTTACGAACAACTGTTTTTTTTTCTGTGTGTGTGGGTGTGTAGAAATCGTTCTCGTATTGGGCAGACTTTGATATTCCGTAGATGTCGAATCACTGCTCGTCACTGCTGTTTGGTATTGGAATATATATAGACGCTGGGTGTTTAGCCTTTAAATCGCTAATGTATTAATACCAGCTTAATTTCCCGTTCAACACTGCTGTGGGAACGCGTGGAGTTTGTGTATTTTTCGAGTACTGTCGCTATTGATATGGGGAGAACGAAATCCTCGAATCTTTCTGTCGCCACTATTGTGGAACTGGCAAGGTACTGGGATTTTTCGACGTGAATGCGTTTCTCGAATTCTTCGTCGACCCAGATGTGGGATTGGTAATATATTTAGGTTTCGCCGTGAGTGCGTTTCTAGAATCCTCGTCGCCACTGATGTGGGTGCCAAAGTTGGGCCCACAGAATTAAAACACGGAACACGGATTAGATGTAAGAAAGATATATTAACAACAGGTTACAGAGATAGTGTAAGCAAAGTTAGTGTTCAACACTGATAGTCGTACGAGACTCTCACTGTCTCTCTGTCTCTCTCTATCACTCTCCTGTAGAGTGCTATGTCGCCTACTTGATATAGGCATGAAAGAGTCTATTTTGTAGGTAGTTTCCGGTCTCACAATAAAACCGAAATTATTTGATTTTTGCAAGAATTTCCAAATTAGTGTGTTTTTCACCGGAAAAAAAGATGGTAAAAGGTTTTATCCTAACCTTTCATCCCCTGCTGACGCAAGAAAAACAAAATTTTTAAACAAAATTTCGAACGTTCTAAAAAAGTATAACTTAATAATTAAAAAATCCTTTGGCCTTTCCTTTTAATGATAACATAAAGATTTTGACAATAAAACTTTGTTTTTATTAAGTTTGGGGCATTTTTTTCGTCATGTAAGCTAATTGTTTAGCGAATCTGTGCAGGTGTACCTAGTTTTTAAAGAAATTGTGCACCGTACGTTAATCCGTAACCCATTCACCGAAGGGATTCATTAATGCTATGTCTACGAGAAACAACCACACGAGTTCAACTTAGTTGGAAGCTATTTTTGATTTCACATTGTTTTGACTCAAAGTATTTTATTAAAAAAATAACAATATAAATAGAGTTTAATTGTATGAGTACACTTTACTTTCATTTATAAAATAAAAAAAAATCACTTTGATTATCGTTAGAGATTACTGTTTATTTGTATTGAGTTACTTGAATGTGGCGAGCAAAAATGAGATAGAATGTGTATTCCTTCGACAGAACTTAGGTAATAAGCATGCGACATCATTCCCTTTTGATGTTATGTGGTATAAGGCTTCTTTTACCGTTTGAACTCAGTTTGTGGAGAAGATCGAAAAATGTCCACTTTCTTGGAGACGAATCTCCTGAAGTAGATCTACACTTGAAACAGAATTAAATTTTAAATAACAACTTTGCACTGAAAATATGCGCAGATATTACAGTTTTACAATTGTTCTCTAAACAAAGAAGGATGTCAAATCAGGAAGTGAAGGACGAAAGGCAGGGATTGATAAGTACCAACTTCTCTTTCCACATTCGCGCCCATCCAAATAAGTTAACCGGACATAACAGGGAGTGAAGAATCTTAAAAATTATGTTTTGTCATTTGGTTATACTTTGGGAAGTGAACAGGGTTGATAAATTTCCAGAACTCATCTCGTATTGGAGTAGATGTCACAATGGATGACGCCTTTCATTATCTAATAAGATGAAGCCTCTTTATATGAAAATGTGTTGCTTTCTTAACCTTGAATCTTCTCTGCTCAAACTTCTTTTGTATGCACACCTTAAGTTATTAAATACCATATTAATAAACATCATAATTACAATCGACTAAGGAAAAAGTACAAAGAAAAAATAGTAGACGGAGCCGGTAAGATGGAGAGGAGATCTAAATAAGTGATTAAAAGTGAATGATCCTAGGGCCTCGACAAAAAGTTCAGGCAAAAGAAATAAACAAAAAGGGTACCCGTAAATTCTGATGAGGAACTGTCCTTTTTGAAAAACAAATGAAAAGTCGAAATTCCAATAGTATTTACATTATTCGGACTATTGTCCTCATCTTTGTCGCCATATTTATCACAACGTTTCGGCCGTTGTACGCTCCGGCCTTCTTTAGGTGGTTAGAATTTCGAACTGAACCCTTTATTTCGATCACTGGGGTAGACTGTTCTAGTTCCACGTGCCATGTTTGATGGATGTCAGTTATCAGTTATCTCCTGCTAATTTTCCCTCTGAAAGTTCTCCACTGCCTTATCGGAAAAAATACAAAGGATCTGCGGTCCATATAACATCAGGACAACCTTCAAGAGCTTGTCAACACTTCGCAGATATCTCTCTCGAGTGAGACCCTCCATAGAGGAGAACATGACTAAAGACTGTGTTTACGCTATCCCGTGCAGCTGCGGTAAGGAATATAAAGGAGAGACAGGCCGCCCCCTCTAGGTAAGGCTTCAAGAACACCAGAAAGCTGTAACGCGAGGGGAAGTAGAAAAATCAGGCGTGGCTGACCACATATGGAGAGAGAAGGGAGATCACCGTCCCCTGTGGGATCATGTTGAGATCATAGACAGGGAACACCATTGGAAAATTCGTAAACTTAAGGAATCAGCACATATGCTAGGCCACAAAAATCTCCTGAGCCGACCAAGTATAGAAATAAATACAATATGGGAACCAGTAATAAGGAGTGCACAGAGAAAAGCAATGATAACAAATTTGCAATATGAGCTCTGGTAAAAACATGCAATGATAAAAGCAAAATTGCAATATGAGCACTGGTAAAAATGGTTGCTGAAAACATTAGGTTTATAATACCCAGAAATTCATACCCAGATGGCCTCAAGGACACATGGCACAGTGGATAAAGGCGTTGATTAGATCCAGTGACAGACCCAAATAGTGTGAGTTCAATACCCGGTTAAGGCAGTGAAGAACTTTCAGAGGGAAAATTAGCAGGAGATAACTGACATCCATCAAACATGGCACGTGAAACTAGAACAGTCTACCCCAGTGATCGAAATAAAGGTTTCAGTACGAAATTCCAACCACCTGAAGAAGGCCGGAGCGTACAACAGCCGAAACTTTGTGATAAATATGGCGACAAAGATGAGGACAATAGTCCGAATAATGTAAATACTGTATATTATGTCAGAAATATAGACAGACTCGAAATTCCAAGTAAAATAAAAAAATAAACACTTTAAGTTGTTGAATAGATTTCAAATAAATTGCCTTTCATGTAAAAAGAAGTTTGGATCACATCTGATATTAAGAATTTTATGAATGGAAATTATCTACCAATTAACAAACTAATAAACTTAACAGCAAAAGTAAATTCATTTTTTAATGTTTATCATTATTTGCTCCTGTGTGCTGGTGGAATGACATTCGACAAATCCAATAATTTTTCTGCATATCCACGAGTGGTCACATATTTATTCTTTTTTAACTAAAATACTATAATAATGGGACCTCATTACAATATTCAAAATACGTTGATCCTAGTTTCATGACTCACCTTACTACCAATGGATCTCATGATATTTATGATGGGAATTATCTACACTATTTCTGTTGCGTCAATAAAACATTCCAGGAACTTTTTACAAACAGTATTTAACCGCTAATGACTTTATATTTATTTTCCCAAAAGTACTGGAAAATACCGGTGTAAATATTTACAGGGGGTGCGTATAAAAAAACTGTTTTTTTAGTAAATTTAAACTAAAAAATCAAAGCTTTTATGAGTAGTAAATAAAATGACAGCCAAGTTTTCAATTCAGATTTTTAGAATTTCAATTTTAGATATTTTCAATACTGACGCCTATCTTCAAGACGCATAAACGCACTCACACTCTCCCTCTCACACAGACACGCACACATAGACATGATATATGCACACAAATAATGTTGTCGATGACTTCTCATACTCACTCGGAGATTGCGAATACTACTAATAAAAAAAGACATTACATTTATTAGTATTATAAAAAAAAAAAAAAATTTTAAATTAAAAATAAAATAAATCGCATTTTTTATGTGCGGCCTCATTTCCAACAGCCGTTACCTATGAAGTCACGCTATACCATTTCAAAAGTTCAACCTCAAAGAATACCAGGATACAGACAAAAGAAATCTAACTACCACACAGACACCACATCGGTTCTTAATAATGAAACTTGTTCGAATGAAAACTTGTTGCCTAAATATACCTTATACACACACTCGCGCACGCACGCACACACACACACACACACACACACACACACATATATATATATATATATATATATATGAACAAATATAGTTTTAAGTTGTGCTATATCTATGGGATAAAGTGCTCAAAATCAGAGATAGAGCGTATGTAAATATAAAAGTGAACATTGAAGTCAACACTCAGAGGCGACAGGCTGTTTCATGCTAGATGCAATCGTCAGGTATATATATATATATATATATATATATATATATATAACAAAATTGACGTCATTTTTTACCTTAGGATCCTTTCAACCAACACTTTTTCAAAGGAAATCGTTGGCAAAAACAAAACAATCAAGACACAGCAATAATAACGAAAGAGGAGAGAAAGTTGGAACACAATTAAAATAAAAAAAGTTTAAACGGAAATAATTAATAAAATAATTAACAATTTCCAGAAAAGTATGAAATGGAACAAGAAACTCACAGTCCCCCGATCAATCGTAAGGAGCACATGAAATGTTCCTTTTGTCTGCATAGGATCGGCTGGCAAAATTTTATATACACAGCCTCAAGAACTGAGGGTGGTAAACCGAGCGAACATTATGTAGAAAACATGTTTCTTCATATTCGGCGGCACAGTCAGGACTGTCCAGCAAATGCTGCCCAATCAACGAATAGTGAACTACTTGAGTAAGTCTTAAACTTGGCTTCGACTACTTGAACGCAAATAGGCGGAAACATGTTGCGAAATCCGCGTTTCCAGCCTCAGATTGGTTCGTCCTATGTACGCCACTTCACATCGGTATTTGAATTTGTATACAACTAAATTTTTCTGAAAATAGGACAAACGATCCTTACTAAAGAAAGGGAACGCAGATTTTGTTTGAAACACAGTGCGCAAATTAACAGCATTGTAACATGTAACGATGCAAGCTGAAATTCTGTCAGACAACAGCTGACAATTCCTGCCAAGCCAAGGCAACTTTAAATAATAGTGCAATGGCTAGGTCCCAAAAACACTGGTTTCCTAAATCGTTTGATTTTATTGTCTATAACGCGTTTGATGATATTGGTGGGATATCTATTACTTGAAAAAATTTCTTGATGCTAGCAAGTTCTTCATCTAACAAACTAGGAGAACAGATCCTCATAGCGCGATGAACCAGGGTCGAAATTAGATCAATTTTCCGGGCCTTGGGAACAAAAGAATTCCAACTTGTGTATAAGCTTGTGAATGTGGATTTACGGAAGACGCTGGTATAGATTACCACATTCTTACGCTCAACGTGAACATCTAAATATGGTAATGTCCCATCATTCTCAACCTTCATAGTAAACTCCATCCATCCCTTCAGTTTACTATGGAGGTTGAGAAGGATGAGACATTGCCATATTTGGATAGGAAAAAAAAGGAAATATAATATCAGACACATGTACATACAATGAAAGGCATATATAAGCAATCATGCACACATACATTAATAAATACATAGACATATACATAAACAAACCCACAAAGGTTTAAGACCGAAAGTATTAATAAGCGAATGCAAACTATTATTAGGTTGGTGCAAAAATAATGACGTAATAATGTCGTTTTTTGACGTATTCTTTAACGTCAAAAAACGACATTATTACGTCATTATTTTTGCACCAACCTAATACTTACATGGGCAAAGATATATAGATGAAAAGAGGGTTTAATGAGTAAATAAATAAAACAACCACCAAATTCAAATATCTAGTCAAAATGCAAAATAATACCAGCTTATATATAGAAAAGAAAGCATATTGACACACAAATATATGCACATGCTTCATATATACTCATATACGCATGAGTATACATTAAAACATACACTGGTACAAACATAATGTATATGAATAAATGCACATATATGTGCATACACATGCACCCATACAGATACATACATACATAAATATACATACACACACATACATATATACAAATATATATACATACATGTATACACATACACACACATATATACACACATACATACACATGCACATATACGCACACACAGAAATAAATACAAACATATCAATCTACGCAGCTACATATAAATAAACCAACACACCGACATACATGCGCAGATACAAATATCTAATTATATACACCCATATAAAAATAGGTAGAAACATGCAAATTAACTACAAAAAATACTAACAATATCAAAATGACTATAAATGATTCAGAACCATTCAAGATTAAAGTGTAACGAAACGCAGTTGTTAATTATTAAGTCCAGCAATTTTAAATTCACTATCAAACAAAAGTAGATTATATAGTTAGCATAGATAATCTATTTAAAAACTCTAAAATATGCACATATACAGATATATACATATAAATGTAAATAAAATGAATCCTAAAAAGCCAGGAACAACCTACGATATATATGTATGTATTTATGTTTATATATTTATGCATATATATATATATATATATATATATATATATATATATATATGCATAAATATATAAACAAGCACATGCATAACAATCATAAATACATGCATATATATCGCCAAACATATATATACAAGTAAAAATAAATTCATATACACATACATACCTACAAATACACACATATATCCATATATGTATATATATATATATACATATACACACATACGTACATCTTTACATAAAAATACACACCCATGTACACGCGCAAACAAGATTATAAACGTTTACATACATATGTGTACATAAATAGGAGGATTAGCCGATAATATAAGTGATAGCATACTAAACTTACTGTAATTTTGCATCATCGTCGAAAATATCACTACCCCTATAGCAGGTTAAATTTTATGCTATGTTTACAGTTAACAGTGAGTTCATTCCTTTAAGAGAACGGATCTTGTCTCTAAATCTAATGATTTCAAATTTTTCATTAAGACATAAATAACAAGGGACATATAGAGAATTACATGCTCGAGCTCTCTTAGTTCATTTCCATTAATGTCTAGCATGAAACAGCCTGTTGCCTCTGAGTGTTGACTTCAATTTTCACTTTTATATTTATATTTACATATGCTCTATGTATGATATCGAGCACTTTATCCCATAAATATAGCACACCTTAAAACAATATTTCTTTTTATACATATATATATATATATATATATATATATATATATATATATATATATATATATATATATATATATGGGGTACATTTAGGCAACAAGCGTATCTATATATCCCACTCAATGAACGCATTCTGTATCTTGCCAGACAAAAAAGTTGCAGAATGTAGATGAGATTTGAGAATCCAAGTGACGCTGCAATAGAGGGTTGTGCTTGTTAAGTAGCTTAACTAGTGCAAGAAAATTACCGGGATTATTACTTACTGTAATTGTGACACTATAATGTGTCACTGGCTGTAGTTGAAATAAATGTAACATTATTGTGATACTGGTAGTATGACGTTAGGATTAAAAGGGTTCATTTGAAAACCCTGTATAATAATTGAAGAATTGGACGGGTTAAAAACGTTAAGGTGAAAACATGAATTGAAATATGGAGCAAGATAGGAGTCGGGTGAAATACAAATAAACAGAACGCTTAGTTAGAGCCATCAGTTGGAGCCAAAAGTCGACAAGAGACGCAGACGAAACGAAACGAGACAGCAGCGGACCCCACGCGACCTGCTGCCGACAGAATTCCCGATCGACCATCTTGTGATGTTGTCTTTAACCTGCTCCAAATTTTAGAAGAAAGAGATAAATTATCTCGATAGAGTTTAAAGTGAAGGGATTTTGTTGTATCAACACCTATATAGACTCTAGACTATATAGACTAATTGAAAATTAACTCAGCGACCTTCTTCGTTATTTTATTATGATATTTGCATTTTCGCCATTTTCTTTGTCCATTGTAGCACCGTTCCGCTGCAGCTCGTTTTAGCGCTCAAATAAGGACAAAATTCGGTCTTCACTACTGTGATCAAGGAACAAAACCTAGGGCAGGACAGATGAAGCAACGAAGCGGCCAATAGATAGCCTTCAGTTGACTGGTAGCAATACTGACCAGCGTGGAAACAACCCAGGATTGAGCCAGGACAGCCGTGTTATAATTGTGCATGTTCACCAGATTGGCAATGAAACGAAGATAAAAGTTGGTCGGAAGTATCCAATAAAACCGTTTGCTTTGCCCTCAGTGGTAGAGGTGGTGGTGCTGAAGATATCTTTGCTGCTGGCAGCAGTGAACTTGATGCTGTGTCTGTGTAGTCAGAATCAGTGGAAAGAACAAGCAGGGAAACAACACGATTGTGACTATCTCCATCTGGACGTGGCATTTTTAGAAACGTCTTCGCATTCTCTTTTCCTATGATTTTTTCCTTCTGCACTCGATTCTTTCTTCTTTTATTTCCGACGTTGCTGCATTCCGCAAAAAGAAGACAGCCGTTGTCTTCTGACAATGAATATCGGCACTAAAAGAGGCGTGTGATCTGAATGAAATGACGTCTATAAAGCATTTTGTTGAACTTTTTAAATCAGACAATTATTGTAAAATAATATATATATATATATATATATATATATATATATATATATATATATATATATATATATATTATGAATTTACTAATTTAAAAATATGGTTCCATCGCTATACATGAATTACTATGTTTTCAAAAACAGAAACTAAAACTTCAAATTTAATTATATAATTAAGTTAAAATCCCTAGTACTGTTTCATTTTCAAGCGAATTTTGGAATAACTTATTTTGAAATTTACTGAGTACACACATTCTTAATATTAATTTCTAAGGATACGGGGAAATTCAATCATTTTGACAAGGGGTGGTAGGGTATTCATTTTCATTGACAACTAGTGTATCAAAATATGAGTTACTTTCGAAATGCGGTCAAATTAAGGTAGGGTGGGGGTCACTGTTCAACAAATGATGACATCCGTTTTTCGCATCTGCAGAACTGTATTGAGCACTGTTTTTTAAAAATAATATTAATAAGAACATTGGATTATAAATCTTACTGTTCTTTCTCTTTATTTTAACACACACACACACACACACATATATATATATATATATATATATATATATATATATATATATATATATATATATATATATATATATATATACTCTCCTGTCGCAAGAACCGTAAGTTCTTTGCTGACATTTTCTTTTCTCGCACTTCTCGCTTGTGGGTTTCTTGCATTCCAGACAATTTCGATCTTCAAAAATTTAAATTCATTGTCGATCGTTAACGACTGTGTTTTTATTCTCCTTCTGTTATTGTTATCGTTCTCGTTCCTTTTTTTTTTTTCATATTCTTTCAGACTCAGTAATCCCTTGTGTCTTAGTTGCTTTCATGCCTTGCTTGAAGTGAAATGATTAAAAAATAATTTTATTTCAGTTACTAGATAATATAATTTATTAGGCCGAAAAATTATGGAAAGTGCCAAACAGCAACATACCTCCATGTCTACTGCTTTTACAATGTGTGATATTAAAAACAAGAAAACAACAATTGTAATAAAAATGAAAACAGTACAATAAAAAGCTGAATAAGGTCGATTAGGTTAAAAATAAATGGTGTTCTAAATGTCGCATTACTATTGATAACCTTGTAAATTAAATATTTATTTAACAAATGGAATCATGTTTCTGTATGTGACAATATATTATTAAAAAAATTTATTGGTCGAATTATTGGTGTCATGCAAATATTTCTAGATTGCTATTTCACAAGTGTACGTTTTCTGCCAATTGTTACGTGACTTTCAGAATACCATGTACATTGAACGTCGAAAATTTATTTAATTATTTAATAATACGCATTGTCGTGTATTATACGCATTGTCGTGTATAATACGCATTCATAAAATTTTTTAAAACACCTGGAAAAAATGGTGCGTATTATACTCGTTAAAATTCGGTTCTAAAATAAGCTAGAAAACTGAGCCTTGTGCTGCAATATTAAGATTTATTATCACTTTGTTGAAAATTATCAGTTGGTGTATACATCAGGTGATGAATACAAACTTTTTTGTATTATCTATCGCTTTCACTCAGAGTAGCCACTTATGCCTTTCACTGGCTTTATCGCCTTGCTTAGGGTGAATTAATAATAAAAAAAATGTCGTTTGTTTTATTTCAACCACCTATTACATATATAAAACTCCATCGATTAAACTATTATTAGTTTATTCAATTTTGAATGTTGGTTCATTTCACTTTTTACATTCAAGAGAATTCGTAGTAGTAGTAGTAGTAGTAGTAGTAGTAGTAGTAATATTAATGTGCAGTTTTGTCCATACGTTTGAATCGACACGGGGACAGGATTAAAAATTAGATTCCCAATTCTTCCAGACTATTCCAAATGCGCCGATAATGATTGTCCCATTTTTTTCATTTCGTTTCTCAAGCTCCAGATACTATTCCTGTTTTTCAATATCTTACCTTTTCCTTCTGTAGTGTATAAATTTTACTACTATTACTACTGATAGCCATATTGTCGTTCCTAAAATTTTAGCGATTAATAACAACCATATAAATAAATTCTACTCTTGTAAATAATAATTAAAATCTTTTAATTATTGAAAAAATGCTACCGACAGACCAAGTAAGAAATAAATTTATTCAATATTCATGAATTCAAATATTTTTGGTAAAATAAGATAAAGCATGAGAAAACTTGGAAGAAAATGAAAATTATTCACACAAACACTTCCCGTTCCTGCTTGACGGCGCTCTATTATTAAAGTAAGTATCTCAAGGATGGAACGCTCATATTAAAGAAGGAAAAACTTCTTCAATGCTGGAGCGAGTATATTGGCGGAATTTTCCACAACGAAAGAGAACAATCAGCAATACACAGAAATATCGACGGACCTGGAATTCTGAAAACCGAAATAAAAGGAGCATTGGCCAAATTGAACAGAAACAAGGCAGCTGGGCCAGACGGAATTGTAACGGAAATTCTGGCAGCCTTAGATTTTTTTTGTTTTTTGTTTTTTGCATAGACAAGATCACCGAAATAGCAAATGAAATTTACAACAACGGGGACATACCAGAAGACCACAGTAGATATATTTTCATCCGTAGACGTATTGGGATGGCCAAGGACACATTCCAAAAGCTGGGCAGTGTATTGCGAGACAAGAGGATTTCTTTGGTAACGAAGAAAAGAATACTGAGCTGTTACATGATATCTGTACTTCTTTACGGCAGTAAATGTTGAACGATTCCCGCAAAGATGAAGAGACTCGAGGCAACAGAAATGTGGTTCTACTGAAGGATGCTAAAGATATCATGGACCGAGGGTATGATCTACGAGGAGAGGATGCAAAAAAGGAGGAGGCTTATACTTAACATCAAGAAGAGGCAGCTGAAGTTGCTGGGACACATAATAAGGAAGGAGAGTCTGGAGAACTTCATTCTCACGGGTCGACTAGAGGGAAAGAGAGACAAGGGAAAACAACGCATGACATACCTAGCGGCCTTATGCAAGTGGATGACAGAACATGGCCTGGGGGAGGAATCAGAGGGAAAGAACTTGTTGAGAGCTGCAAGGGATAGAGAGAGGGGGAGAAAATGATTGCCTACGTCCCGAAAGGACACGGCACATAAAAAATATCTCATTAACACATAAAAAATAACATTTCGTAATTGAGAGTGGTACCTATTAAGTACCTCTCTCATCTAGGAAATTTTATGGTATTATTTCTATTTATTATTACTTTTTATATTATGTCAGTTATGATTTTGTTCATAATTCTGATAATATAAAAATTAATAATAAATAAAAATAATACCATAAAATTTCATAAGAGATGTATATAAAAATTATAGTCTTATGAAATTTTATCTCACTCTCAGTTATGAAATTTTCAGTTTATTTTATTGCTTAAATTTTATTCTTCCAGGAAGCATCTTCAAATGTAAAGTAATAAAAAATCAATAAAATATTAGATTGCTGAAAGTACTTGTTAATTTAAAAAAATTACTGTGTAGTTAAATAAGTTAGTTCACTTAAAATTTTTTAAAAAATTATGTTACTTTTGTGCTCCCGTCCAATAACTTCCCTCTGACCTAACCTATCAATACAGCGATGTAACTGTTCGTTATCACCTCAAAAATAAGTCACCGCGGTTAAGACATACTTCTCTTATTTTCAACTGCATTTTTCTGCTAAAAAAGTAAATAACGTTTCAAATTAGATTAAGAAAACTTTAAATTTTCTATTTTTTCATCAAATAACTTTTGAAAAAGTTATAATTTATTTTTACAAGATTTTTAAACGGAGAATTTAACTTTTTGTTTGCAAATTTCTCAAAAATGGCCGACATCATCGATTTTAATAGTATTCCGCTGAGTAAAAAAAATATTTTAATCAAAATTTCGAACATGCTAGAAAGGATGAAAAAATTTAATAAAATAATCAAAAATACTTGGTCTTTCTTATTAATAATAATATAAGCATTTTGACGATAAAACTGTTTTCATCAAGTTTGGCTCATTTTTTTTCATCCTGTCATGCGCTTTTCGGCGAATTAGTAGAGATACCTATATTAAAAGGCGTTAACTCTTATGCTATAAATTGCATCCAGACGTTCGTTTTTAACATTGAAATGTACTCTAAATGTACTCGTGAAAAGCTTGAAAAATGATAAATGAATATGGTATATTAAGCGCGGTTCATTTTAAGTAATTTTCTAACCTCCGTCACAAGTAGTGATTGTAATATTTTATCTGCATCTTTCCATTTTCGTCGGTACAACTCGAGAATTTACAATATATTTACTTATTCTCAAGTTATCAGCTACTAAGAACACAAAGTGAATACGGAATTCTTTTATACTCATTTCAGATTATTTAAAATTATTTGCCGGGGAGAAATGACAATCACTAGAGTAATAATTACTTAGTTAGTAATTATTAAGTAATTTAAAATTTTCTAACTATTCTTCATAAAAATGAAAGAAAACATATATGATGCATGTGAGAGGGGATTAATAGAAAATTCTTAACCGACCAAGAAGCACTTCCAAAAGAAAATCTGATGTTCTTCTCATTTGGTCATATTTTCGGAGACGTGGGGGCGCAGACCGAGAACTTTTTAGCACGCCTCAAATAAAGGAATATTGCTTTATGTAAATTTAATATATTTATAAAAAATTATGCGTATATCAAACCAAAAGTCAGTGCAGAAGTAATAGTGACCTTTGAAAACTTTTAGTTATTGCTTGCAGAAATTTTCGCTAGTCACGCATTTCTATTAGGTTGGTGCAAAAATAATTTCGTTTTCTAAGATATGTTACTATGTGAGAAAACGAAATTATTTTTGCACCAACCTAATATTTTAATTCTAAAATAATAGTTTTAAAGTATTCACTTGTAAATTTTAACTTACAATGACATTTTTAATAACTGGTTCTGCTTGATGAGTTTTTTCTCTCTCATTTGAATGGAAAATTTTTGAAATTAGACCTGTAATTATGCTTTTTTTTCTGTTTTTCTTGCTCATTGCCCAAGACATCGGGAAAGGCAAGATAGAAAAGACATGCACAAATTGCACAAATTCTATGTTAAGTGATATTTAACGTACATTTATAACAAAACTTATGTATTCTAGTAGAGAAATAAAGTTGTTTTTTGTGAAAAACGGATGCTCCAGAAACATAGAAATTTGAATTGCCACGCTTCAATTTTTGACAAATGAGAGCCTTCGAAAAAGGGACACTATATTTTGTGTCCCTTGCAAATAATCTTCTTTAGTGAAGGATCAAACCAGTGAAAATCTTAATGAATTTTCCTCTTAAATTATTAAATTAAACAATTAACAAAATATATTTTTAAAACAAACAAAATTTTAGGCACAGTTTTTAACCGATTATTTTCTACAAATTTCAATGATTTTAGTAACCTAGTCTTCAGTAATAGTTTCGTACTTCTCGCAAGTTAACGATTACTCATTTTCAATTTTTTTGAATTCTGAGTGGTATCTATATAATTCTTATAATTACTTGATTCTCTTTCATTTTTATTGTCAGCATTCTTTAAAATAATTAGAGAACTTCTATTATTCCCAGTCGAATTTGCACGTTGCTTTATTACGACTACTGCTATTACTGCTACACATACACATATACCTTTTCAACGTAAACATAATCTCTCGTATCAAATACACAAAAGAAGGAAACTCTTTCAAGACACTCAAATACAAATAAAAAAATATTTGATATTTGGAACGTCAAAGAAGTAACGATATTTAATGTTTTATTTCCGTGTTTTATAATTATACTAATCTATTTAACAACATATCTTTTACAAAATTGGTAACATCCGAAGTGAAACTTTCGAAAAGAATCTTTTACACATTGTTTATATTTTCTTTGCTTTGATAATATTGTCTACACGGTACATTTTAATCACTTTAATTATCAGCGATCTTGTTAATAATCTTGTTTGTATCTTTTCTGATCGTACCCAGCGTTTCAATTCTCATAGTTAGAACAATAGTTTTAAGATGCCACATGTTTTTCAGTTAAAATTTAAGTTTACTTGTATTTATTTATCATATACGTTAGTAGGCATAACGTCATATAGGTACCTTCATGAGATTGCTAAAAAGAGTATAGCATGACGAAGAATACGCCAAACTTGACGAAAACAAAACTTTATCATCTAAATATTTATGTTATTATTAAGAGAAAAGATCAAAGTATCTTGAGGGTATTTTTTTACATTTTGTAATCGTGCCTAGCACGTCCAAAATTTTCGTTAAAAATCTTGTTTTTTAGCCAGCAAAATTGACAGATAATAGATTATGTCAGCCATTTTTTTCCAATTTATAAAAAAAATGAGAATCTCAATTTAAAATTCTTTTAAAAATCAATTATAATTTTTTCAAAACTTATTTTAAGAAAATCAGAAATTATAATGTTTATTTAAAATATTTTGTACCAAACTTAACTTAGTTTCTGCGGCGAAAAGACGTATTTTGAATAATAAAACAAAGCAGGTCATAACCTTTCGCGTCACTTGACAGGTGACGAAAGACATTCATGACGTTTTAATAGCTTACGTGAGGATAGTTTCTTCTACTGAAGGAGAGAAGTGATGTTATTTAGTTTTAAGTGAACAAAATATTAACCTCGTTATTTTTAAGGAAGACTTTCAGCGCTTTAATTTTTTTTTAATTTTTTTGTACTTAGTTACGATGTTTGCCTTCATGTTTACGATGCTTTATGGAAAATATATTATAAATAAAATAAAATAAGGCTGTTGAGAGTGAGATTAAATTTCATAAGAAATGTATCTAATTAATTTATAGGTACCTTTCTTATTAAATTTTATCAGAAGTGTACATAAAATACAAATTTAAATTTCATAAGATGATGCTGATACTTGTAGGTACCCTTCTCAGTTGAAGTTGAAAAATCAAATTAACTTCACACGTGTTTCGTAAAAATAAATCTATCTCAAAAGGACATTTACGAAACTGAATGCGGCTTTTAACTAATTTTATAATATTTTAACAACTTAAATGTAAAAATCTATTATAATTAAAGAAATAACAAATAATTGTATTAAAAATTCAGTATTTAAGTTAAATACTAGACAGAAACTCAGTCCACGTGACGTTTTTTTAATGCACGCATAATACTTCCGGTCTTCCGTAGATTTGATTTACAGTTTTATTATTGACACAAATTATATTTTTTATATACTGTTGTTCGTTAGTTTGTAAGAAGCTTTGGAAATTATAATCTGCAAATATATATATATATATACTTAATAACGACATTCATTAAATTCTACAAACTTTTCCCTAATTTTAGAAGAATTAACAACATAAAGTAAAAATAATAAAATATTTCAGAAATAACAAATAATTGTTTTAAAAATTCATTTTTCATCGAAATATCTTTTTGCTTTCAGACAATATTGTCTATGTTCATTAAAATAAATAAAAGCAATTAAAAGCTTTTGAAATTGAATAATATTTTTGTTTTATTGAGTTTTGTATATTACAATTCAGAGATGATTTTCTGGTCGAGGTGGTCCAAAAAGGAAAACATATTTATAATAAGTTCCATCATTTGTGAATAGTTTCTAAAAGTTTCATTAAAATCCGACGATTATTTTTATTTTTGCAAGATTTTCAAAATTAATGTGTGTCATACAGAAAAAAACACGCTAAAATTTTATGTTATTTTACTAGTTCCGGTGATACAAGGAGAAACAAGGTGTTTTGATCAAAATTTAGAATGTTCTAAAAAGAAGGAAAAATTTTAAAAAATAATTAAAAAATACTTTGATCTTTCCAATTAATAATAACACAAGCATTTAGACACTAAAGTTTTGTTTTCGTCGAGTTTGGCATCTATTTGATCATGCAATGCTCTGTTTTTAGCGATCTCATGAAGGTACATATATCTATGAAAATTCATTTTCATTTATTCATTTGTAGTCTTTAATCACTATATCTAGTCTATTAACTTTTCTATATTTGCGATAAATATCAACTTCATATATTCCTATGACTTACAGGATAACTTCCTTAATCTAAATGTATACCAATTCATAGCCTTTTAAAATGTATGCAAAGATAATTAATACAAAGATATTATTGCATGTACTGATAAACAATTTATATCTCTTAAAATAAAACATACAATATTCAGAGTATTCATTTTCGTATTGTTTCTTGATTTAGATTGGTTAACAGAAATGACAATCACTTTTCCTTCACCTACATTTAGGAATGACAAACTTTTGGCCTCTTTTATTTATTTATTTACCTTTTTTTATTTCTTTATGACAAGCCAAAATGTCTTTCTTTTTTTATTTTTCTAAATAGTGAACTTTTTATTTTTCTGTCACTACAATGTCCATAAAATTTTTCACCGTGTAGCCAAATGTTGGCACATCTTCAAATAAATATACTCCCCAGTCTTATGTTGATTTTTGTATTCTTTCAATATCTGATTGAACAACCAAACCCTAAGTTTTAACACTTTTCATATAATCTACATATTGAGTCTGCACCATTTTCTATTATGTTTACCTGGTAATTTCTGGCGAATGACAGTAAAATATTAGATTAAGGAAGAACAGATCGGTTGAGATAATTCTGATAAATTAACTAAAACGTTTTTAAAAATATAAGTGATTAAATGGTAAAAATATTAATTCCAGTCCCTTTTCATCTGCTTATTCTGATATAAGCTAAAACTGTTACTCACTGAGACGAAAGCTCACAACATCATCAAGTAAACATGATACATTTTGCAGAAAATAGTGGATTTCCATTACGTCAGTGTGCGCCACACATGTATACGTGTATGCGTATTTGCCGAAAATTTTGAGGGATTTTTGTGGCGAATTATTTGATGATATTAGTAAAAATAGATATTAATTTTAATGAACCGATATAAGTTTTCTATCCCTGACACAGCGTGCCCATTTTTAATACGCGTTTTTATTTTTTTTACGAAATATAGGTGTCTTTCGTAGCTCTGTGGTTAACAAAATTAAAATAAACAAATTGGACGAAAATTAAACACATTACTAAAATGTAGTATTATTTATTTGAACGTTACTTTCTGATTGTCTAGCATTCACTGCCATATACGAGGTCCTATACTACATAACAGGACAATCCCCTCACAGATAAAGAAGAATTTCTACTTAACATCAGAAAGAGACAGTTGAAAACTCTAGGATAAATAATGAGGAAAGTGTGCTTAAATTTTGAAACAGAACATATTGATGATAAGTGGGACATCGGAAAGCAGCGCATAACCTACCTAAAGAGCTTGTGTAAATAGTTGATAGAACAGGGATTAGGAGAGATAACGAAAAGGCAACATTTACAAAGGGCACGTCACATAGAAGATTTTCTGATCTTTCATAGCTAACGTCTGGACATGCGTACATTAATCGTCTTTTATCTACGCGAGTCTTCCGGAGTTTAGTGTCCATGATGCTGACTATCCACAAAATATAATGGAGTCACGTCATTCAAATTTGGTGCGTTTCCTGTTGATTTATTGCGTTGTCGTATGAGTGATAAACCTGTGACCATTAAGAATATGAAAAGACATTCACATTAGCTCTATCTTCCGTTTGGGTAACAGAAACCTGATAAACACGTCGATTCAATTACATTTTGTCTGAATAAAATGCACAATATCCCTTATATCCCGTGTAAAAACTGATCTTTTTTTTTTCAATAATATTCCAGGAATGTATATGATAACACCGAACTCTTCTTGGGTAAAGAGATTTTTTTCAACAATTACAAATCATCATCCGAGTTAAAGTAGAGTATTTTCCTGTATTTGAACACACGACTTGGATCACGAAGAAAACATGGCAGATATTGTAAAATGTCTTCCAGGTTTGTCAAGAATACTTTAGTATCTGGCAACAAGAAATAAGGTCGTTATCAATCTCAGTTGAATTTTGGTTTTGGTGTCAGAGTTAAGACGATAAATAAGCGTGTAGAATATTTACTAGAGCGACGTAGACAATTTTTTTAAAAAAAGTTGGACATCTGATATGCAGATATTTTGGATCTATGCATTTCATATTCTCTAATCTACATTTAATCGACAATCCTGTCTGCGTTCACTTCGTAATTATATCATTGGGGACTGCAGATTGTTAGTGCTCTTAAATAGAATCCTATCATTCTTTCAGAGCGGCATTCACAGATTACATTATTATGTATAACAGATTTCTATCGGCTTACTTGTTATGCTGTTTTTATAATGGCTATTTTTACAACCGAATTCTTCAGTCTTTTCAGATGTGATCTTTGCTATATGGAGTCACAGATTATCATGACGTAAGACCCACAGCCAAAACATCCTTTGTTTTCAAAGCAGAATTTAAATGCTCTATCTGCTACCGGCTCTACATGTTCGCGGTAATTGTAATATTAACTGATACCAACTCAAAGTGGATCACAACAGCGAAATTCCACCAAATATTTATTAAAAATTTAATTGGGCAGAAGTTAATTTTGAGTTCTGTTTCAGTCAGTTCGCCTCCTCAAAATTGTCTTTATGATCTTGTAAAATATACTAATCAACAGTCACTAATCTGTCCAAAAATGGCAAAATGCATTCAGAATAAAAAGAAATACAGATATCTACATTTGCTTTACAATTGGCTTCTTTCAACTAATTGGGAGCGTTTTTACCAAGTTTAAAACTTTTCCAAGTTGATGTAGATGAGCATGAATCATTGAATGATCTGAATTCAGTTTTGTTTAGCTTTTTATTCAGCTATAACACTATCATTTCTGTAGAGTTTAGAGAAAAGCATGGTATTGTTAAAATCGACCTGTTGGTGCTACATCTCTGAAGCAGAAATCACGTTTTAAAAAACTTTCAAACCATCTTCGTCAGACATTACTTGTTAGAGACTTTATTAAACAGTTTGAAGAATTCAAGAATATCTTGTTATGCAAAGTAAACTTGATGAACTGTGTAAGAATTATAGTGATACTTGCTTTTCCGAACAGAATAAAAAAAATATATTGTTAATGTTCTTCCTTCAGTTTACTATTATTTTAGCAATTTATAAAATTTTCTTTATCATCCTGCATATTTACTGTACTTATTTTCTTATTTTCTTCCTCTTCTTCATCGCCTTCTTCTATTCGGATTCATCTTCCTTACTCTTCTAGCCTCTTTCCCACCTTCACCTACACCTCTTTCCACACACTTCCTACTTTTCTTCTCTTTAATTATGGTACTTCCTAATTTCCCATCCTTCTCTTCCTCCCCTTCTCTTTCTCTTCCTCTCCATTTATCTCTTACTGTTCCCTTCCATTGGTCTCTTTCTCCTCCTTCTCCCTCTCTGTCTCTGTTTTTCTTTAGATACTAGATATATTCAGGTAGATATTGTAGGGTTGTGGTTAGCAGGTTCGCAAGTGTAATATGTTCGAACCAGAGTGCCTCATTGGTGTAGACTTATAATAAGTTAACAGCCATCCTAAATGTCCTAAAATTTCACAAAATATTCTAACGAAATTAATGGTAAATATTCCGACCCTTTTAAAAGACATTCAATTACAGATATTGGAATCTCGAATTATGTGAATTTCTACTAATTTGACATCTGATATAAATAAGAGTCAAAAAAGTATCTTTCTAGAAAATAGGTAGACAGTTGTTCTAGCGTTTTTCTTTCCCTCTTCTCTCTCTTTCAATCTCTATATGATTCTCTCTATATATGTTTTCTCTCTATGTGTTTCTTTCTTTCTCCTTTTATCTTTCTCTCTCGGCCTGTGACTCTCTTTCTTGCTTTCTTACTCCCAAAAATACATATTTCTATTTGTAAAGTTTCTTTTACTGCAACCAAATTTGCATGAAATTGCAAGTGTCTCTCTTCGATTCTGATCATCTCCTCTTCGTTCTCCTCTTCTTCTTATATTAATTGTTTCTTGACAACGCCACGCCCAAACGCTACTCCTTTATATACTTAGTTTTTCCTCGTTGTAATCCTTCATTCTTTCCAATCGTCGCATTTAACGTCGTGTTGTTTGACAATCACTCACTTCTTTCCTTTTTAAACTTTAATTTAATGAAATGTTCCACTACACTAATTGTTTCTTTACTTTACAGTCATCTTTTACAGTTAGAATTCGTTTTTATTGCCGCTTCTCTTGTAGTTCGATGTGTTTAAGCATCGTGTAGTTTTTCTCTTCATCTTTTTCTTGATTTTCATTGCAACCTTTTTAGACAATCTCTTCTTCCTCGGCAGTTAAATTAGTAATAATACTCCTGGTTTCAGATTCTAATTGAAAATGTCTTTAGCATTATGTAATTCTTATTGTTAATCTTGAAATTTATTTTATTTTTAATTTCTTTGGTGTTTTTCATCGTGACTTTTTTTGAACGATCTATTTTTGGGAGTTCAACTGAAAATTCAAAATAAAGAAGTGGCTTCGAACACGACTCAAAATTTATAGTTCGACGTACATTCCGTAAAGCAAAAAAATAAATTAAAATAATTAAAATATTTAAAATAGAAAAATACTATCTGGACAAAAATGCTATTTGGACAGAATTTTGTAAAACTATGTGTGTGTGTATGTCTGAATGTGGAGGGCTGTATGTGTTTGCGTGTTTAAAGATAAGGCAACAGCGTGGTCGTCGGCTGAAGAGTGATATTTTGCGTCCCAAGAGGAAAGTTCCGAGGAAACTGGAGGATATGTTGTTACCAATCCAAATTCCCGCTTTAAGCCCGATCTTGTACTATATTCCGTTTGAGTAGACGGACGAATAAAGTTTTGATTAGAAATAAGTTCGAAACAAATCCTCCGAAAATGAACAAATGTCTAGAGGAACGCATATAACCATTAGAAATTAATGAGAAACGAGATACAGAGATGTGAAAAGAGAAAGAAAGAAATGAATTAACAGACATACGCAGATAGCGAGTGTGTGGGTGCAGGCATAATACATTTTAGTTCTTAATAGTTTTAATTTATTGATTATATTAAAGTTAAATTTTAACTATTTTTATACACTTCCCTGTTTTTTCATTTGAATTCACATGCTTAAAAATTGTTTAATTTCTCTTCACACACAGACACAAACATACACACACACACACACACACACACACACATATATATATATATATATATATATATATATATATATATAAATGAAATGAGAAATATAAGTTCAAACGTTCATAACATTAACTTAAAAATAGTGCTCAATACTATAATAGAGCAATATTCTTTATTATAGGATAGTACATTCGAACATATGTAAAACCGCTACATAAATGCATTCATGTTTCGAGATGCATATCATCGCATCTAATCATAGATAGTATGCGTATTAAGTTAACTGTAAAAGTGCTTGACCTTATGATGAGCAAATATCCAAATGAAATGAGAACGAATCAAATATAAATTCAAACATTCAGAATGAGATGTAATGCGATGATATGCATCGAAACATGAATGCATTTATGTAGCGGTTTTACATATGTTTGAATGTGTAATATCCTATAATAAAGTATATATATACACGCACATGCACACACACAGACACACACACACACACACACACACACACACACACACATATATATATATATATATATATATATATATATATACATACATATATCAATTGATAGTCTAATGGATAGCGGTTGTATTATCGGAATGAAAAATCGGCCAATCTATCATTCTGTCATCCCTTAAGTATGGGCATTTTAGCATTGGTTGGCAATCAGTTTAGAGGGATAAGTTTGAATTTAAATCCTATGTGGGTCGTTTGGAGATCTTGTGACACACTACAGGGTGATTGAAAAGTAACTTTCTGTTTTATATATGACGGACTCTCCCGCCTATTAAAAATTAGTTAGACAGGAGAGTCCATAATACATAAAATAAGGTGTTACTTTTTAATCACCTTGTATATACACCAGTTATCTGTATTCCGTCTTCCAAAAAGCGTAATTGGTTCTACACAAGCCTTCACCAATCTAATCAAAATGTGTGCGTGTTTGATGGCTGTTCGATTCTAATACCTGAGCTGCTGGTTTCTCACACGATCAAAACCACGAGAGAGCCCATCAATATATCAATTACACACACACACACATACATACATATATATATATATATATATATATATATATATATATATGTGTGTGTGTGTGTGTGTGTGTGTGTGAAAATATATAGAAAATAGGAAAGAACTGGTTAGGTAAATAATCCACAGTTCTTTAGTATTTTTGTTATTATTTTTTAAAAATAGTGCTCGATACAAAAGTAGAGCATAAATATAATTATTTATTTAAAAATATGATTGCAACACGCTACATAAGAGGTCTCATGAGACCTCATATGTAACGTGTTGGAATCATATTTTTAAATAAATAATTATATATATATATATATATATATATATATATATATATATATATATATATATATATATATATATATATATATGTATGTATATATATATGTATATGTATGTATGTATGTATATACACACACTGTTAATAATAAATAATTTACTTCCTCGCCGTTTGGTACAGTTCTGATGACAAAACTGAAATTTACAGCTGAGCATCCCTTGTATCTTTAACATTTCTATATAAGCTGTAACCAGTAACTTAGCAATTAATTCAATATAATCATTCCACTTTTTGTCATTGGAAAACGTGAGGTCAAGAAGCGTAGTGAATTACTATCCTGGAGTTTTATCATCAGCCAAAATTAACAATCCACTTTTTGTTCCAGTTAACAGATTAAATGTCATTTTTCTGAACACATATCAATTCGATTTTAAGGAACCCGTCAGGCTTACTATTAAGATAGGAATAAATAAATTTGCCATCAGCATAGATAGCGAGTTCAGCATAGATAGCGAGTCGATAAGTGATGACATCGAGAAGGTGGTTTATGAAAAGAAAGAACAAAGTAGATACAACAATAAAGCCGTGTGGGAGTCACGGTTATTGATGCAAAAAGATGTAGAGAAGTGGTCGTTCAAGTACGCGGTTTTATAAGAAAGAATGAATCAAATTAAAGAAACGGCCAGAAACACCACCACCCTGTAACTTGTGAAGAATAACAGCATGTTAAGCCCTGTAAAATTCCTTCGAGATATCCAAAGCAACAGCCTGCGCTTCGCCATTATCATCTTAAGCTTCATAAACTCTTTCGGGAGGAACCGTCAATACATTTGAGGTGGACCTAGAGATGCGAAAGGCATATTGTTCGCCTGAAAGAAGACCCTGCAAAGTGAGATGCTTAACCAATTCGCAGTTGATTAGTGCGTCTAGTAATTTGCCAAAAAGACGTAAAAGACAAATAGGTCGATAGTTCAAAGGATCAAACTGTTCGTCAGAGTCCTTGAGAAAAGCAACTATAGAAGAGATTTTCCAACAATCTGAAAAGTAAGAAGCAACAAGTCATCTAATGTGAAGCTTATAGAGGACAAAGACCAATTCTGGAGCACATTTCTTAAGGACAATTGCAAGGATACCTTCGAATCTACATACTTTGTGAGAATGAAGTTTGGAGATGATCGTGGGAATTATGCATGGGGTTATATATATATCACACAGTAGAGACAGCCCTAAGTGAAAGGTCAAGCAAAGGTTCTCCTGATGTGTCAGGTGTAGAAGAGTATTTGTGAGCAAAAGCTTTTTACTTTATCGACAGAAGATGATAGTACTTCAAATTAACTGAAAAGAAGGACTGAGAACTTATTCTTATTTAACGCACTCCTATAGAGCGGTCACTAGCCGCTGGAACTAAACTTTTGAGAGGCAATATGGGTGACTTTCACTGGATTTCGCAATTAATTTCGATTATTCCCAAATGGCAGTAATGAAAATTTGGGAATCCAAAAGTTCTGTAACATGTGCTATTGAAAGTTAAAGAGTTATACCCCTTTAATTGAAAAAGTTTGACACAGTGACAGACTGGTATTCACATTTATTATATAGATTATGAACGTATATACTGTTTACTTGCCGTCAAGTTTGACGTTAAAAATAAATTATTTATGCATGCTTCTTTGCAATTTTAATTACTCGTGTGAAAATACATTTGACAAGAAGTTATTAACCACTGGTCGGTGAGATGAAGTGTCTGAAAGATATACTTATCCAAAAATATGTACAACGAAAACAAATCACTTCTAAATATTCATTTTCAATATATATTCAATGAAAATACACTCATTTTATAGTATACAGATAAATGTTACACCTAGTAGAGGAACAGATTGTTTCAGAATGCAAGGGCAAGATTGAAGTTTGACAGTATACTTACTGTCTATCTTCATCCTGAAACAGAAGAAAGACAATATCGCACCACGGCGTAAAGGGGATAACATTCCTTGGAACCTATCCCTTGCCCGGAAAAGAACGACATGAGCAACAGGTTTCACCAGACCGTTATCTTGCGACTCTTCGCATCAAACATAGAATAGCTCTCAGGACATGGAACGTTCGAACATTGAACAACTACGGCCGGCTAGATAATGTAAAACAAGAAATGAACAAGCTAAAAATCAACATCCTAGGTGTATGTGAAACCAGATAGCCAAACAACAGAGATTTTGTAAGCGGTGAGCACAGCATTATTCATGCCGGCAGAGAGAAAAGCGACAAAGGAGTAGGATTAATATTAGATAAAACATTTAAGAAATGCGTTCTGGGATATTGCCAACTATCTGAAAGAATTCTGGTAGTCAAATTGAAAGGAATGCCTTTCAAAATATCTATTGTGATTGTGTACGCACCGACAGCGCAATGTAATAAAGAAGAAATCAAAGATTTGACAATGCCAAAGCTCTTTGAAAATCACAGGAAGTCATCATTATCATGGGAGACCTAAACGCCAAAGTAGGCAGTGAGAGGGCAGGGGATATAGCCGAAAAATTCCCGCAACGAACGTGGAGTAAAATGAATTGCAGTTGTGAGCAAATAGCAAACACATAGTTCCAAGATCATCCGAGACGATTATGGACATGGATGAGCTCAGGACGAAACACTAAAAACCAAATAGACTACATAAATATCAACAAAAGATTCAGGAATGCAATCGATCACTACAAAACCTACCCAAGTGCAGACTGAGTGAGCGATCACCGCCCTGTTATATGCAAGCTAACCCTGCCGAAGCTGAAGAATCCTAACGCAGCACCCAAGTTGTAATACAACAAACTCCTGAGCGACCTGTACGTAAAAGAAGAATATACGGAGAATGTTAAAAGAATATACGAGGGACACTATGGAAACTCGAAATGGGACTCACTAAGAGATGCATTAGTGATATCAGCATACGAGGTCATTCCAAGGGAGAATGGACGAAAAAGAAAAAAACGAATAGAGGACTAAGGAGATCCTCGACATGATGCAAAGGAGACAGAAAACTCTGCCACGATACGGAACAGAATACAGAAAATTACATAATGAAATAAGGACCAAATGCAGGCAGGTTAAAGAAGAGTAGCTAAACAAAAAATGTGCAGAAATACAGAGAATGAGTACCATCAACAAGAGGTATGCACGAACAAATAAGGCAAACTAGCAAGACAGAAGACATGCTCATCAAAAGCTGCTTAAAATCAAAGGAAGGAACACTAGAGAAGGTAAAATTCTTCAACCCTGGACTGAGTAGATTGGAGAACTCTTCCACGACGAAAGAGAACAAACAGCAATACAAATAACTACCAACGGACGTGAAATTCTAAAAACCGAAGTAGAAGCTGCACAGGACAAATTGCACAAACACAATGAATTTGGCATAGACAAGATCACAGAAATAATAAATGAAATCTACAACGGTGGGACAAACCGAAAGATCTCAGCAGATCTATTTTCATAGAACTACCTAAGAAACCATGTGCAAACGAATGCGAGCTCCACCGAACAATATGCCTATTGAGCCACGTAACAAAACTCACCATCCGTATTCTGATAAATAAAGCGCGCAGCAAAATCGGGCCAGAGATACGACAAGAATGGTGCGGGTTCGTTAAAACCACCGGGATAAGGAACGCGATATTGATGCTTAGAACAATACAAATGCAAAAGATTGTGTATTTATGTTTTATAGATTACGCAAAAGCGTTCGACAAATTACGCCACAAGGATCTGCTGGAACTGCTCAGCAACCTTGATATTCGGGAAAGATATTAGAATAATCAAGAACCTATACTGGCAGCAAACAGCATACTTGCGCATTGAGAATTAATTCAGCAAATATACAAAAATAGAAAAGGACTTAAGGCAAGAATGCGTCGTCTCACCGGACTTATTCAACCTAAACAGCGAGGCAATTCTGAGAGAATTAGAGAATCTATCGGGACTCATCATCTTACCAACATAAGATACGTAGATGACACCGTACTGATAGGAGACATAGAAAAGAAACTACAAAACCTCCTACAGGAGGTAATGAGGGAGAGCGAAAAGAAGGGACTAACAATAAACTACAAGAAGACAGAATGCATGATGAGCCTAAAATGTGATTTGCAGGTCGGGGACACTAAAATCAATCATGTGCGGAAGCTTAAATATCTGGGAAGTGTTTTGATGGAGGACGGTAGGTGAGACGCTGAGATCCGAAGACGGATTGGGATGGCCAAAGATGCATTCCAAAAACTGTGCAGAGTACTGTGAAACAGGAGGATTTTTTGGTGGAAGAGTACTGAGCTGCTACGTGACATCTGCCTCTTCCTGATATACGACAGCGAATGTTGGACGGCCTCTTCAAAAATGAAGAGACTCGAGGCAGCGGAGATTTAGTTCTATAGAAGGATGCTAAGGATATCATGAAACGAGCCTGTGAGCAACGATGAGGTCTTAGAGAAGATGCAAACAAGGAGGAGGTTTATACTTAACATCAGGAAGCGGCAGCTGAAGTTCCTGAGGCACATAATGAGGAAGGAGGTCCTGGAGAACGTGGTTTGGGGGAGTTGACAGAGGCACGAAACTTATTGAGAGCCTCAACAGATAGGGGGAGGTGGAGAGCCATGGTCGCCTACGTCCTGAAAGGGCACAGCACATAAAAAGAAGTAAATTAAATTCGAATAAATTTAAATATGAATCAACTAGATTTTTAAACAAACCAATTATAAATTAAAATAAATAATACATTCATATATGTAACTTCTTTATGAGTCGTATTCCCTACGGACATAGGCGACCATGCCTCTCCATAATTCCATGTCCTTTGTAGCTCTAAATAAATTCTGTCTTTTCGTTATTTCTCCTAAACCGGTACTCTTTTCTTTGTTTCTATCAAAGTTTTCTGTGTCTTAATACTTTGCTTAGCTTTTGGAATGCACCTTTGGCCATACCAATAAGTCTTCGAATTTCAGTGCCGCATATTCCGTTTTCTGTTAGAACACTTCCCAGATATTTAAATATTTTGGCTTAGTTTATTTTGGTATCTCCGATTTTTAATTTGGATTTTTGGCACATCCTTTTGCTAAAAGCCATGCATTCTGTCTTCTTACAGTTTATGTTTAGTTCTTTCTTCTATTTTCTTTCACAACGTTCTGTAGGAGCTTTTGTATTTTCTTTCCGTCTTTGCTATCAACACTGTGTCATCTATGTTAAGATTATGGCCGCCAATAATGAATCCTGGTAGGACATCTAATTATCTAACTACAAATTAAAAAATAAATAAATACCAGTTATAATTAAATTTAAAGATTGAATCGAGTAAAATCTTTTAAAAAAAAAAGCAATTCTTTATAAAAAGCTTAACATCAATTTCGTTTTTCATCAGAATTAGAATTGCTATGATTTAATTAAAATTCAATTAAAATAAGAAGCAAGGTAAATGGCACAGCAAGGGTTACGGGCGTTTAAATCGATTCCCGGAAAGTAGCCGACCTCTAAAATTGGCTTTTGGCTCTGCTATGGTTACGTATTCGATATATTTCAAAGTTACGGAGTGCTATCATCACATAAGACACAACCTTATATGAAGAAACTCTAAAGAATAATGCTTTTTTTTACTGTTTGTGCCCAAAATGTGCACAAACAGCGTAGATCGTTTACAATAGAAAAGAAACGAAAAATTGACTGAATAAATGTCAGTCAAACCGAGATATGAATTATGTCCTTTTTGCAAATATATACCAAAAGTAATCCAACAATTGCGAAAAGAAAAAATAAAACAAAAAAGGTTCACACTCGAAAATGTATTAAACTTTACATTTTTTGATTCTTCAAACATGTTTTTATTTAATAAAAGAAATTCTTGTAACGAACAGCAATGGATGAATTCTGCTTTGATTACTATTCAATATCGGAACGGTTTTAGATTAATTTAATTTCATATTTCCCGTTCAGTCAGTTTTTGTGCCTTCGGATAGAGTATTTCAGTTTTGTCTTTAGACCTCAAAGGCTACCGTATGTAAATAAAACGTTATTTTCATTTAAGTAAAAGGTAAGCATTACTTTCTGTAGAAAATCCAGTGAAGTCTTAAAGTTACTAATAGACTTCGAAACACATCTCTAGGAAAAATAATGG